>OZ026809.1:5931130-6287181 GCA_964023185.1 Macaria liturata
AGAATCTTGGCATCTAAAGTACACAGCGAATGCGAAATCCTAAATGTGGCCAAGTTTCTGTCAGATAACGCGCAGGTAGCGCTGCTTCAAAGGTAATGTATGTTGTAGACATCTAAATACCAATATATTAAAAAAATAACTTTTTCTTCTTATCTTACTTATCATCCACTAATCGACGGTTCAATTAAAAGTAATTTGTATCTTCAGACGGCTAAACTGATTTGGATAATGTTCAAAGATATAGATTAGTTAAACACCTCGTGCTACTCATTTAATTTGAAGATTATATTCCTGCCAAATTGTTTGCCTTCCAGGCAAGATCGAGAGATCGCTCTTAGCGATAAGGCCGCCAATTAAGACGCTAACTTTAATTTCTATGTTTTTTTTGTATTGTTTTTTATAAATTATTTATCTATCAGACTGGAATATAGATTAACACAAAGTAAAAAAATAATTTCAAATATGCTGACGCTCTGCTGATCAACCAACATGTAGATCGACCTAGTGGTTAAATATGTAGATATGTATACTATAGGTACCTACTAAAGGTCCAAAATAAATACCTAACATTTATTCATTGTTTTATTTTATAAATATTTGGCAAAATGTATGTCTGAATTGTTTCACCACAATCTCTTGTCTAAGACTCATAATATCGTTGTCCGTTGCCCGTCTTCTGAGCCATCGCGATACCACTTACTGGCAACATTTCGTATAAAAAGACCATTTACAAAATAGGTCCGCTATGGGTCACCAGAAACACAAAGCCCGAAACAAAAGCTGGGAAAATAAAAACAAACGGCCAATAGTGAGACCGGTCTTCTTATTAAATGTGTTCTACAAAAGAAACAGTTTTTTAAGAATACCCGTTTATTTCCTCTTTGCATGTATCTCATTACAGACCTCGGCTTTTTGTCAGGATTAAGTTTATCCAGGCTCTGAATGCTCAGCATTTTTCTAGCTTGATTATTCTTGTATACGCTTCCCTTGATCTATAAAATCTTTGTAAATGCATTAAAAGTTTTTTGAACTTTATTGCTTGAGTGTGAGGTTCTAAAATCGTGTGGGATTTTCTGGTTTTGGGAACGAACAAAGTTACAATATGTATTTGATTGATCCTCCGTGATCGGGGAACAAATCAGGGATGATTCGAGAGTGCTCCACGCAAATAAATCCCCCTGGCCTTACGGATCTACCCCGATGTAGGACACGAATCTACGACTCGAAATATTATTATAAATATACTGTTTGTTTCATGCGGGTTCGTAATTTTTTTGGCATACATTGTAGGCAATGTTTTAACTGACTTCAAAAAAGAGAATGCTTCCAAATCAACTGAATATGTATTTCTTATTTTTAAAAGGCTGAAGCCTTACTAAGATCAACTAATTTATGAAACTATTTGGTGTTTTTTTTTCGACAATGTATCAGTTTCATCAAAGAGTTTATAAATATCTACTTACCTCATTACCAAAACCCATAACAATCTGTGTCTCGAGTGTCGTGAAAGAGGTAGAAATAGCCCAAGAAACTAACAAACATACTTACAGCCTTTCTTACTCGTATACAGCAGTAGTCTTTGTATGATTTAAGAAGATAGTTTAATATATGCTCGTACATGTTGCAAACAACTATTTATGACAAAACAAAATTTTATGAGAAAAACTGTTTCTGGAAATTTTGTTAAAGCTGTCTGTGAATAAGATCAAAGAGATTTTTTTATTCTTCCCGTTCCTCGAACGATTTTTGTCTTCTTGCAACAGTGAATTTTTTTTTTCCGATGTGAAAAATTGATTATGTAGACTATAAAATTATGGTAAGATTTCACAGAAAGCATGAAAAGTACGAGCTATGCCAAAGAAAGATATTACTACACCGTAAGCATAAGCCGCTACGCCGTAGACACTTCTACGAATTCTTTTCTACCTCTACCACATAATGAGAAAGTCCGCTTTTACTTTACTTCCATAGCTAAAAGATTACAATACCATAACTATACATGTTGCTAAGAACTAATTAACGCCCTTATCATATTAAATAACAACTACTAACACTAACATAGGCGTTCTCTAATTATTATCAACATCAACCGATACACAGGCTTAGGTACTGGTAATGCTTAACCTACTAAGAGTAGTTTAATTCGCTCGTCGAAACAATTTCTTTTGTTCTACGACTTTTAGAAATACGTGTCAGAACATCGTCTTCTTACTCTTGTTTGTATGGTGAACGACGAACGATTGTGACGATGAACTTTTTGCGATATTTACAAAAATAGGACAAATTGTTGCCGATGCATTAAAATTACTTAAGGGTATTTTGTTAGTCAGTAAGGCAATAACCCTGTAAATATTTCCTTGCCATCCAAGCTCTTATAATTAGCGATATTCTTATTTTCATCCTAATTCCATGAAACTTGTAGTCGTATACAGTCGTATATCAATCAATGTATTCCAAGATTCGTATAAGTGTTATTGATCACATGCTGGGTTCCGCCATCTATCGCAATCACACGGAAACTACCGAACTGGATACCAAAACCTTTGTGCTGCGACTTGAATACTAAAGATGTGGTGAAGTTTGATTTGCAGCTCTTAAACAACAAACAACCTACAAAACTTTTAATGTACAGATGAGCAAAAATTTGTAGTTGATATTTGTTTAGATGTGTTGCCTTTTTAAGTAACGGTATCTTTAAGGAAAATAAAAATGTGGTCTAATGATAACGAAAATAATAAATACCCACTTAGTGTAAAATAAAAAATGATAGCTAATGTTAACTATTCGAGTAGGTATATTCAAAAGTCTTAGATCCCGTTATCATGTAATCTGACTTGCGATATATGGTGCGATGCCATAAAGTTAAGTTGTTTTTATATATATGAACAAAAATTGTTGTTATACTTATTGTTGTACTTTGTTTGTTGTTTTTTTGTTACAAGTACCCACTACAGTCGCGCATAAAAGGCTATACGTTTAATTACGTTTGTTACTAGCCAACATTTTATAGTTTAGTTCGTATTTTTATTGGAGTAATAAATAAAGTAGGAGGCTATGGTTAGCTAAGCTAAAGATTTACGAACTCTGTGGCTTAAAGCACATGGGTCGTGACTAATAGAAATTTTCTCTGGATCTCTCTGCTTTCAGTGGGTATTCTAATAAGATAGATCTAATATGGGGACCAAAATTACTAGATACAAAGGATTTTAACGCTAACAGTTCAACCATATATGTGTATGTCAGTAAGTACTTAAATAAGTTATCTATGGTGAAAGAAGATTGTAAACAAGTATACATACCTACATACATAGTGAATGTGTTTTAAACAACTTTTCTAAACTATCTGTGAAGGTCATCTAAATTAAACTTTGTACCAAATTATATTTTAAAGCTGAAAACACAAAGGTATATAACATATAGAGGTACCTGGAACATTTGCAATAATACTCGGACTTCAAATTTCCCATTTAAGCGCTATGTAGGTATTTAGAATGTATCTATCCATGCAAACAGTACCGCATTCATTTGAGCGTAAAAACTGGAGTTCCAAATTATGTAAACAGTCCGGCAAAAGCTGTTAGATGGATATATGGTAGTCGAAATCGGTCCGGCGGCCCGCGTTCGAATTCCACTCGACGGAGCGCTCGCAAAATATAAACGAAAATCGCTAAAATGGATGCAGCACCGTATCGGACGCGCATTCGAATAGTTTTGCTATAAAAATGCTTCTGCGTCGAAAAGGTTGCATAAAATGAGACGCGGCTCACTGAAAGCAAAATCGTGGAGTGGAAACCTGTGAACATTCTGGAACATTGAATACGAGAAATAACGAGTGAGGCCCAGTTGTCGGCCGCTGGCTGAAAGCGGGAATGTAAACATACACATATACTCTTGTACTGGTGTAAACTTAGCTTAGGCGTAGAGAAAGGTTTGGTCTACCAAGACGTTTTTTCTTGATTGGATAGGTACAAAGTTAACAAATCCATGTGCATATATTATGTAGATCTGTGTGAGTGAACAAAAAACATAATTAAACGATGTATGCTTATATACCAGATCTGGTTAGCTATTTGGTTTTAAATTGTGTTGTATGTCTCATTGTACTCGTATCAATAAACTTAACTAACTGTTTAGAATCTGTATCTGAACTCTTAACTTTTATGAATGTGAACTTTAGTCGAGAAGCGAAAGAAATAGAGAACCTTTTTGTTCCCTTTTTTGTGCAGCAATGCTTAACATCAGTCGGGCTGTAGTCAAACCTATCCCACGTAAAAAAATGCTTTTAAACTGTCATACAAGTTACCTAGATGCTAACTAGCTTTTATGTAACGACAAATTTGAGTTGAATAAAAATAACAACACGTCGATACATATAGCAATGTTTTCGTCTGTGGTGGTGTGGTCTGTTCACTGAAGCGCCCAGCTGTAAACGCCACATATTTACACTTAGCAAAATAAAAACATGTTTCTGTGAAAAAGAAAAGAAATAGCTACAGTAAATCTCTGAATAAAAAGACGGAGGGCTTATTTGTAAAGAAGCCAGCAAGCCTGAATGCTGAGGAGTCTACAAAATAATGATACAACTAACCCGGGATTTCTCTTGCAAAATATGTTCTCCGTGATTTTGTGATCTGCTTAGTCTTTTAAAACTTTTTATTTTTACTCTAAACCTTAGTTACCTACTTGTGCTTATTTCAAAAAACTTGTTTTCTTATATCAAATTCAAATTTTTTTTTTTTTTTTTTCAAATTTATCTTTAATTTATTATCAACTGATTCTTTAAAACTTAAGCTAGCCAGCATAGTTTATATCCTAATAATATCAATTATAGATATAACTGTGTGTGTTTGAAAAATATTTTATAAAGCCTGGGTATATGTACCTAGAGCCCTCATCGTAAGTATAAAGTAATACCAAGTTAGTCCCTTTTGGGTATTTCTCCTGGAATAAACACAAGCGTACATATGGTAGGTAGGTACTTTAAGTCTAGCTAATATTACAGATAACACGGAGTTGTAACCATATTCTGTACTTTTATTATACGCCCACGCTATCTATCTATACATATAATAAAGCTGTAGAGGATTGAAAGTCTGAACATAGAAGATATTTACAAAAAAATGTTTGGAGAGACTTGGAATTAATAGCAGAACACGTCCCACCAATTTGTTGAAATTTTATCTGTGCTATCTGTGTCTTTGTTCATTTAAACGTTTATCACGCAAAAACGGATGAACGGATCATCATGAAATTTTGTATGTAGGTAGTATATAATATAAATGTATAAGGTCTTAAAAGTGTCATGGGCTACTTTTTATCCTGAAATAATGCGAGCGAAGCCGCGGGCGTCCACTAGTGTACATATAAAGTTGTAAGACCACCAGATACCTACACTAAGCCATTTTATGGGCTGAATAGCCGCTATTAAATACTAAGGTATCCAATAACAAAACGTAATTTTGTGTTTACAACTTGGAATAAACTTAGCTCGTAGTCGTTACTGTAGCTACAAAGGACTAGAGTAGTTTTGTAGAAAATAATACGAAAATTGTTAAACTGAATCTCGTTTTTCTTAAGGGATACATCCTAAGAGCTAAAATAGTTAGGTTGGTTTTGAAATTATGTTTCAAAAATCTCTAAACTATAGATACAAACTTATATTTTAAAGTTTTTTTAAACAAATTTTTAGATATTTTGCCCTAATTATTTTTAGGTAAAATATACCTTAGTACTTAGTTAATAGTTTTTTCACCTATTTCGAATATCAGCTTAAAATGTTATTTCAAAAATCAGATTTAAGTTAAATGTATTATTTGTAATTATGAAATCTGAATCCCACACAAAAATAGGCAATTCCCGGCTATTATAAAAGTTACAAGCTAATAAAAGTCTCTAAATAATTTACGCTTATTTGATAACATCCGATGTTACGCAAAAACTGTTTTTGTGGCTCTATTTTGGAGCGTAAAACGGAAAACTTTGCCAACGGAAGCGAGAATCTTTTCCCGACATAGAATTAGTCATCTTTTTAACTTCGAAGCTTTTGTGCGCCGGGGGTTTGTTTGTAAAGTTTTCAGTACTTTTCAGACGAGGAACGTAAAATAACTGTCGAGTTGGAGTGGAGACAAAGTGGAGGAAGCCAAGAAGTAGGTAAGCGACTCTCTGTCTACGGATCAAGTATTTTGTGACCACGCAATGGCAAATCATTATGCGATGTTTTTGTACAGTTTCAGCTCAGTAGTGTATTAATCATCATCATCTTCAGCCTTTGGGATCTCACTGCTGGGTATAGGCCTCCCTTTATATGTGCCATTTGCGTCGATCTTGTGCAGACCTCGTCCAGGTTGGACCCTCAACGTGTATTAATGTGGTGTGTAAATTAACTTTTCGTCGATGACTTTATCAGAGGCATCATGTTCAACGAATAATACAAATACATCGAATCATCATCGATTTATATTTTTTCTTGGAATGCTGCCTGAAATGCACCAGTATTCATTTTTGTATGCAACAAGAGATCAAGAATATTTTCAAATATTTCATTCTCCGATCTGTTATGATGAAGTTCAATTTATTTATGTTTAAAACGTTTAGGGTTTGAATTAAATTATTGTGTTTGTTATTATGACTGATTTATGTTCATTCTAAAAAACATTACATATAAATATGTATATATAACAGGTAAATAATGTAGGTACCTGCATAGGTACATAAGTATACTGTATGTATACCGCAGGTAAAGTCTGGAATTACAAACTGGTCTCGCGGCCGCACATCGTTAGTACACAACTTTTACCAACGGAATACTTTATGAGTTTGATTTCGTATGTAAAAATTCAGCAGAACTGTTTTTAAAATATTTACGAGTGTTTGAATAGCGAGAGAGCTTGTCTGCCTGAAAAAATACGCGGCGTCCGCTTGTGTGCAACTAATTTTTTATTAATTCGTTCCACGTTTTCACGTATAATTTTTTGGTAGTTGAAAATGTAGCAGTGCTATTTAAAAGAATAAGTATCTATAGAATTTAATTTTAATTGAGAAGATTTACTAGGTATCTATAGATTGTATATAGACTGTATATTAATTAAGCAATCAATTTTGCATTCAGATAGTTCGTACCGAACTCAATAAGTAGAGAGATTCAATTAAAATGTTGAAATTGCGATATATATTCAAAATATGTTTATATTTTGTCCTTTTCTATTTAGCTCACTAACTAAATCTAAGGGAGGGTTATTTAGTTAATTAGACATTTAGTTTGATTTGACACTTATATTGTATAAATATATAATTGTTTCAAAAATAAAAACAAAGAAGTGTAACTAAATCTAAAATATTTTACATATTGCATGTGTTTCTGATGAATTGCATTTTGTACAGCCTAGTACCTGATATACCCCGATAATAATATTTTAGGTTATATTTAAATTTACAGTTACTTCCTCAGAGATATTATTAAAATACTATATTAAACATAAAGGAAATTATTTATTGATGTAGAAAAATGTACATATATGAAGTGGCGGCTCTGGATACCAAACTAGGCGTTAGCCTGTATCTTGGTACCTAGTCCTTCCCAGTAGAAACATTATTTGTGTACATGTTACATAAAATTGATAATAAAAAATAATTTAGCACAGTCTACAAATTATAAAATTGAATTATTGACAGTGTTAGTATGTATATAGTTAAGTACATAATAGATAATAGAAAAATAGATAATTAAACATAAAGGAAGACGTAACGCAAAGGTAAATATTAATCTGCTCGTATCAAAGACTTCCTCACCCAAGATTAGTTCATGAATGCACGACAAAGTTTGCAGCAAAGAGCCGACTCAATCCAAGGCGCACTGATTAGTGGCTACCCAGCTCGGACCGCAAAAATATTCAATATTCGCAGCCAATACACTGTCCGAGGGCGAACGGAAGGGGGCGAAAGAGGGGGGCTCCCAACCCCCCAGCTGGTCCATTAAACCCCCCTCGCCGCGTTTATTCGCCGGAATAGTGTGCAATAAAACGCGAGCACCGACCGGCCACTGGCCGCGGCAAAAAATACAACCTAAATTATTATTCTTCTGGACTACTAGATAGATACCCGGATAGACTGCGCTTTCACGAATGCATTGATAAAAAAATAGTTGAGGCTTTTAGCGAGCTTTCGAGAGCGGGATTTTTGAAATTTCGAAATAAGCTAGAATTTCGATGCAAGTTTGATTTGACTTGCTGGCTAGCATTACAAGTGGTTTCAATTTGTGCAGCACATTTTTTCTAACGATAGGATAAATTGGCGGGCAATTTAGTTAATAGACTGTAGAGGTTTTAACTGAAGCTACATTTTACATACTAGATGTTAAGGATAATTAAAAAACAGCAACTTTAAAACTAAATTTTGTTTACTGCTTTAGAAGCTGTACCATTCAATATTAATTCCGCGGTGAACGAATTTACGAAAGTCAATGTCGTTTTTCTCTAAACTGGTTCTGGCGTGGGATTGATTCAGTGTTTTTGTTTGTTGAAAAAATTAACGTAGCGCGTCCGTCCGCCCTGTCTCGAACACGCGTAGCATTGTACAAACAGTCACATGCTCGTATATAGAGTTGGTATGTATATTTTTGCATGGTTACATAATACATAGCATGATGTATACATAAAAATAATCAACAAACATCCTTATCAAATACTCTATCTGTTAAAAATATATCTAAGTCTGTTGCGTTGTTATAAATAAAACATATATGTAAGTAGACTTTGGATTCCTAGTAACGTAAAGTTTTCTAGGTTTCTTATCCTTTTTTGAACAATAAATTATTGTTTTTTTTTCATTGTTTTTTTTTTAAGCTAAATAGCATCGCTTGGGTCTGCCCAAACAGTCTTCTTATCAAATGAGAGTGGCCAACTCTGGTGTTAAGAGTTTATCAAGCCGCCCTAAGGGCCTCTGACATGGCTTAAAGACAGCCGTACTAGACAATCAGCCGGGACCTACAATTTAAACGCCCAAAATGGAATGCCACTTTTTGGTCACTCATCCAAGGATTGGCCGCGTGAATACGTGGAGCAAATATTAATAAAAAACCTGGTAACTACATTACACATTGGACGTTTACTTTTTAACATTCTACAAACTCGAATGAATAAAATTAATAACGGCAGTTTAAGTAACAAATGTAACAATTTATAAAATGCCGCGGTATTTACTCATTTCCCATTATGCGCACGTAAATACTACGTAGCTGAGATTTGGGCAGAGAGTTAACTTTTTTTTAATGAAGACAATTAGTTTCGTAGATGTACAATGTGTACAACACATACACAAAGCGCAAAATTTATTTATTACCATTTTACAAATATAACCTTAATTCTATTACATATTATTAACTTTGAGTAATGTAATGACAATCTAATATCAAGACAACCTTTAATATGCATAGCAATTATGCTAGTGTAGTGTAGTTAACTGCAGAGTGTTTCTATATACTACACAATCTAAAGTTCTAATTAATAGTTTGCGTAATTGCTGCTTTATTACATGGACATCACATTTATTTTTACTTGTATTTTACTTAATTGATAGATAATTTGTGATCATGTCAAACTTTTCTATTTTATAAATAAAAAATCCAGCTTTCCCAGAGTTTTTGGGTTTAGCCCACTTATACTTTTTAGCTGTGCCAGTAATTTCACGTTACCAAGTCAAATTAAAACAGTGAGAATTTAATTAACGTGGTAATGGGGGCTCTTGGAAAAATCACGGCCTCGAGTGGGGCTGCCTCTGACTTAATCCTTATAGACGGAATTAATGTAGAGAAACATAGACATACCAACTCTAACACTTCTAACTAATACGTCTTCCAGAAAAAAAAACTGAAAAAAGTTGTTGTTTATTAGGTATAAACAAAAGAACCCATGGCTTTGTAAGCTCAATTCGTGTTAGGGATCATGTAGTGAACTAAAAAGTTTCACATATATCTGAAACCTTTTTAGGCTGTCTAATATTTTGTGTTTTTTAAACACATGTAATGCGTAGAACAAGGTCGTAATTGTTAGGTATAGGTAATGAACCAACCACCATCCCAATGTCTCAAGTTATATT
The DNA here is from genome assembly GCA_964023185.1 of Macaria liturata. Taxonomy (NCBI): domain Eukaryota; kingdom Metazoa; phylum Arthropoda; class Insecta; order Lepidoptera; family Geometridae; genus Macaria; species Macaria liturata. Next base: position 5,941,223 of record OZ026809.1, read on the forward strand.
ATTATTTTAACTCCTATAATTAATCTATGTACCTTTAGCGAGGCTATTTTGGCTACAAAGCCTGATAGCTGAAACCCTAAAAGTAACGCGTTTTGAATTTTTACATGTTGTTGATATTTGGAAAATGGCAATGGGATATATGAATTGATACTGATAGGAATTGTGCATATTGATTCGTCTGATTGTGTTAGTATATTGTGTCTAATGTGTGTCGGATTTTAAAAATATAGTTAAACGTCTATTAGGTTTGATGTCATTGTAGAGAATAGATGTGCGGTCCCATTAGGATTATAAATGGAATAAAAATATATTTCCTGTGTGTGAAAGGTTAAGAGGAGCATTACTTTTCATTTTATAAGTTGAAATAAATTTATATAAGTTTATTTCATACAAATCTGTTATAAATCTCGTAATAAGAAATCTAATGATGAATGCAAGTAGATAGCAATTTTTCTCCGTCTTCAAAAGAAGGAAGTTTGATTCAACTTATGTTTTTTTTTAGTTTTGGATCGATTTCTCCGCCCTACCATTATAATAAAAAAAAAAGTTTTTTTTATTGACATCTACATATTATTATGCATACCTCTACCTATTTTAGCTACATATGATGAAATCCGTCATTTTTAAAGTTGGTTAAATCAATAACGGAAAGATTATTAGAAACAAAATGTTATCACAAACTACCCTAACTAGGCATTTTTCCTTCACAAAAATACTTTTACTAATAATGTTATGATGATTACCTATAGATTGCTCACGTTTGGTTGATCTTTATTTAGTATCTATTATTCCCTGTATTATTTTTACCCTCAAAGTAGGAAAGTATATGAAAGCGTCCTCTATCGTCCTCTTATCTGTCACTTATCTTCATCTTATTCAACAGGTTCTATTTCCGATCGAGTTGGTCACGACATGTTATCTTCGTGGATATTGACATAGATTAGTAATGGACTGGGCTTTGAACCTTTCATATTGTAAGCGTATAGAATCCTCTGTCTCAGATCAACTGATAGTGTGTGATCATTCATTTGAACACCGGCTTTCGAAATTGCTATATAACAGATTGGGTTGACTAAAAAGGAGTTTAAAATCGTCAGTACATTATGTGTTTATACCGTTTAACTGGATGAATTTGATGATTATTATCTATCTTTTGACAGGTGGTGCTTTGCGTGCGGTGTGCATAATTGGTTTTTATTTTGACTAAGTATTTCTGGCGATGGCATTCATGACAAAACTAAATTATATATAGGAAGTTTCTTGACTTGTTAAGGAAATTACCTAATTGTCTACGATTTTGATACGTTAAAATTAAATATTCCATTTTAAAGTCATATTTTAGAAGGTAAACAAACAGTTCATTTGTAGACCCGTACTTTTATGAATAGAGATGTATCAGATTATTATTTAAGCTTATTGGTTAAAATTGGTTAATCTTATTGGTTTGTGATTAGAAGTACTATGTCAACGTTCGCACCGGACAGGTCCGAAGATTACGAAGCAGAAATATTAAACTTCCTAAGAATGAGGTGTCGAGCCGTGTCGCCCTCCGCCGGCTCCAGGGAAATGAAATTGCAAAATATGTCCCGGGGATGGAACGTGTCGCCGACAGACACCGTCTGCGACAGCGACAATATATACATAAGACGTGTCATTATGGAAATACGACGGCGATTTATATGTACGGTATCTGATAACCCACACGTGACGTTTAAAGGACGGTTTTAGTATAACAAAAACAGCATTCTTTTGTTTTTAATAATTGGCAAAAAAAGTAAAAGTAAAAGCGAGGACTGTATTGTTTTTATTGACAACGTTCAACAAATCTAATGTTTTTTCGCTTAGCGCAAAAGAGGCAGAGGTTCTATTTGATGAAAAACAGAATGGAACCGATTTAAAAGCTTCATTTTGCATGTGACACCTATTTGACATAGTCACACCACAATCCCATGCCTGATTCCTGACTAGGCTGTATGATAAAGCCGTATTTTGACTGTCCCGCGCAAGATATATTGTTGTTAGTTAGTAGTCTATAGGTTATATTGTTTACGTTTCTACATAACACCTATCTCGTATTAGTTGGATTCTATTACGCGACGAGATTACTTTGTAGAGCGTTAACGGGATTTTTATATACTAGGGCTTGGATAGTGGACTGTTAATCTTGTTTTGTCAACTATTTCTGTTTGAGACGTTAGATCTAGATAGATAGGTACAAGGTTAGAACATTGTTTAGTATTAATAATGTATATATGAGAATAGAATTATGTATTGATTTAAAGTGTTGACTTATCACATAAAGCTTATTACATAAGGTGAAAAGTTTGTGAGTGTAGGTACAGTATGCATGTTTCTTTCATTTTCTCCTTCATATGTTTAAGCCAATTAGGATTGAATTTGGCAAGGAGATAGGTACATTAATCTCTGTATTAAAGCTTGATATTTGTTATCTCGAATTAACGCAAAGGATGACACCTTGGACGCCGCTACATAAAATGATTCAAATTTTAAAATTTGTAGCTTTCAAAATTAACATAAATATATGTATATTCAACGATTTAGGACCTAATTTTAAACTTCATTCTTTCTTTCTTTGAGTCATATTTGCCATTTTCAATAGCTGCCCGGCTAACAGACTAGGTAAACAAGCATCCCGTTTCAAACATTCGATTTAGATGCAATTTTATTTACGACATACCATATCCCTTATTTATCTACCTGATCTGTTTGTGCCGGAGAAAAACAAAAATAAAAGCGCTCCTGATGCCGGCACCCGATGCGTACTACACGTACGGAATTTATTGGCCTCTCTAATAAAACAGAACACATTTTCTGCATTCCCGTGTAACGTGCCCGAGCGGTGGCGTAATCACGGCGGCGCTGGCTGGCTTCATACGTGCTTGGGCCTGGACGCTTGGGGAAGGTGTTTTGTTTTATAAATACTTGGTTAGTTATATAGTGACCAAATAAAAGAGAAAGCAAAACCCTGAAGCGTGGTACGTACTCCACAGACAAGAGTCTATGCCTAAAATTTTGAAATAATGGTTAGTTATGTATTTTATATGTTATATGAACAAAATATATAGAATTGGGTTAGGAAACATATTGTCCATTATGTTTGAAATAGAATTGACAGAAATTAGAAAGTAGATTAACATTTATTGACCTCTCTAATAAAACAGAACACATTTTCTGCATTCCGAGTAACGTGCCCGAGCGGTGGCGTAATCACGGCGGCGCTGGCTGGCTTCATACGTGCTTGGGCCTGGACGCTTGGGGAAGGTGTTTTGTTTTATAAATACTTGGTTAGTTATATAGTGACCAAATAAAAGAGAAAGCAAAACCCTGAAGCGTGGTACGTACTCCACAGACAAGAGTCTATGCCTAAAATTTTGAAATAATGGTTAGTTATGTATTTTATATGTTATATGAACAAAATATATAGAATTGGGTTAGGAAACATATTGTCCATTATGTTTGAAATAGAATTGACAGAAATTAGAAAGTAGATTAACATTTATTGACCTCTCTAATAAAACAGAACACATTTTCTGCATTCCGAGTAACGTGCCCGAGCGGTGGCGTAATCACGGCGGCGCTGGCTGGCTTCATACGTGCTTGGGCCTGGACGCTTGGGGAAGGTGTTTTGTTTTGAAACACTTGGTTAGTTATATGGTGACCAAATAAAAGAGGAAGCAAAACCACTATGATTGATACGTACTCCACAGACGATGGTTTGGCCCATACATTTTGTTTTTTCTGGCCTCTTAATAAAGTAGGTAATCACGGCGGCGCTGGTTGGCTTCATACGTGCTTGGGCCTAAACGCTTGATAAAGGATGGATAGAAGTGTTTGTTAAGAAACAATTTGTTTTGATAATGATAGAGATACCTACATACATATTGTGCTTCTTTTTTAATTTATTATTTTTATTTAACTAAATTATACCTACATTACACCCGCAGTGATGAATGATTTAACAATATTTTGTTAAATGAAAAACCAGTTATACAATATTATTACTTCTATATATTACGTGCTATTATAAACTCACGTTAGTCGATTATTTAAAACTTTTAGATACTACGTAAGTCCATTGGCTTAGTACGTTCATGTTTTGAGAACTTGTTTTCTTTATGATTACCAGTAGATGGACTAGTTACTCTCAGGAGTCATGAATAAAATAATGAAGTTGTACCTGACAGCTCTGCGGAAAATAATGTTTTATTATAGAACATCTAGAAGTTTAGACTTGTATAGCTTATATAGCTGAGACAACATTTGGATTGACTACTCTTACTGTTGTGTGTACATATAAAAAAGTTATTCGAGTATTTGTTGATGAAACGGTTGGTTTTATTTTTCAGGGAAAAAAGGTTATAGTGTGTAAAAAACAACAGCAGCTAGTACAGTCTGCGTAACATACTTTTTAACCGACTTTTTATAATTGTGTTTTATTGGTGTATATATGACACGAAAAAAAGTTAATACGCATTTTAAATAAAAAGATAATTGTGAATTAAATGCTCTTTGTGATTAGGTACTATAATTAGTTTTGGTTTCTAATTTAGTCTCATGCAAACTCTAGTCGGTCTGGTATGCTTTGTCTTTGTAAGATGACAACTTTTAAAGCTTCATTTTGTTATCGAATGACAGTGGCAACTCTCGAGAGTTTATCAAGCCGCCCTAAGGGCCTCTAACTGCCTGACTGACTCTAACTGACTGCCGTAAAACAAGCTGTTATCAATTTACTCGTACATTATTCGTCAATTTTGCAGAAAATGTATGGAGTGAAAATCATAGTGATTCTCTTAAAGCACATTCTTCGTAGAACCAATACCGACAAGACAAGTTTAGTCTTTATTCCATATGAATAGCAAACCACGTTAGCAGTCACCCGTGAAGAGGCTCCGCGGCGCTCCTTATAAATATTTGATGAACTCAGTAAAGATGGAAAACTCTGTCGCCAACAATCAATTTACATAACATACGAAAATAGAGATTTATCTGTAATTTTACCACACTTAAACCGTTTCGGCGAGGAAATTTGGTTTTGAAGCGTTTGGCAAACAATTTATCTCAATAAGTCATTTCACTTACCGCCGAGGCAGCTTTCCAGGGAATAAGGTGTGGATTATTGGCGCCCCGGGGCGGCAGCGGGGCGGCGGCGGGGCGGCAACGGCGGGCGGCGATATTTTCGCCTTTGGGTCTCACTCCGTATCGAAAATACATTTCAGTAACTAAAGTGGATTTGAAAAATAGACGTTCTATTTGGCGAGCTGAGAGCTTTTTACAATTTCGTTGGGCGTCCCAGGGCTTACAAGTCTTGAAGTGGCATTCAGATTCAGATCAAACATACTTACGTACACGCGATATTTTATCTGGTAGCTAGAGTAGATGTAACATCTTGTATGATTTTTCAATTTCTAATACGTATGTACTCAACTAGCTATATTTTATGTTTATGTACTATTTTAAAACTATTAAGTTCGTATTATATAGTACAAGAACAAGGGTATATATTTGCTGACAACTTATACTTCCAAAGTGTAAACTTAACTTAACTTATACTTCAAACTTGATAAAAAGTATCAAAACCGTTATCAAAAACCATATAAAAAAGGTACACATGTGTTTTAATTCACATCTTAAAATACGTTGGCTGTACTAAAACGAATGACAATTAAATCATAAAACGTATAAGTTGCATTGCACATACATTATTTTTTTAAACAAGTATAGACTTCAAACACAATACACTACAACAGGTCTACACAAATATAATGATACGTTGCAACTCGTGTATACCTATATGTATGTATATAGGTGCTACGTTACAAATCTTATTTGTGCCGCTCCGGGTGAATTTCGTCTCCCGATAGTGTCGGCGCATCGCCACTTTTATTACCTCTACATATGCTGTATAGTGTATGTGTGTATGTATATACTTGTATGCCTTATTTACGGGTTGGATCGGGCTGTAAAATACGACGCGATTGAGAAATGTAGTATGTACTTAGAAACTACTGAGAGAATTGCTTTTAGCTTGCTTTGAATATTTTGAAAACAAGTTAGAAAGAAAGAAAGAAAACATTTATTGTGACAGATTTAACATAAGAATTATTGTATCGGTAGAATTGATTGATTGGTAGATTGAGTTAAAAAACTGCACGAACGTAAACTTAATTTAGTTTGGGAACACATATTTTTTCATAATTTCCAAATCACAGTGGATCGCTGACTTCGCAAGATTCTCTGCAGAATACAAATCCAAATAGCTACCTATCCAATTTATAAAGAACTCTCGTACCTTTTTAAAATACTCCAACTCCATTTGACAATACTCACAATATGAACGACAGAGGGGACCTATAAGTTCTGGTCGCGACCAGGGACAGCCCACCACAATGATATTATATGTACAAGTACGCTCACTGGCCCACCACCTGAGATTTCAATTTAGCGACGCTGAATAAATTTATTCCTATTTCACCGTCTCTGTTAAACTTGATATAAAGCAATATCGGGAATTATTGTGTAAGCAATATAGTCGGAATTGTAAAGTGATTGTAATATTAAGTAACAATACAGGAAGTAAATTGTTCGAAGCTGTAGTTTGGTACGTTCATTTTGATTTCGTGACGAAATTGAAACTTAGGTATTGTTTCTGTAAAGAATATTTCACAAAGCGTTCTTTAAAAGTATAAAAAAAAACAACTAAACTTTCCATGTATTTGGTAGCTATCGCTTTTAGACAGTTTACAAAATTAAATCGTCATCTACGTCAGGAGTTTCGATAAAAAATGTTATTCATTTGCTCCTCGCTCACTAAAAAGCTACGTCTCTCTTTTATTTCCATGTCTGTTTTTCATTGCAAACTTATTTCCTGACCATTAGATCATAATACACATAACCCAATCTACTCATAGCCCTTTCGTGACGTCACCCGCCGGTCCCATCGAAAGACCAGCGCTGGATTTGCATCCAGCACATGCTGAGTTGGGGCCGGATCGTGATACAAAGCTTGTATCTATGTATTTCTATTTTCCTATTTGGTTGTGTTCTGTTTATAATATCATTTCGTGTCTCAATTTTTTTATACAATCCACGAATCGCAACCAAACTGCGGCGTTACGCAACTCCGAACAATAAACGCAATTAAGTAACATGCATATTACGAAATGAGCCTCATAAAGGCTAGGGATTTTTTGAAACGCGCCATATTGTTTGGAAGAAAGCCAAGTGGCTCCATCGTGGCCGACCAGTGGTACCACGACGAGAGTTTTACAGCCTACGGGAATATTTTTGGCAAACTTCAATAATAGGAAGTTAGCCATTTTGGCTTTTCTTTATGTGATATTGTGGAGGTCGGACACAAGATTTTGTAAGCGTGTTAGATCGACCTGTAAATAAGTAATTAATATGAAAATAAATTTAAATACCTTATATAATAAGACCCATGAGTCTGAAATACATATGTACACTTCTAATTATCGAATGATCGATCAAATAAACAGGAATAGAGTGTGCTTTAGTTTTTTACACTAGTAACTTGTACTAAACATTTTTTACCTAAAACTTCCAGACTTTTCCATTACATTACTCGTGCCGCTTTCTCTCTGAATAATTCAAGATGCCCGAAGTGAGTGACAGAGAAAGAATGATAAGGCAAAAACCATTAACGCGATTGCAACAAAATATTCCGTTTCTTGTCCAAACACAAATTCGCTGAAAGATTTATAAAGACTTTTATACTTTTCAGCCCACTTCTTCCAGCCTATAGAAATATTTTCAAACCGATTTAAAACAGGGATTAAGTACATAATGTTCTGTGATATTCTTTAAAATACTTAAATAGAATAATATATATAACATGTGGAAATCTTGTATGTAATGTTCTATGGAGGCATCCGATATCGTGTGCTAATTTTAGTAAGTGAAAATAAACCGTTTTTGGTTACTAAGTCATAGTTTTTTTTCGTTATATTGAGCTATGTTCATACTTATATACTTTATACAACTACATAATATTGCATTGCCATCCAGCGTGGTAATGCGGCCAGTATGCTGGGCACGCTGCCCTCTGGTAGTGGGCTGGAGCACTTAGATTATCTTTAGGCTTTTCTAAAGATTTTCTAAGTGCCCCTTTTTGTAGTAGTTAGAAGTAGTATGTTTAGTTTTTCTTCCCTTGTTTTTATATTTTATTATTGTAAATAAAGTTTTTACTACATAATATATATGACAATTAATTTACTGTAGATATAACCGCTACAACCGATTGAATTTTTATTATTTCCTTTTCTTTTAAAAACTTTTCAATACGTCTAATTTACGATGTTATCGTATACTTGTGAACATAAACAGGTTATTGTAGATGCTATATCGGTTATATTGTGCCAAACGCCACTCTCCAATTTACCGAACGCTCGTAGCTATCGTGGTATTATTGCTTCTGTTTTCTTTCCATTTTCTTACGTGCAATATCCGAGATCAATTTCGGAGATTTTACAGACAAATATTGGTAAACATATGACCTCGATAACTTAAAAAATCATACTAGAGTTTAATTATGTTTTTCCTTGGTTTTTCAGGACATCTACTTAAGACCAGCACTGGATCCTTGATTATTGCGTCCAGCACGTACTGAGATGGTATCAGGTTTTGACAATGAAATTTCTGAATTATTTTATTTATTACGATCGTTATGATTGCGAGAGCAGGCCTATACTCAGCAATGGGACACGGACTGAATGACGATGACTGTTTATGATGTACCCATTTTGTGTGTATCGTATCTATATATTTTTCTTTATTCAATAGATTTTTTAAGCTAAAAGGTAATTGCAGTCATTATTTGCTCGCATATGCTCGCCGCTTTCCCAAAATACCCAATATACCTACCTATCCATCGCTGTCCACGCTTCAATATCGGTTTCTCCTGTCCGTGCAGTATATTTTATGGCTCGCCGTGTACCGGGGATGTGATATACGGCTTCTCCGGATATTAGGACATGGCTGGTGGTGAGATTGACGTGCTATGCCTAAACGTAGGTTGGAATTTTGATTATTTAATACTAGTGGAAACACGTGGTTTATTTCTGTTGTTTTGGAAGAAAATTAGCCCATAACACTCTCAAAACCTGGTAGTAACTTCATACCAAAAACAACTATTTTCTGTTTAGCCGTTTTTGCGTAATGCGCGCACAAATACAAATAGCTCTCAGTGTTGTGTTTTCAAAACTGCTTTGAATATTTTAGAAATCGTAATAGTAAAATATAAAAAAAAATATCATTTAGAAACAAGAACCTAATAAACAACAAGGCTATTTTGACTTTTCCTTACTTAAATTGTTTGTCAAAAAGCCTTGTTTGATATTAAGATTGCTTGAACTTGTAATTACTAAATTTTATACGGTAAAATTTGTAAATAAATTATGCCCTAAATTCGTTTTGTGGGCATTTACGTAGTAACTACAAAACACTCATATGCCCATGTAGAACACAATTATATGTACATATCTGTATTGCCTTTGTATTAATATACATCGCATCGATAGGTTTCAATTTAATTATACGATTTCCCAATTACAGATTCTGCGATCGTGTATCAATTGTTTATGAAATCAATTTTTTTTTTTATCTCCCTCCTCCACAATTATTAATCCCCCTCCGTTGTAGGGGACCTTTTTTAGGTTTCTTACATGTACCTAATAATTAATTTAGTAAATTTATTAAAACGTTTTTTTTTATATATTTTTTTTCCCTTTTCCACCCAATTTTATTTTTTATTTTCAAAGCTATGATGATTCTTAGTTTGGATACAATTTTCATAATCAAATAATTTGCTAACATCCTCACAGTTATCCTTTTTCATTACGTAGCCAAATAAATAATATTAGATTTAATTTTTACTGCAAGCCGTCCTACTAAATCACTTTATAGCAAAATAATAATCGCGGTAACTTTTATTATGCGGTCTTGAAATAAAATCTAGTCGTACGGCAACTTTTATAGAAAAAAACACGCCACAGCCTCCGGCAGTAAAAGATTTATTAACGCTTAGAAACTCATTTGCCGTCGGGCCCGAAACCGAAATAAAAAGCGACTCAACAGCTTGAAAAATATTATTTCACAGAAAAGACATAAAACAGTAATAGACTGGTCTAAAAGTCACACTTTTGTAAGCGCAATTTCGTAGTTGGTTCGTAGTTTGTCGATCCATCTTAGGCCATACTTATTGCTTGCCATCAGGTAAACAATGGTTAAGTGCAAACCTGTTTTAGTTAAAAAATAGCGCACGAAGCGGTCTTATTTTCGAGCGTTTATTTTTTAACAAGGAATGGGTTTGCACTTTACTGTAATTCGCCCGATGGTAAGCAAACATTACGGTCTAGGACGGAGCGTGCTTACCCAGTAAGAACCGATTCACTCCCGCTTTGAAGATCGCAAGGTTATATTCTGCGGGGAACAGGGAGTCAGACAGGGAGTTCCATAATTTAGCTAACTGTGACAGTGGTCTTCTGCCCATCTTCCGTTATTTTAATGCTAGTTAGCTTAACAATAGCCCCCTTGATGTTAAACATCGTTGCAATCTAGTATCTAGGGACTTGCTTAGAAGAAACTAGGTCTTTTCACTAAACTCAAAGACCTATTTGTAAATTCTAGTTCAAGGGAACATGGTTTAAAATTATTTATTAGTGTAGAAAAAGTATATACTCATACATACATGAAGTCGCGGCTCAAGATCTCAAACTAGGCGTTAGCCTGTATCTTGGTAGTCCTTCCCCTTTCCCTGAGAATAGCAGCCGGTTCTGACAAGGAGGCCAAGTATGCTATTAATTTGCATTGAATTATTTTATTTTTGAATAAAATATAATAGTAGCCTAATCTGTACTATGTCAATATTTCAGCGTGGGAGAAGGCGGGTCTTGCATATCGTAATGTCACCTAATGTGCGCATAAAAACCCCGCCGGCCGAATTCTTACCGAATAGACTAAATTTTATGCAAATTCCTTTATGAACCTCCACAGTTTGACGTGGATTTTGGTGACTATTTCTAAAATCGACAGTTTTGTGGAGTCATAGTAGTTTTTTAAATAATAAGCTTATCAGAAAAGATTAGAAGTAAAATTATGATTCACATTTTTTTATGTTAATTATTCTAGGTAAGTATATGAAGTATAATTCTTGTAATAATAGTTTTGATTGTACTGAATAGTTTTTATTCACCTTTTAATATATCATACACAATTGTGCAGTTTTGAAATAATTACTCACATACATATATCTTGATAATAACACATTGAATATGCAAGGACAGAACAACTTTGCTCTACGCTCTATCAACATTTTGACCAGAGCTTGCTAATGATATATACTCGTATATTTAGATCCTTAGGGCACCCGAGTGGTTTGAAATCTCTGACACTTGAGTTAGCTCCTCTTGTACGAACTTACTTTTTACTGCCTATGCCTAAAAAGTTCCCTCATGTTCCAGATATACGATGATAAACAATTTATAGAGCACTAGTGGGTGCTCGCGGTTTCGCTCGCATTAAAAAAAAACTTGCATTACTATTTTACTCCTTTAAAAGTGGCATTTTCAAAAATCCTTTCTTGCGGATGACTACGTCATAACATCTACCTTTATTCCAAATTTCAGCCCAATCTGTCCAGTGGTTTGGGCTGTGCGTTGATAGATCACTATATCAGTCAGTCACCTTTGAGTTTTATATATAGATTGTAAATCACAATGAAACAGGTGCATTACCGCGCAGAAGTAGGTTACGTTCGAGACGCGGACGGAATTCGTTTAAAAACTCATCTCTCACAGTCACGTTAGTAATGCTGTAAGCTGTCGATACAACTATGGCTAATAATATTGTTAATGTAGGAATATTTTATTAATTTTGTATTATAAGCGTACATTTAAGTATATAAGCAAAATCTTAGCTGGGTTATGTATTTATTAAACGACTTCAAAACAACGTCGCTAAATATTTATTTATTTATCAATAAAAAAATAAATACAAATACAAATACAAAATACAAAAATTTCACTACGTACAGAAAATGAATTATAAATAAAAAAATATTCAGGGACATTGCACACAGCGCCATCTAACCCCACACTAAGCATACTAAAAGTAAGCAATATACTTTTATTTTGAAAGTATATTAATATACACAGAAACGAACAGACACCGCACATGTACTCTTAATCACAAGTTGAAAATTTATAATTCATTTAATTCTTCTGAAGGTTTTTTTTTAAAGAATACTAAATACATAAGTACTCTTGACACAAACGTTTGCTAGATTGCGCTGTGTCAAATGTCAAGGAACATTTATTAATTTATAATTAATTTTAAATAGTAGAGAAATAGATACTCAAAAGTGTATTTAGAGATCTAGTATATTGTCTATGATAGTGTACCGTCAGTGCCGAGGCTGCTTCTTTACAAAATAACACAACTTCATACTCGTATGCTCTATTCTTGTTAGAACATAGTTTCCTGTAGGTATCGAGATGTACTATAGTCCATTTCATATAGCAAGTCACCTGTGACAGGTCAGTAGAACGTAAAAGAACATGTACATAAATTATTGTGACGTCATGCTCATATTGAAATATTTCTATTTATTAGTGAAAACATTATGTAAGTTAACAAAAATAACTATTAATATAAACAGTAAAAAATATAAGACATCAAATAAAGGGTATTTTTCGCGTGTACATACTCGCATTCAATGCTACAAAAAAATAAAATATTAAATTTCATCGCACAGCAAAGTTACGTACTACTGCTAATTGTGACGTCTTTTTCGTTGGGTTGGGACTTGGTAATCGATTATTTTTAACATCAAAAAAATATCGCAAAAACATGTATTTATCATTTCGATCTATCAGAGATAATGATTTATGTACTTCAAGCACAATGATTTTATGCGATTTTTTATATTAAAATAATTAAGAAAGGTATTTATGAGTTTTGTATCATAAAAAATATAGCGAAAAACATAAAATTTTTGTGTATCATAATTTCATTTGAATAATTTAATATATATTTTGGCTTCATAATATATTATACTGGCAATACTAGCAATATTATTTTATCATAACTGTATTCTTTTCTTCTCAATTTGTCCCTTCCTTAATTTATCTGTAGGAATTTATTGTGGGTTCGACGAATATTATTTTGTGATTGTCGGTAATTCACATAACATTTTTAGGATAGGCAGATGAAAATAGCCATAAGTAACTACAATCGATAATCGGTAAATTTCTAATTCGAATTACTGCAGTACATCATTACAATTGTCAAAATGATATTGACAAGTGACGTTTTATATGTGTCACAGGTGCCATGCTATATGAAATGGATTATAATAATGTCTGATCAACAATATTGTTGAAGCTAAATTATTAAAATAAAATGATTATTAGCATTACTTCTTAATTATATCGCATTTACTTTTTTATTGTACAAGTTGTCTTCAAAATAGAAATAAAACGCATACCTGGCGTTTAGTAAAGCAAGAAAAACTTAGTATAAGTATTATTATACGAGGGCGGGTCAATAAGTCCGTGACTTTTGGAATAAAACACAGAGTTTTTGATAAATAAATCATTTTATTTTTCAACGTAGTCTCCCTTGAGCTCTATACACTTTGTCCAACGCTTCTCCAATTTTTTTATCCCTTCCAAAAAATATGATTTATCGAGGTCCTCAAAATAGGCCTTTGTTTGCGAGATGACTTCATCATTGGAGTCAAATCTTTTTCCACCAAGCCATTTCTTATTATTCTAGCAATCACGCTAGATTTAAGGGCGCAAAAATTAAGAGTTGCAAAACAGGCGAAGCACATATATTTCAAAATATAATATATATATATCTAAAATACGCGTCTTGGCCAATTATAATGTGTAGTAACTTCTCAATTAGTAAATGATAAGAGTAAAAATAAACACTTATTTATTAGTTATATATATTTTATAGCCTGTACGTGTACATATAAAGGTTGTCTGGAAGAAAACGCCTACGGCAATCAGGCCTAATGTACAACTAATTAGTTTTTCAAGTCTTTGAATATTTTGGTGGAATTAAATATTTGTCTATCTATGTATATTCTTCACTGTATTAGTATAAAGCAAAGTCGCTTCCCGCGTCTAATAATGTGTGTAAAGCCACGGGCAAAAGCTAGTACAGAATAAATAGAGTATGTACGTTTAATTTTCCATCCTGCTCCAATGTGTGCGCGAGAGGGAAACAAGGGGCTTGTTTTGTTTGTGGCTGAAAGCGAAAATCGTAAATCGCTAAGAAACAAGAGAAACCATTCGGCTACTTTGTTCGCGACGACACTAACTTTGTACCTATTTCACAAGTTACAATCTTCAAGTTACAACAGTTTATGACGACGTAAACATAACTTCAAGTTGAGATAAGTTCGCTGTTTAATGAAATTTGTATACAGGTTTAACATTAAATAGAAAGCTATCATATTTTAGACAATACAGATTTTATCACTTATCCTTAATTAATACAGTCGTGTTACTAATATCTGGGGGTCATGACTCTCCGCAGATTGTACTCACTGGGGAAGTTATTTTGGGCAAGTATGAACATATTGGTAGCCGCCCAGATCCTTCTACACGAGACGCATATTCTCAGATTTTGTAGTCCTCGAACATGTTAAAACTCGCCACTACTGCCAACTCCCTGTTTCCCAGGAATTAATATATTCCAGCAATCTTGAAAGAAAGAGCTCTTTATTGGGTTAGCACGCTCCATTTTAGGCCATAGCTTTTGCTTACTATGGTCAAGTGCAAACCCTTATTAGGTGAACTATCGCAGTTAAAAAGGAAACCTAAAAAAGATTCCCAACTACGTACCTAGGGGAAGAATATTGGTGGAGGAGGACATAAAAAAAAAAACTATTGCTGTCAGTTATAAAATAATGAACTTCTCATGAAGAATTTCTATACCCTAAACAGCAGGAAGCTCCGTTCTCGCATGAAAGTGATGCAACGTCATAGTAAAGTGAGTTAATTAGTGCGTTGTTCATGTGAAACGCGGCGTTTGGTGAATAGTGGCGGAGCGGGGCGGCGTGCGAGGCAGACGGCCGACGTGATAAGCTAGAGGTGAGGCAGACGGGAATGCTTTCATTATAATATTATTAACTTTATTACTCACCTGAGAAAAAGTAAAAAACAAGGAGAGAAAACTACTTCTAACTACAACAAAACAGGGGGTACTTTGAAAATCTTTAGATAAGCCTAAAGCCTGCCAGAGGCACAGAATACATAATACAACAGAAACCTATCACCCGGTTAGTAACGCGCGGCGCGCGGAGGGCACAGTAAAGTACGCTTGACAGTCGTGTGTCAAACGGCACATCACTCGTTCGTACACCGCGTGACAAAATGAGCAAAAAATACAATGGCCTTGACTTGCCTGTTAGCTTAGTTGGTAGTGAGTGGCTCTGCCTTCTAATCTAGGGGTTGCGGGTTCGACTCCCGCGTGACACAAGTATTTATGAATTTTAAAATTTATAGTTACTTGTGTTGAGTCTGGTCGTTTGTATGTATAATATGTATGTAAGTACAAAAGAAAAGTATAAAAGTATTATATCCGTTATCTAGTACCAACATAAAAAAATGGTACGAAAAACACACAATGCAGGCCATAGGCAATGTCTGTATTATATGGTCAAGAAATTTACTTAAATATTTTCGATAAAAAAGTAACTAGGTACACTATTTATTTCCAACATACAAAATCTTAAACGAATGGTAAAGGTGATTACCCGAGAACGGGCGGGCCGCGGTACTCTTTTGGTCCGCCCGTATGTGCAAGTAAGTAGATAAATATCCATTAATGTATATCAAATCTATTTTCATTTCATAAAACATCAGTTTGTTTAATTACTAATAAGTACCTAAAATCATAATGGTGTTTTTTTTAATAAAGTGTGCTAAAGCGTTTTCGAGTAGACAGAGTGCTCTCGCTCCGCACCTGCGCCACAGTTGCGCCGCGGCTCACGTGTTGCGACGCGAGTCACCACTACTTACTGTGTACCTCTTTGAATAGTGTACCTACACCTACAGACGCATCGCAGCACTAAGTACTTGTACCCTACTCTGTGGCCACGGTAATAGTATCATACAGTATTGTAACTCGGCCGTGTCCTTGAAATAAGTGCCTACAGCCGCGCGTGGCCGCGCGGTACGTAAGCAACGTAAGCATGAGATAGGGCTGTCGCTGTCGCCCATCTACAGCGTTTTAATTGCATCTGGCTAGGTACTATGAGTTTCGAGATTGTAAATTTATTACTTTTTATTTATTTATTAGCACAGATACTTAGTAACAATATAAAATATTAATATTACCTACATAAAATACTTTGTGAATTGAATAGAAAGTGTTCAATAAAAATGCAAGTTGTATTTTTGATTGATAGATTTAATTAAAAAACCATGATTATGTAGGTGACTATAACAAATCAACAAATCGCATTTATTTTGTCAAGCTGTGTACACTTATCTATATCTAATAAATAAATAAATAAATCTTATAAATTTGCGACCGAAAAATATTTGCGCCTTGACTGTGATGTACGAAATGCTTTATTATTATATTTTAGTGTATAAAAAATCCGCATTCGAATATAAAGCTTGATCAAAAATTGTTTTGGGAAACATAGACAAGGAGGAGAAAAAGGAATATCTTTTACTTGGTTATAGATACCTGAAATTCGCGCGGTCCGTGCCGTCCGTTCGTCATGCGTCACTGCGGCGCAACCGCGACTGTAGTCCGCACGCATACCCCGCGCATACCACGATCCGAGCGCGTAGGTATAGCTCGCGCGTCGTTCGTTTATATGAAGTTGGAATACTGTATGATACTATTACCGTGCTGTGGCAGTACGTACTAGATCCTTCCTTCTTTTTATGTGCTATGGGTATATTTACATATGTAGGTACTTACAGGTACCTCTAGGTAGGATATGACTGCTCTGTTAGCTTAGTTGGTAGTAGCTCTGCCTTCTAATCTAGGGGTGCGGGTTCGATTCCCGCATGACACAAATAATTATGAATATTTAAATTTGTAATTATTTGTGTTGAGTCTGGTCGTTTCTATGTATAATAAGTATGTACAAAAAAAAAGTAAGTATATATGTATTATATTCGTTATCTAGTACCCATGATACAAGCGTAAGCTTAGTATGGGGCTAGATGGCGCTGTGGGATATGTCCTGAAATATTTTTTTATTTATTTATTTACCTAGTAGGTACATGACTAGATATAAATAATCTAGCTAAATACCAGAATGACCTATTTATAAAATATTTTAATGTTAATTCAAATTTTAACAAGTAGGTAGGTACCTAGTAAGATATTTTATTGTAATATTATGTCAAACAAAGTCACTGATGAATTATAAACTGGGAACAAACGTTTCACCAATGATTAGGCATAACACGAAAGTAATACAATCCCACATCCATTACACGTGACAACCATGACCATCGGGCGAGTTTCGGACGGTATTCAGCGCAATATGAACGTTAACACTAAATGTTAAGTTTCAATTTGGCTTGCGCGTGGGTTACGGACAGAGTAGTAGGTATATAATTCAGTTGCGTCGCGCCATTTTGTTTTTTGTTAGGTAGGCCTGCCAGAGGGCAGCATGCCCAGCAAACTGGCTGCATTACCACATTGAAAGGGAAATGGGGAAAGCCAGAAAAATCCAGTATCGCGACAACCAAACGCTCCGAGAGCTTTTAAAAAAGAAAATAAGGAGAAAAAGACACATAAAAATATCATCATTATCATAAATTTAAGTCTGTGGTGCATGCACCACTCTTCTCGGTTTTCAGGTAGGAGTTTCTTTCCTATCCTGAACCCGCTTCCGTAACATTATTACAACAGAATACTATTTAAGCCCCCGTTTTTTATGTAGAAAAGCTTCACAACAGCTATTCGTACAACTGTAGCCCGTCTGATTCGTCCACTAAACACAATAGGCTATTGAAACCCGTTGCAAAGCGTGTTTATCAGGAAGCCGGCGAATGCATGTCCTTTTACGCGATTGCCTTCACACAGTACCTATCAACTGCAGTCTATCTGTTATGTAGGATGCAGTGGTTGCAATGTACGGTGGAGATTGCTATCTGTGGGTTTTATGTCACACTCGAAAGTAGAGAAGTAATAGGTATATTAACGCACTATGTAAGTTATTATATGTTTTATGATATTGTTAGTAGTATGTCTGAAATTTTAGCTTATAGTGCTATCGGTTCGTTACCGAGAAAAATAATGGTATATTAAAATCATATATGTGTATGCAGACTTTATTAGTAGTAAATGTAAGTATATTTATCATTGCTTAGTTCTTATTTTTGTACAATCGGTGCTTGAGGGTAATGTCTGCTGCAAATGAGAACATGTTGATTATGTGTTAACCAGGGTACTATTTACAATTAAATATAACACATTTTAATTCAGTCCGTCCGTTATCAGTTTTTGATCCAGATATAAGTGAAAAAAAAAAAAACAAATGCACACACATATTGGAAACATGTGTTCACTCGACATTGTGTCTTGGACAATCATAAACATACGATATTTTTACATCAAAAAGAGGAGAAGTTGGTTTTTGAGTAGGTTTTACTCACGTACCTACCTATAGATGAGGTTTGTATTTTTTATAGCCAAATACCATAATAAAAGTGTGCTTCAAAAATAGTAACTCAAAGTGTTAGCAATCGTGTCAGTAATTGGAAGCCACTTCATCGAAGCTGTTAGTTTTTGAGCCAAAGTTTAGGTATCGCTGTCCGTCATTCAGAAGTGAACCTTAATTACGCGGTTGCAGCGAATTTCTACTGCGGATTTTACTAGCAACCAACGATTATTTAATTTAATAGAGAAGTGTTTAAGTATTATGTACCTTTGTAATTACTTGTATTGAGTCTGCTTGTGTCTACGTATAATAAGTATGTATTTACAAAACAAAAGTATATAAGTATTATAACAGTTATTTAGAACCCATGTCGCAAGCGTTGGTTTAGTATGGGACTAGATGGCGCTGTGTGATATATCCTGAATTTTTTTTTATTAAAAAAAAAACATGAAGTTTTGATAATAATTTAATGGTTTAGATTAGAAAAGAATATTACGTACCACTCATCGGTAAATTTAGTTTTGATATATTGGGATAGATATAAAATTATTTTTATATTTTTATCCAGCTATTTTCAAGGCTCTAAAGATTGACTAGCACCGTGAATATTTTAATATTGTGTTTATGGAATGAGGAAACAAAATACACTTTTTTACAGACTCGTACTTACGCCGCAATTTTGATGAAACAACTAACGTATATTGTAATTATCTGGCCATACATTTATACTCTCCACTCCACATTCCTAGCAAGCGAAGTAACTCACCTCTACTAATTAAACTCTCTATGGCATCTAGTAAATTACAATCCTGCCCGGTTCAAGTGGTGGACTAAAGAAATGGTTTCTTTGCCGCCTATTCCACATTATACCATTTCAGAGTTTCCACGTTTTAATTAAAACTGTACTCGCCTCATATTTTTATTCGATTCAAGTGGCTGTAACTTTCAGGCATGAGTTTGGATTTGAGTCTGATATTATGCAATAAAAATATGAGGATCTGAAATGTTTAAGCTGAACTTTTCACTCTTTTTGCGTCTTCATCGGTTTTATTGTCAGCATTTTGTTTAAAGTTGCTTTTGTGCAGAGAATTGCAGCAATCGGCTGTGATAAATGTTGTATGTCCATATATGTATGAAATGTAAAAAAAAATATTAATGTCGGTAAATTCCATTCTCGATATGAACTTTTTTATTTATAACGATATACCTATACATATATTTACAAGCAATTCAGTATGTCGGAAAAAACAAACTCAATGATTATTATATTTAGGTAACTCATTATTTTTATGTAAAAGAGAAAAGCTTCTAGCTCAATCTACTTACCATTTGCATGAAGTTTTGAAGAGCGTTATTGTTTAACAAGATTTTAAAACGAATTCGCAAAAATACCGACGCCTTTAACGTTCAGCTCCATTGTTTTACCGCGAGAATAAAAAGTGAATTTTAAAGCAATGCTTTGAACAAAAGCATTTCACAACCTGCAGTGGGTTTGCGGAATTACTGCTCGTAATTATACTTTTTACTAAATTACAATATTTCCTCATGATTATAATTCTTTATAGAGAAGAATATTATTGTTTTTTATAAAAATATATCATAATTTTAGATTGATTAAATCAGTTTAGTTAAAATCATAATGCAGATTGCTTTAAAATGATAAGATTGTAACACCTACGAGTACATACATATTTGTTAACCTTTTACGTATCATACCTATACGTTAAAGGTTAACAAGTATGTATGTAGGTAGGTGTTAGCCAGCCAATCAGCGCCTATTTCAAGCGGATTTCTTAGAAAATGAGGTTATTATTATCATACCATAAGAACGCAGTCCCATTCACGCAGTTGTGCATTCAATAGCACAATAATATGAATGAAAAAGAGAATTAATAATACAGTGAAACATAATAGAATCTACATTTTTACTAATACGTGAATTTGAAACTTGAAAATACTTATATTTGCGAATTTACTGTAATTCCTTGTTACAAAAACTCTTAAAATTACATTCCTTTTATTACCTAGGTAAGAACTCGAGTCATTAAGGAGTAAAGTAGGTAGCAATGAGTCAAAATCCTCGAAGGAGCTTAACATTAGGAACATAAAGACTAAAGGGTCTGACAGACGTTACATTTTAGGTTGAGAGAAAATTTCAGGGAATTTCGCAAATTTTCCTCACTGTCTTTATTGCAAGCTTGAGGCAGCTTTTATTTTACGTAAGCTGTTTTGTAAAAGCATGTGCTAGTGGTAAGCTTTTTACGAAAAGCTATGAAATATTAAAGCAATTAAAGCAAATAGGTTTATTGTTTCAAAAACAAAAAAATGTAGAAATTTTAAAATTTTGCAATCTTATTGGATAACGAGTACTTAAGCATGTAAATTCTTAATCCGTATAAAAATTGTGTTTTTTGTTGTATAATATCACAGAATACAGAGTACAACTGATATAGAGCTATGTCTACTGTATGTGATCAACCATCTTTATGTCCCAAGCATTTTTATTTTCATTAGCTCGCTTACAATTGCACAAAAGTTACCTAATTATACCATAACCATAGTGTCCTAGTCTACAATCTTCTTAAAGCTAAGTCTAAGAGCTCTAGGAACTAATAACGACTATAAATACTAAGTACGTTACGTTTATCCGTTTTTACTCCCTTTCTTACTCGCAGTCGCAAGTTATCGCATCAATTTGTCCGCTTCTTGCCGGACCTAGGTTTCATTATCAACCACTGGAGCTACGCTAATTATTCACAAGGAAACTCTACAAATGAATCTTGTGGGAAAACTAGTGGTGCTCTACGGTGTTACTCGGTTTATCGTGAATAAAACGTAACCCTTAACTTACTTCGAGATGTATTGTGAGGCATTGGCAATTTTTTGGGGCATATTTATTTTGTTACTCGTCGCTCACTAACCATCATTTAGGAAAAAATTTTACTGTTGTAAGAATGTGTTAAAGTCAAACACATTTATTAATAATTTAGTACCGTTTGCTTCATAGATTTCGTGGGTGGATACTTCGTTAAATTGTAAGTTAAAAAGATCGGCATACTTACAAACGTCGTAAAACTATGTCATAAACCATTTTTTTAAATTCTGGACACTGGATTTCACCTGTCTGATACCAACTTACTGTACAGACATATATTTTTACTAATTCTCTTTTCAGTTCCATAATACCTACCTAAGTATAAATACGAAATATTTATTACTATCACTGTTTTTTAACATAAAACCAGGATCTACTAAAGTTAGTAATATATAAGTGTAAAGCTGCAATAATTATTCACGGTGAAAGTCTAGAACTTATTAGCGAATAGGGCGCCGGCGCTGGACGACGCAAATTAATTCAGAGGAGGTCTGAAAGAACACTTTATTTGTGCAAGGTCTGAAAATTCAGAGAGTAAGTTTTAAAATGATTTCTTTTAGAGATGTAGATCAGAAATAGTATTAATAAGCTGTACTTAAAAAAAAATCTATTTATGTAGGTTTATTGTACAATAGAAATGCAGAATACAAACAATCAAGGGCCTAATTTATTCTGGAAAATCCTTTTCTGCGATTTTCAAGCAATAGAAACCGTTTTAAAAATAGATTAATGTGGCCAAATTCAGTTTTTCATATATAAAATACAAGAATCTTTTAGACTACATAATTGGGAAGCATCTCTTTATTTTGAGTTCTGTTACTTTTCCAAATTTCTTCACAAATTTAGTAGTTTATCACTCATTAAAATATACAAATTTCCTGCATAGTTGAACGTCACTAGAGAAAGGAAGTACTTAGATATATTTTATGCCATTAGTATAAATTTGATAATATTTACAATCCGCCCACGTCCACATACAGTGGACATATCCTTCAAGACATCAAGGCGAGGTCACAACCAGTCCCTTCTTAAAGTACAAGGGACTACTTTATAAAATAATATCATTATTTAAACTTAGCCTTATGTACAATGACTCACTCTCATACGAAGAAGTAGAAGAAGAAGAGTAGTGAATATTTTGTTGCTAAGAATCTAACAATAGCTACAAAACGCTCACAGTAGTCACTCGTGGCGGACCCCCGGGACTACAAACAGAGCTACGAGATTACTGCGCCAGTGAAAAATTTAGCCCTGACTCGCCGCCACCGTCCTCAGGAAATTGCGAAAAATGTACCCGGTAACAACTTCTACCCTGATAGACAACTTATATGTATATTATTATAGCGAAAAAATCTAACTTAAAATCGTACCATATTAAAAGCGAAACTGGCTTGTCGGCGACTTACCAGATATTATAATGATTTTTGTTATGAAGAATGGCTGAAACTGATAATAATAATAAATGATTATACTTTTTTCTAACATAATTATAGAAGAAGCAGTATATGGCCTCGATATACAAGTAATTTTTTCCCAATTTAGCGGTAGTAACATTGAAGAGCGTTTAGGTCCGAATATAATATCAGTAAAGGGTCAGTTACATATATCAAAACATTTAACATTTTGCAATCAAACCGTCGTCTGACAAAACAGTACTGCCACATGCTATTAATTTTTTTGCGTGAAGCATATTTACACTTGTATTTGTAAAAATATTAGCTATTAGTGAGTACTCGCGGTTTCGCTTCCATTAAGAAGTATGACTTGCATGCTATTTCACATCTTTAAAAGCGGCATTTCAAAAAAAAAAACTTGGCTGCTGCCTACGTCATCTACCTGCATGCCAAATTTCAGCCCGATCCGCTTTGCGTTGATGGATAACTATGTCAGTCAGTCACCATTGAGTTTTATATAATATTTAGATGTCCAGGTTATGGTAGTCTATGATTCCCAGTAATGGACGCTCCTATATGTGGCGTTCTAGGAATAAGCGTAAAAGTACGGAGGCGATCTGTATTCGTAGAAATTGTGCAATAAAGGTAGAACTCTAATATACACATGCAAGGCAACAATAAAACTTTTGAAAAAGCGATTAAAAAGAATGACGTTTGATGTTCATAGGAAGTTATAAGTAGAGGTAGTTTTTGATTTTTATTTAGTTTCGAGTGCTTTGTGTTTTTTTTTCGAATGACGTGCATGTAATATGAGTTAGTATTATTAATTTGAGCTTGTTAATTTAGTTTGAGTAGGTAGGTAGGTAAAACTTCACGTAATTTAATCAAAAGTTGTTATTTTAACGCCTGGATGTAATCAAATACAACTTGAAAGGCGGCTCTGACCCTTTCTAAGTCCAGTGGCTTTAAAATCGCATTACATTAATCATGAATCGTATAAAATAAGTGAATTGTAAATATAACAAAAGAATAACAAATATCATAGACAAGAAACATAAAATGCATCATCCAAACTAAAATAGATTCCTTCAGAAACAATAACACAAGACTGCTCTTACGTAGACTCCCTCTGGTGGACAGAATAAGAATATATTGTAATAAGGATCAAGAGCTTTCAGAGAGAAACCTGTCAGATGTATGCTTTGTTCTAGAGAATGTTACGTCTTGGCTATCCACATGTTTGTTAGTTTATCCGTTGGGAAACAAAACATAAATAAAGTATAACTTGTTTTGACGAGACGATACTTTTTCTTAGAACCTGTTTACATGTAGCAATGCAGTGGTGTTAGTTGGTTTTGCTTCATAAGTTAGTTTTTTTATTTTACTTGACTTTTGTTCGGCTACAGTTCACTGATATGAAGGATAAACTTTTAACTTTATAATATACAGTCGAATTATGTAGGTATCTGTTTTTCCACAACTAAATTTCTATTGCTGTTTGTGGGTTTTTCGCATTTTAATAAGTAAGAAGGTGTTTTATATCACAGTGATTTTATGTTTTGTGGTAAGTTATCCTCTCACAGCCTTAACTTACAATATAGAGAAGTAAAGATGATATACGGCAACTTGTATCCAAAGACTGAATCCCGTGTGGACGGTACTTACAACTTTCTACTTATTACTTAGCTAAGCTGAACTTGCCAATGCACTTTGCCATGTGTAAACATGTCTTCATGTCAACAACTTTTGCCACATGACGTCGCTGAAAAAACAACGCAATATTATTAGTATTGCGACTGCCATTTTGTAAGAAAAATAATTTTATGTATTTTATACAGAGTTATAGGAAACTAATGAATTACCTTTTAATGTAGTACGTTAAAAAAATAACTTTATGTATTTTATACAGAGTTATAGGAAACTAATGAATTACCTTTTAATCGTGTAGTACGTTAAAACAATAGCTTTTGTTTTTCAACTTTTGGGAATTATCAAAATATTTTATGAACTGTTTGAATGGAAATGCTGATCTTTTATTCCGTCAATTCTCAAAAGGAATAGAACAAATGTTGTTGATTTTGACGTACGAAATACAACTCTAAAAAGTTATTTATAGTTAGCAAAACGTCAGTAAGCAGTTACTCTGTATAAGGAATCAAGAAACATCTTAAAACAAGGGTAAAGTTTAAAAGCTACTCGGATAAACAACTTGTGAGTGACAAATTAGACGGCAAGTGACTTTGCAGTTTTTCTTTCTGCTTTTCTCTTTTGCGAATTGGATGTTAAAAGTTTTTTGCTTTCTGAGAGACAGTTACTTGTAGAATTTCACAGATTGTTATCAAGTGATAACATTTTAACCTTGTTTTGCTTAACCTTATCGCTAAAAGCTAATAAATTTGTTTTAATAAAGTTTCTATGAAACTTACTATATATACTATGTATGATTTATAGAAGAAAATACTTTGCCAATACCGATAAGAGCTTGTTATATTTATGAGGAAACATCGATAGTCTTTTTATTTTATGATCTGCCATTCAATCAGCGAAGTATCGTCGTCGAGCATAATAATGTCCCGAAATATTTAGTTATTTCTTTTATTTTATAAAAACTACATGTCTTTTTTTGTATAACCAAAGTTTTTTATTTATGACGCTGATGGTTATCTATTCTATTCATCTATTTCTGTTGTACACCACATCCTTTATAATCCTTTTCTCTTTCCATCCAATAGTTGCCTAGAAGGGATGGCTTTTAGCAATAACCTGTGGCACTAGAGTAGTCTCCATATGTATTTTTTTTCCATATGTGTGTCATTATAAAGAATTATCTAACTATCCGTCAAATGGTTAGAGTCTATGGTTAGAGATTTGACCAACACGTCGTCTGAAAAAAGTCTGAAACTATGTTATAAAAAAAACAAACGACAGCGATCGAAGGTGGAGTAAGTCTACATTGAAACAGAAAAGGTTTGTATGCCAGCATTGAATAAAAATGATCCCAACCAGTAATCCAAAGATATAAAACCTTACCTCTAATGAAACATATAAGTTCAACCCTAATTTATGTGTAGTGCCTTTACGTCGAGTAATAAAATGTTCCTTTTTCTCAGAAGTTTTTACAACAGTGATAAAGTTCGTAAGTTTGTTGGTTTCACTAATAAATATCTACTGTTCTAGCTCCAGGGGGATAATAAATCTGTTTTCTTAGAACGTTTATAATGGAAGGTACGTGAATAAGTTCGTCTAGTTTAATGTTTTGATATATAGATAAATACTTTATTAAAACACCACAAATAAAATTATTCAAAAAAACATACAAATTAGAATCAGCGTCTTAATTGGCGGCCTTATCGCTAAGAGCGATCTCTTCCAGGCAACCAATCTGGCAGGGATATAATCTTCAAATGAAATGAGGAGGACGAGGTGTTTATAATATTAAATAAAACAGTAATTTCTAATTATGTTTCAAAAACTTTTGATACTGCAATATTTGAAGAACGATCTCAAACATTGTCTAACTACGTTATAGCTATTTGAAAACTCTGGAAACCGGAGTTAATTACTAACAAAATTTGCGTGTACTACCTACTTAGTAACCTTTACAACTGAGTTCCGCATAACACAAGTAATTATTAATATTTAAATTTGTAATTATTTGTGTTGAGTCTGGTCGTTTCTATGTATAATAAGTATGTATTTACAAAAGAAAAGTATATATGTATTATATCCGTTATCTAGTACCCATGATACAAGCGTAAACTTAGTATGAGGCTAGATGGCGCTGTGTGATATGTCATGAAATATTTATTAATATTTATATTTAAATATTTTACAACTAAAACCTGAGTCCCTAAAAATGCTAGTTTTATCTAAATCAATTACCCAGGTCTTGTTTTTATTTCTCCCACTCAATTCCACATTACAGTTGAGACAAAAACCTTCTATACATTCCGTAGCTCCGATCGAAAATCCATTTAGCGTTGATACGATAGGCCTCAGCAAACTAACCTCTTCAAGTGGCGAGAACAGCGCCCTCTATCTCCTAAACCCGAGTGATTTCTCTCAGAAGCACTTCGCTCAAAATTGGAATCATTACATGAAACGAAACGTGTTATTGTGAGTGACATCATTCCTTATAGACTCCTCAATATGACTCATAGTAGGAAAATGACACGTTAAATTTTAGTTCTCGGCTGTTAAGCACGGTACGGCAGTCGATAAGCCATACCATGTGTTAGAAAACTCTCGACACCAGAGTTGGCCGTTCTCATAAGAAGAAGAAGAAGAAAATTAGGAATAACTGATCATTGCATTATAAAATTTCAGTCTGTTTCTGAACATTTGATAGTTTTCTTCAAAAAAGACGTTATGCTCATAGATGCGGGTCGAATAGAAATCCTAGAGGCAACAAAAAAGGTCAGTTTTGTCATCTGTCGAAAGATCGAGGCATCCACTACGATAAATTTGCCAAAAAATTTCTTCAATTATTCAATGATCTGTTTGTGTATTGCAGATAGATGAATAGTAACAGATTGTCATTTATAAAAACAATAGCATTAAAATGAACTTATCATCCGTGCCATAACTAACTTTAGCTTATTAGGAGTCCTCAAGTTATTTATCTATGTTGTAAAAGGATAACTGGAGTATCCTTCAGTATCGGTTATTTTTTCTGAAATGCCGTGCGTGACTCAAGGGCGTGAGAACTTCAACATATGGGCTTCATTATTTTATAATGTACATTCAAGATTAACGTCCTTCCATTAAAAAAATGATTCTATTCAAAAATCATTCAGACGTAATTCGTCCGTCAGAACCTCATTTTTTCAAGTCCGTTAGTAAGCTAAGTTTTTATGCTGTTAGATGATGATTATATGACTGAATAAATCTTACAAGGAGTATTTTTTGTAATAAATTTCAACTGTAGACTGTTGCGTAGCAGGGCTACGGCGTAGAAGACATTGCTACGACAATTGCTAACAAGCTTTATAAATCGGCGCTATTGCTAATAAAATTGTAGTTATTGGTGATTATTTTTAAGTTACACATAATGATACTTTTGGAACACATATATGAATATGTCTGGAAGAGATCGCTCAATGCGTTAAGACCGCCCAATGTTAGTTATGTCTAACCTAGGTTATGTCTCTTTAAATTGTTTTATGTATATATTTTCTGGTGTACAAAAAAGTTATATAGTATTGTATTTTATATGAAAGTAATTCAGAGCATTTGGTTCGAGCATTCACTTCGTTAACGGTTACGTATCTCAGAAACCGTGTTATCTATTTGAAACAACCTTGAACAAATTGTATTCATGAGAAATTTCCAGCATTTTCATGCTGAAAGATAAACATAAACACGTCTTTCTGAAAATAAGATATTCATAGCAACGCAATCAAATTGTCACATTTTTTTATCACGCTTGGAGAGATAATGTTTAACAAGTGCCTACTAAGCATATTGATTAAATTATAGCTTAATTTGAAAGGAGTAATTATTATATGTATAAGTGAGTGTGGCTCAGCGATTCCAGTGTCTGTTTTTCATCCAGACGCACCCTGTTTCGAATTTGGCCCTTCAACAATGACTTGTATCCTCAAGTTATGTGTGTATTTGCACTCGCTTAACGGTGAAGGAAAACATCGCGAGGAAAGCGACATGTTTGAGTACCACAGGTCCACAGGTCTGAGGACATGTGTCCTCCGTGGAAGGACCTGGGCACCCACCACAATGTGCCCAAGAGAACTCCCCTAATAAATTAATTCTGCGTTGAGTCACGAGTTTTAGTAATGAGAAAATACGAATCAAGAGAGAATTAGTAATAGCCGTAAATGTTAAGTCACGATAAAGTCTACAAAATGTGTTTATAAGGTACTTATAACATAAGCAGTGGCAGTATTTATCTCAAATAGGTTACTTTTTGTTGATTAAAATTGAAATTAACTTTTAGTATATTATACAATGATGTTATATTATATTATACAATGAATGAAAAGACATAAAAGGCCCAAATTGATGCCCCAAAAATTTGACAAAGCTATTTCTTGAAAGCTGAAATCCTTTTCGGCTCGAGTATTTTTCTGAGGTATTGTGTCGGGACATCAAAGCTTGCCGAAGGTTGCCAAAAACCGTAACACGTTACTCTTTGTACGATGGACCGGTCAATATAGAGACATTACATTTTTGATATTTTGACCTACATTTTAAATGCTATGGACGAAGTGCAATATTATTATTAATTTATTTTATAGTGTAAAGTTAAGCGTAATATTATTAACTAGTGAACGCCCGCGGCTTTACTCGCATTATTTCAGAAAGCTTTTGTCACGCTCAGGACCTCATACTACAAACATATCGTAAATTATGATTTTATCGATAAGTCGTTTTTGCTACATCTATGTAAACAGATAAATAGACAAACAGACGAAAATTCTAAAATATGCTTAAACCTTTTCTGTTATTTTCTATGTACAGATTTTTGTACTTCTTTATTATTTAAATGTACCGATATAGATTTATTTTGAAGTGTGTCGATACTTAATCACCATCAAGGATAGCTTTACATACCTATGTAGATTAAGATATGTTTTTGTTTGTTCATTCGGCGACCTTATCGCACAAAGCGATCTCTTCCAGGCATATTTATACCAGCCAGGCCACGGATATATGATATAGTATATTAAACTGACTTGCCCTATATGATGTGATGTCATAAGGTGAATAAAGCTTTTATCTTTATCTTTATTTAATGTTTAAATCATTTTTTTGACCCAATAACAAAGAGCAGGTTGTTGAAAAAGCTGAAAAAATAAAACTTGTCGTATTTTAGTAAAGTATGCTGGATTTGAGCCAACATTGCTGTTTGTATGGAATTACGTAAAACGAGTTTTTATTTACTTTTGTAAGTAGCTTATATTTTTATATACTATGCAGTTTTCTATTAAATAAGATATTTTTTATACGGCTAATAGGCTTAAATACAAACTACAGCCCACCTGATGTTAAGTACCACTGTAGTCTTAGCTATAACACGCTTGCCTAGAAGATATATATTTCCTCTGCATGGAGAGTCTTGGGTTGTAGTTTTCAGGAATTACTGAAATGGTTAAAACTATAATCATTATTTCAGATGTTATAGATTTTTTGGATATTAAATTTAATTTTTGATTCATAGTTTCTTCCTAATGAAAATGTATTAATTTAATAAAAACTTACAAAACAAATTTTACTAATTAAAAATAAAGAAACTATGAGTCTAAATTACAGGAATATGTTGTTTTACTTAATGTTTTTGAGTTAATTATATGTTTTAGTTTTTTATTAATTACTCGTAATTCCCTATATGTTTTGTAAGTTGTTTTGAATATTGTATTGTAAAATATCTTATTACATTTTTGATTTAAAAAATATTTATTAGTACTTGTTCCACTAATCATAAATCAGCGTAATTTTAAGAAAATGTCATAAGTAAAACTAATAATAATAGTCATAAGTAAAACTTTGCAAAACCAATTAAGAGCCAAGACAATTGTAAACTAAAGCGCAAAGCATACCTTCACAACAGGAACCACATTGCAAACGGAACACTTGGTGCCTTTTTTCTTTCTTAATGAGACCACCTTTGTGTTTAAAGAAATATCTACTATCCAGTGCAAAGGATGATTAAGCAAGCGTTTTTAATGTTTTATTCCACACTGCAATATTATACTACTTTGTAATTGTACTAGTAATTGTATCTGCCCAAGAGAACTCTCCTAACGAATTAATTCTGCGGGGGAGTCACGACCCTCAGTCATGAGGAAATACGACTCAAGAGAGAGAGAGAGAATTGTACTAGTAGGAAATAATTATTTTAAACAAAAGCAAAAACCGACTTCAACTCTACTGTCACGTTACTGAACAAATCTAAGCCTATAAAAAAAAACTACAACATAAATTCATTTGCTACAAATACAAATCTAAGCCTATCAGAGAAAACCGCATCAAAATCGGGCTGATAATGCAGAAGATATAGTATATATATATATATATATATATATATACAGCAGCGCCCCCTGGTGAGTTGTCATCGTAATACATAGTTAAAATGATGTGCCCATTAAACCTCAACACATTACGAAAAACTGTATCAAAATGCGACTAGTAGTTTTGGAAATATGGGTAAAATTGGTTTGCATAAACTTTATCAATTTGCTGGTTTATTGGTTTTTTCTCAAAAAGTACTGAACCGAATGAAAAACAATTTTTATGAGACCATTTCGGAAACTATCCTCATCGAATAAAAAAATAATTTTTAAAATCGGTTGATAAACAACGGAGTAATCGCGTAACATCCCAAAAAAAAAAAACTTTCAGAAGACTTGATAACCTCCTTTTTTTGGAAGTCGGCTAAAAATGGGATTTTATGTACGGGCTTATTTGAAATATCACAGTTTTCATACATTAACTAAGTTCACAGGCGGCTTCGCTCGCGGTGTTACGGAATAAAAAGTATGTTACGCCCAGAACCTTATACTATCACTATACCAAAAACAACGATGATCCTTCTCCGTTACGGTATGGAAGCATAACAAACGGACCAACAAACTATCACACACACTTTGGCATTTACATAAAAGCATTATTTATAGGGGAAAAGCAATTATTTCCCACTAGCAATCGAAAAAGTCCCTTTTCAGTGCACTTGTTTCGTATAGGTTGGCGCAGGCGGGTCACCGGCCGAGCTCGCATCGATCACTCTTTATTACTCGATCGAGGGACACTATACGGTAAAGCTGGGATATAACGTAGACAATTTAATGTGAAAATGCCTAACGGGACACACCACGCAGCCAATACAAGTCTACCGGACCTCAGCCGAGCTCTATTTGTGGTCTTCCGGATGCTTCCAACTTCCCCGGGGTCCGTGTGCCCCGGCGCCCTGCCCTCTTAAGAAGTCACAGACTTGGAAAGGGAACTCTCTCAGAAGAAGACCATCTCACTCACTCAATGCCTAACTTAGCTTAAAGAAAGCGAGAGAGGAAAAACAGAACAGATATAAATAAAAATATACTTTATTTGATCTCTTTCTCTTCTTCTCTACTCTATTTCTTACCCACTGTCTTCTTCGTTCTTTCTCTTATCTTCTATTTGTCTATATGTCCAGTAAAAACCAAAAAATCTTTTTTCGGTGTGTACCTAATTGCATAACACAAAGAAAGAAAGAAAAAGTTACAAGTAGTATTTTTTAAGGACATGAAAGGAAGGAACTGCGCACTCACCACGATATGTACTTGCTAAAAAAAAATCATCAGTTCAGGTCACGACCCTCATTAATAAGGAATACGATGAAAGGAAGATGAACATTTAAAAAGGGACTTCCTCCCTACATTGTTCTGATGGGACTGGTGGCAGCAATAGGACTACGAATTTGAATTAAGATAACATCGGTTAAGAAATTGTGTATCATTTTATCTAAGTGGTTTTACGAGAACTCCACCGGTGCATAATATTATATCAATGATAATAAAGCAGCCAACCCTCTATTACTTGTCTATGTCCATATTACATGTTTATAAACCAAGAAGATTGACTAAACATCATCATCATTATCCACAGCCTTCTCTACGGCTGAATATAGGCCTTTCTTTGCATGCGGCAGTTGTACCGGTGCCGTGGACAAATTTGGCATATCTGTATCGAATTTTATTTCAATAAGATGTCTATTGATTGTGATATCGTAGGTATATACGCAATACATGCTCACGGCGATTTCAGTGCACATAGCGAACATGCCATCTGCACGCCATTTACTGCGTTGTTAATCAGAATGGTTTTGGGGCAAAAAACATGTCAAAGATTATACTCCTGTAGTTTTACCCTTATATTAGCATCTTAGGGCGGTTTAAAAACTCTCTACACCAGAGTTGGCCACTCTCATTCGATAAGAAGAAGAAGACCTTTATATCAGTGTTCAGTATTCATTTATTAAGCAAAACATAAACTTAAACTTATTTACAGTTAAGAGATGTTGTACCCTTTCAGCTTAAATGTCAGCAGCAGTTTAAAAACAAATCATCGATCTCAAAGATCTCTCATTCATTATTTAGCTACAGAATTTTAGATCTGTCAGATCGTTTTTTTACACTTATTTATTGTATACGGAATAACTATTCTACCTATATATACAAATTTAATCTTATTATTGACTCCTATTTTGTAGGTAGTTTGTCGCAGTATAAAATGCAGGTCCCTAACTTAACTGAGTCACTCTTGCATAACTCCTGCCAAACACGTAACCTGTCTTATCTTCGCTACAAAGCGGAGCGGTCGGCCGATGTTTATATTCGCTGTCCTTTTCTTCCTAGCTATTACGTAGCTCACGCAGACATAGTTACTCATGATTGACTCGATAAAGAATTACTCGGACTCGACTAAGAATAAATCGCGATTATCAATAATAAACAGTCTGTTGTTTTGAACGAAAAAAAAAATAAATCAATAATTAACATTTTACTCTTACACGATTTTACCATCACATGTTTTTAATGGATATTTTTTTATTATTTATATATAATTTTATACATCACAATAATGTTATTACCGATGTTAAGCCAAAATAAATAAAATAAAAATAAAATAAAATTATTTATTATTTAAGTAAGTATTACATGACAATTAATCACACAAGTACACATCTTCCTCATCCTCATTTCTTACATCAACCCCTCCCCTCATTCCCCATTTCCGAGACAGTTAAGTAAATTATTTCCTCCGTTAACTAACATATTTTATTAAAATCTTTTTGTTTTTGTTTAATGTATATAGATAGTTACTTGAAATCCAGAAGGATGAGCGCGTTCCCCACGACACAGGGGAACCTAGTGTGGGGAACATAGATCACATCATTTGTAATCGATCCTAACTAACATAGTAATATAAATATAGTACTAACAAATCTAATTAAGACCACATCAAATATGTACATAGAATTAAGCTTAACCACCAATTCAAAACTTTAAATACTTTTTTAAATACTGGGTAATAAAACTTCACTCTTAAATATTGTACACTTCTAAACTTTCACATTACTTGTTAAAAAGACAAAAACAAGTACGCTGAAAATGGTAGAGCATAAAAACCCTAAAAAAGTATTGGGAAGCATTTTTAACTTTACGTAACAGCGATCGCTGGGGAGAATAGTCAAATTCGAAGCTATTTCGATAGCAATTCTAACTGCGGCGGTACCCTGGGGGATACAATAGGTATTAGTTTCATCTGTATACCGCAAGTTTTATTATGTTTATTTGTACACTAAGCATGTTTGATTGGCATCGAAATATGTAACTACATACATAGGTACATATTCAAAATTCAAAATTCAAATTCAAAATTTCTTTATTGGTCCATTTATGGTGTGCGTACATTTGTAGGTATTTACACTATTTATATTTGTATTGTTGTACGTGTTGTACGCTGAGGGTTTTCTGTACATCATACTAGATATCTTTCGACTCTGTATTATGATGTACAGTTTCCAAAATATATATTATATTAAAACTTAAATTTACAAGTTACTCATTGTATAGGACTCATTTGGGCAGGGCACTCTCTGAAGGAGCATCTTCGACACGTAGGTTAGTATACCTATTCAACAAGTAACTTGTACATACACACATAATTCCTTGTTGATATTGATACCATATTTACATATTACTTAATGAATATTTTCTTTATTTCTACATGTAAGTTAATTTACTTATATATATACGTGGTTGTTTTGTGTATCAACTAACTTAAATTTATATCTTATCTTATGATGCATATCGTTTTTACGTAATTTAAAAAGTCGTTGATGAAGTTTATTACGTCCATCATAAACATCGTTTAGCGCGGCGTAGTATAAACAAACCATCGTCTGTATAATAAGCTTGTTTTTTGAGTTCCATTGCGGCGGTAACGACGCGAAAATTGGTAAACATTCCGCCCGTAAAAAATATGACTCGGAAAAATGAAACTCATAAATCGAAGCGTTTCCCGACATTTGGAGCATCGCACTACACAGCGAAATAGTAGAAAGGAGAGGTATAAAAGCTTTACCCTTCTAAAAACACGTAA
Source organism: Macaria liturata (assembly GCA_964023185.1). NCBI lineage: Eukaryota > Metazoa > Arthropoda > Insecta > Lepidoptera > Geometridae > Macaria > Macaria liturata. Next base: position 5,976,276 of record OZ026809.1, read on the forward strand.
ATAGAAGCTATAGGTTCGCGCACGCACACACGCATACTCGCATACGGAATAAACGACGTGAAATGGGAAAAAAGTTAAATATGTATGAGTGTGGGTAAATATATAAATCGGTATATGGGCGTTTATATGTATGAAATAGATGGGAGTAGAGCGGCTGTGCTGCTCAGTCGCGTCGCATCCTTCCCGCGGGCTGCTCTCGTCCGCAGCCTCCCGGTTTTGGCGCGATATCGTCTTTTCGACTTTGGATCAAGTTGCCTCAAAGTGCTCAGTTCTAGTAAAGTTCCAGAAACATTGCAAGGAACATGTTGCAACCTAGACTTGCCTGTGTTAGTGACAGTTATGTGACTTGTGGCACTTTTGTTGGACTTTCAGTGTAGTTGCCGGTGAGTACTGTTAAGTTTCTCGTTTGACGAAAAGTTTTGTGATCGTGTTAAGTTATTCTTTTTTATAGTGTTTAATTGTGTTCAAGTTGGTAATATAGTTCTTTAACGAATCTTGTTTTTTTTTAAATTATTTATTATAAATATCAGGGAAAAGCTTTCAATTCCGTTTAAAGGGCATAGTAATGAAGGAAATGACTTTAAAATTAGGAAAAATATTAAATTGTTCACTCATAATAACTTCTCTTTTACTTTGATCCACAATAGGATATATGATTTATGTAATAATGAATTGAGTTTTTGCGACTTTTCAGCACGAGATATAATTGGGGTTGATATTTGGTGCTATTTAAATTATTTTCTGTACGTATTGTTGTTTTTTTTATTTATATTAAAGTGACACCAATTGTCAGTTTGAATATATTATAAGTTTTGTAATATACATACTTACAAGTGCGCTTGTCATCTCATATGTAGTCATGAGATTAAAATTGCGATTGTTTATATTATAAATATGGATATATCTTACATATCCGAAATTATATGTATATCTATGTAAGTACATTTTCTTTTTCTCATTCTAAACAACACACAAACGTGTCCAATTATAATTTACGTAATAAACCCGCCGGTTGCCAAGGTATCACACACCCCTCACGAAAATTACAATTTACCTTCCCAGATGTTATTTTCTGAAGAAACGTTCTACCCGAAAACACTTTGTGTGTTGAGAAATATAATGGGCCTCCAAGACCTCATTAAACTTGCACACTCCAATAAACACAAGTCCTTTTTCTCAACCGACGGGGGCGGAGAATCAATGATGTAATGAGAAATAAATAAAATATAAACGTACAGAATGCTACGAATCATTTATATTATAGAACTGTAACTCCTAACAAATGTCGTGTCGAATATGCTTCCACATTTGTACCCCTTACAAATGCTTATGCTTAAATGCTAATTATATGCTTGATTGGACACTCAGATAAAAATAAAACATAATACAAAAGAAAGAGAAAAAAATAATCTAATGCCACACTTGATTGAGAGGAAATCATAAAAAAAGACTAGACGGGGTGTACAATAAAGAGATATTATTTTCACATTTCATCTGTCTTCCATACAGAAATCGCACACAAATCTTGCACGTGATTGGTTACAATGTGAGAAATAGCTGAATGCTGTCGAATGCTTGGTCACAGTTCATTGCTAAAGGGTGAAACCCCGCCCACAAGCTCAACCGTGGTGGCAGCAGTTCACTATATAGTGGAATTATTTTTTTCCTTCAATTACGTTTCGATTACCTAATTATTCGTAGACAGAACGTAATGTTTACAAATATGCTAAAAAGAACCATTTTCTATTTCCGTCCGCAATAACTTCAAGTGTTTATAAATTGATGAGATGGCGATTTCTATTTATGACGAGTTTATAAGATGAAGTTTGTTTTATTTGTTTCAGATAAAAATGATTGGAGTGCTTTTCGTGGCGTTAATTGGTAAGGAAAAGTATACTATACCTCTATACTGTTATATATCCGTGCAGTAGGGTGTCAAATATTCCGTTTAGAAAAAGTAACTGCATACTGCGATTATGAAAAAAATATTGTACAATGAAAACTATGACTGTTGCAAATTGTATTTATTATTTCAAATCAAATCAAAGTGTTCATTTTCGAACATGGGTGATTACAAATAGTCGGCGTTTATATGAAGTGTCTCCACATTCCACCTTTCGGCGTGCAAAAAATATATACATATAATAAGTCTTAAATAACTAAACTTGTATGTGATGTTGATTTATCGTAATGTATATATTCTTTTATGATATTTCGGATCATTAATTGCAGAATTGCAGAGTTGCAGAATACACAATTTACGATAAAACAACACCACAACACAACAAATTCATGAAAAAATTATGCAGAAAATATTTTCATTTTCTAATATAGATTTTATGCAACTAATCTTCCATCCCAAACTTCACCAAGTTACATTACAACTTGACAAGTTCTAGGTAGTGATTTAGATAATGAACAGATAGTTTGGCAAAATTACAAAATATATTATAGTTATAAAACAAATTAATAAAATTTCAGGACATATCACACAGCGCCATCTAGCCCCATACTAAGCTTAATACACTTAAAACACATGTATCATGGATGAGTATGCAATTTATCCGTTATCTTGTGATAACGGATAAATTTACATACATACATATACATTTTTTTTGTAAATACATACTTATTATACATAGAACAACCAGATAAAGGAAATGTTGTTTGTTTCCAATTATTCTACTAAACTAGCATTATGTAAATGAGCATTGAGTCATAAGACGTATCTTGAAAGCTTAAATACCTAGGTATTCCCTATATACCCTAGGGTATCATATATACACCTGGTACATAGATACCTACTCATACATCGACATAGTACAGCAGAAAAGCAGCCTTGCGAATACACTTCTTTAAAAAACAATGTTAAAACAGTTTATTGGGCAAATGAGCGTAAATAATCACGACCGGCAGGTTATTCTAAGTATCGACATAACACAGCATAGAAGAAGGCTTGTCAATACATTTCTATAAATAACTAGATAAGTTAAAAACGTTTGACTAATATGCGCTATCAGAAAACGAGCACTGAATTAGCACTGGACTCTTATAAATTATTTATATTATTATTCATATGATTGTGTCCTGACACATTCGTTTATGTTTTTTTTTCTTCCTCTGTATGTGTTTTATTTATTTCCGTTTGTCTTTTAATGCTATTTTTATTTAAATGAAACTTGTAATGTTTATTGTAGCCAACTAACATAAATTTGTTTCATCTTCTTCTTATCGAATGACAGTAGCCAACTCTGGTGTCGAGAGTTTATCTAGCCGCCCTAAGGGACAAATAAATTAAAATAAATAAATTTGTTTAAAACATACGATTGCAAAGGCTTGCTAGTCCATTACAGTTTAATGTCTATGCTTACATCTAGCAAGAGTATTTTACCTAGTTAGATGCTACAATAATACTGGTTGTCGTGCCAAAGGCTCTAGATGGCGCCACTTGAGAGCCTCGGCTAATTGTTTGCGATCTCTCTTGTGATATCATTTATTTAAAGATAGTGGAAGTGACAAGTGGTTGGCTAGTTTGTTTACAAGACTATGTAAGCACGTAGATATGAATTAAAAGTGCTGGTGATTTGTATTTTATTGGGTACTAGTTGATGCCCGCGGCATCGCTCGCATTATTTCAGGATAAAAAGTAGCCTTTAACACTACGAAAATCTCATACTACCTACATACCAAAACTCATGATGATCCGTTCAGCCGTTTTTGCGTGATGAGCATGCCAAATTTCTAGAAGTTGTTGGAACGTGTTCAGCTTTCAATTCAAAGTATCTCCACACCCTTTTTTTTAATATCTTCAATGTTTAGACTTTTGAGTCTCTTCAGCTCTATTATATTTATAGATAGATAATTTTTTATGATAAGCGGCCGTTCGGAATTGGCAAAATTTATAAAATACTAGCTGGTGCGCGTGACTTCGTCCGCGTAGAATAGTTATTACCATAAAAACAGTTTTAGTGAGTTAACCTTAAAAGATAGACATATATTGTTCAGGACATTTTGTTAGATTATTTCAAGAGAAATAATTCTTTTATACATATTTTGTGATATCTTGAACCGGTTTCGCAGCGCACGCAACGGAAGCCCTCAAAGATGAATAATTTTCCCCGTTTTTTCCACATTTTCCATTATTTCTTCGCTCCTATTAGTTTCAGCGTTATGTTATATAGCCTAAAACCTTCCTCGATAAATGGTCTATTAAACACAAAAATAATTTTTCAATTCGCACCAGTAGTTTCTGAGATTAGCGCGTTCAAACAAACAAACAAACAAACTCTTCAGCTTTATAATATTAGTATAGATAAATAAAATTACTTTACGTTTAGTATTGTTATTATATTTGGTGCCCATACATAAGAAAATTACAAAGACTAAAACGAAAACTACCAGAAGTATTACCATACATTTATTAAATCCGATTTGCACTCCAGTGCGAATTGATTGACTACTATCGCCTATCGTTTATTTATGTACCTAACCGTGAAAAAAAAAACGTATTTAACAAGGTTATCAATTAACTGCTACACGAATTGTTTTGTAATCCCATGTCCAAATAAAACTAGAATGAAAGCTTGTCGGGATAATCCCACATGTTGAGGTAGGCCGACTCTGTGACACCGAATGGAAAATCCTACAGACGTACTAAATTTGAACATTTTATTAATTAGGGTCGGCTCAGGTGAATAATTTGTTTAGAGGTATGTTCAACGTGTTTTTTGTGATTTGAGTTTTTATGTGTTGATCAAATATGTGTTCTATGTTATAATGTTATGTTATGTCGAATTGTACAGTTCTAATTTAGTAAGAATAGAAGGAAGTAGCAACCAATTAATTAAAAATGTAGAATGTTTTTTATTTAATTTTTTAAAAGTAATATATGAAGTTTTTTTTTTATAAAAACATCCACTGGGCTAAATAGTAGTACTTTAAAATAAGTTTTATTTTAGGGATTTTTCTTTACTTATTTACTCTTAATTGGAAATTAAAAATAAAATAAAGCAACCAAAAGCATACGTATGATACAAAAGCAAGTAAACCCCTTTCTTAGAACTTAATCTATTCTTTGAATTTGCGACCGACTGCTAAGTTCGTTTCACATAAAGCTTTGATAGTTATTCAAACATAAATAAACATAAAAGTCATTTGAGATATAAGATTTCTAGAAATGGGTTTCAAAGATGTTGAATGCAAAAGATCTTTGAAGAGTAAAGATTATCGTTTGTTTTTTTAATAATAAAAAACATTATAAAGAAAATGTTGAATTTGCTACTTAAAATTTTGAGTTGACATGAAAACCACTTTCACATAAATATAAGAAAGGCTAAAATTTGTGGATGTGCATATCTGTATATTAATAGAGGTTGAAGTCGGAAGGAATATACTCAAATACTTAAAACAGTTTCTACAAAATTTTATGATAAAGATATTTTGTACAAGATAAAGATATATTAGCATAATATACATATTTTATTGTAAGCTACTTTTCGGGTTGACGCATGCGACACTGCGAAACGTTGCTAGTCTATTCATTAATGATAATGGTACATCCTTAATTTACCAGAAAATTGGTTTATTTCAAGCTACATTTTTGATTTGAATCGAAATTTCCAGAGCTCGTTATACGACGAGTATTCATCAGGTTTACGCGCAAATTTGCTGTAAAATCGCAGTAATTTTCATTTAATTCACTCGTATAATTAAATCTACTGTGTTTTTATGATAAAAGATGCTGTTTAATTTAATTAATGTTAGTAATTATACGAACATTTTTCAAAAGCTTGAATAGATATTGTGACTATAAGCGAAATAAAATGAAACGATATTTTTAAGTAAAAAAAAAAATGAGTACTTCTTTATCACTGAAGGTAACGTACCTATATCAAAACGAGAGACCAGAGTTTTTATATGCAGAGTTAGGATTTAACTCTCATACCATATAGGTTTTGCTAACTGATATTGGTTTTATTAAATTAAGGTTTTAAATGTTCATTGTAATACAAACAAAGCTCTGACTTAATCTGTAATTAATTTTTTAATTTTAATTTCAATAGTTGACACTGTGGAAGAACCCTGGATACTGCAACACAGGGAATCCTAAAGCAGTAGACATGACCCCAATTTTAATTTGAACTTAATTAATTTAGATACTTTTATATAATGTACAAATGATAACCTGTTTTAGAAATAATTTTTATCTTTTATCTTATCTTAACTTAGTGCGCGTTGCGCTAAATGAAATGTACACACATACATATAATCCAAGGTCTCTATTATCTCAATTATTCCCAAATCGGTCTGGCCGTGTTTGAACGCAAGGACCGGACAAACGCTTAATTTCGAAACCAATTTTTTTGTTGAAGAACAGATTGGAACCCCTCTAACTAACAATATTTCTGTCTAAAAATACATTTAACCACATCAATTTAAAGTAAATAATAAATATACTATTTATGTAACAATTACGTCTACCACTTATGAATATCGAGAACGTTCGTCGACAAATTGGCTTTCCAATACGAACCGTGTACTCGTGTAGGGAATTTATCGACAACAGCTTTTCATTAGAGTAGGTATCTTTTGAAACGTTTAAAATGAGGTAGTAGTGTAAAAGAAATAAATGATTTATTTATTGTGTTATGTAATTAAAAAATCTGGTAATTATTTTATGTACAGTGTATAAAGTATGTAAATATCCGTTTTATATATTTGTTATTTTTTTACATTAAATTAAGAACTAAATGATGATTAATGAATGAATACTGTCTTATTTATTTTTTATACAATTTAAGCATATATAGGAAAACATCAACAGCTCCGATTTTTCGTAGAAATTGGTCAATTAGTTAATCGATTTCATATCGAGATATTGAATATTTGTAGGTTGAAAATAACGTGGATAGTCAAATTTGTAATTAAATATGAATAGAATATAATAATAGTAGATTTTTCCTTTGAGCTTATTCCAAATTTAGCTCATTCTATTGGAGGATATATTTTGCAAAAAAAAATCGATTTTTTGACCAAGGAAGTAAAAAATTAAAACTTAAAAAACTATGTAGTGTTTAGCATTAGCTAGTTATAGACAAATTAAATCTAAATCAATATTTCTTTCTTTATGTTCTTTGTTTTATTTGCCTAGTGTGGGGCTAGACGGCGCTGTGTACAGTGTCCCGATATTAGTTAATTTATTATTATTCAATAAGTATCTAAAAATAACCTACATCTAAAAATAAGCCTCAGACTCACACCATGGTATAGCGTGTAATCCATTACAATTTTCTATTTATTTCCTGTTTATCAGCGACTGTGGATTAAAACGGTGATCTATCAAGAGGCTCGTTTCGTTCCTGGCGGTGATAAATTACCTCATTCTTTCCACGCTTGTCATATCCAGCGGTGTTATTGTACTTTATTTGTAGGTGTTTGTTTATACTCTTTGTTGGGTATTATTGGTTGGTATAAAGAAGTGTTTGTACAGGCAAAAGCTTTTTTGTTGTTTTTTTTTTTTCAAAAATGTAGTCGTATACTTATTTTGTGTTTTTTTTTAATTATTATAGTTTAAGACCTGTTGTCTAATATTATTTGATACTAAACCATTAGAAGATTAAACACAAATATTTTGTATGTATTGCTTTGCTTACGTTTAAAATTCGAAAACAAATATGTCTAATACGATGCTCCCTATTTGCTTGTAGGTTTACGTTTCCAAAAAAACTAGCTGTTATATCAGGATCTTCTTGTTCCGCTAATAAGTAATTCAAAAGTAAAAGTTTGTGCATGCGTATATTGCGTATGTATGACTGTTACTTCAGACCCTGGATTCACATAAAGGCTACTTAAAATCCCAAACTAATGCGGATAAAACGAATGTACAATAATACAAGCCCGAACCACAATGACTAAAAAAGAAGATGAAACGAAAAACATCTCTTAGATTTTCATCAATATTGACCTGAGCCACTAAACTCGAAGATGGCTGTATATTCCATAATCTGCAGGTCACAGTTCATCCATCCATCCCACTTAAGTAAATGGAAGCTTCGTAAAGCCTCCCTAATGGAAACATAATAACTGTTTAGCGACAACCCTCGTATTTGTTCTTTTTATTAGAGGTTTTTTTGGTCAGCTGTTTTGAGAATTGATAAGCAACACTATCTGGCAATGTTTATATTAATTTGATAGATTTATTGTACGAGTATAATATTACGTATTAGCGGGCAGCTGTTAGGGCTTAAAATAAATCCTAAAACTTATTTGTCCATTACTTCTAACAGAAGCTTTTCTAATTGAGACACAAGTTTTTCTTTTACAAAATATACGAATAAGCTAAATATAAACACTTGTATGAGGTTATCGATATAATATGGTAACTATTTAGGTAAAGACTTCTTTACGTTTTATATTTTTTGCATATCGTCAATTAAAATTTAGGGATCTTTCAATAGGTACGAAACATATTGCTTTATTCTGGGCAAAAGATAGACATAGTTATGAGTTCAACTATAGACTATTGTTACGAGTATGAGCTTAACTCAAGAAAGCTGTGCTGTCAGCTATGAAATATAAGTCTATCATGCGGTAAAAAACATTGCTTACCAATTAAGTAACATACTATGAATATTACCAGGCCTATAGAAACTCGAGTATGATTCAGGTGTGTTTATTGTGGTGAACGTAATGCTTTAATGGCACAATGCTTGCATACTTTATTTGTTTGTACCATTCTCGCTGAGCAATTTATCTTACTTAAAAGTGTCCCAATTTCTTGCTGTGAACAAATAATTGAATGTTTTTGGAGTTTGGAGTAATTGTATAAAAAAGGTATTAAATTAGTAACGATTTTTTTATAAAATAAATAAATAAATAAATGTCATTTATTTCAGACCTTGAGTCTATATATTATCTATATATAGAGTCTATATATAGAGTTTATATATCTAGTTAATGGTTTTGGCTATTCTTGCTCAGTTACGAGTAAAATAATGTGCCTTAAAGAATGAATAATTAATAAAAATAAACAGTTATCCAATACATATAGGTTGCAACTGATCATTATTGGCAATAACAGTAAGGAACTTTCCTTGCGTTATATGAGATTAGATAAGATTAGATGAGATTATATGAGATTATATGAGATTATATGAGATGAGATGAGATTAGATGAGGTTTGATGAGATTAGATGAGATTATATGAGATGAGATGAGATTAGATGAGATTAAATGAGATTATATGAGATTATATGAGATTATATGAGATACGATGAGATTAGATGAGATTGGATGAGATTAGATGAGATTATACGAGATTATATGAGATTATATGAGATTAGATGAGATTAGATGAGATTAGATGAGATTCTGTGGAATTATGTCCCTTCTGTGGTCACAAAAAAAAATAAAAAGTTTAATATTTCAGCCAAATCTGAAAAACGATCTAGTTTTAAATTGCCATTATGATGCTATGATTATAAAGTAATAAATGAGACTGATTTTATAAAAATACCGACTATGTTTTTTTTCCCTAAATTTTTACCTCGTTTTGTGTATGACCCCTATAACTTAATTGAAACTCTGGAGAAATCTGTAGTGTTTTTTTCCGCTGCGACTGCTCCTTAACCGACATCTAACAACAAACTTGATGGTTTTTAGGTGTGTTCCTCCATATACCACCGCCACACCTCACCTCCTAACCAACGTGGCCTCCGTGGATCTCAAGATGTTAACATCTTGACATATTTCTCCAGAGTTTCAGTTACAATGGATTTCCGCAAAGTAACGCCTGATTCAATATCTTATAACTTAATTGTTTAACAGCTTTTTGAATTACATTGTGTTAAGGTACCAGTAGGTCCTGCACTAGGAATGCCCGTATCACGGTCACCTACTATAGCGCCTTACATATAATATCTCCTTGGCGGTGCGATTACTGGTAAACTGGTAAATAACACATCTCTTTCTATACGACAACCAAGTTCTTGTTTGAAAAGTTTCTTAAATTCTCCACAATATAATAGTTTTTTTGGTGGCGTGTATAACTAACAGTGGTTTTTGACTACGAATTTCCAAAAGCCCTTAGACAATTAAGTACTGAATCTGCCCATAAAAGATTTATATAGTATACTTACCAGTAATTCTGATGTTATGTACAGAAATAGTAACGAATCTACTTAGCAAACTATCCCGAATCAGACGGAGAGAGTACTATTATATACTCCTGCAATAGGTACCTAAACAAACATATGACATATATTTGTGGCGATATATAGGAAAGATTGGTGCATGTTGTTTATTGAACAACAGATTAGATTAGATGAGATTAGATGAGATTAGATAAGATTAGATGAGATTAGATGAGATTAGATGAGATTAGATGAGATTAGATGAGATTAGAGGAGATTAGATGAGATTAGATGAGATTAGATGAGATTAGATGAGATTAGATGAGATTAGATGAGATTAGATGAGATTAGATGAGATTAGATGAGATTAGATGAGATTATATGAGATTAGGTGAGATTAGATGAGATTATATGCGATTATATGAGATTATATGAGATTATATGCGATTATATGAGATTATATGAGACTATATGAGATTGACAAATTGAGGTTGAACGCGTTTAATGTGATTTTATAGAAACACATCCATTACCAGCATCTCCATATTCTTCATCACGAATTGCTACTCCCAGTCCAGTATCCACCAATGGAACTGCATCAGCATCTACCGTCACTGGACCGAGAACACCGCTTGAGCCCGTGTTCTATACACCGTCTTTGGAATCTTCACCAAGCACACACCGCCAACCACTAACCCCTCGAAAGCTTAACTTAAATACTGACTCGGACAATTCGGATACACCTAAGAAATCCAGAGTCCGCCGAGGCGGTGCGATTACTGGTAAACTGGTAAATAACACATCTCTTTTTTAATGAATGCTTTACATAGATGTGATTAGATGAGATTAGATGAGATTAGATGCGATTAGATGAGATTAGATGAGATTAGATGAGATTAGATGAGATTAGATGAGATTAGATGAGATTAGATGAGATTAGATGAGAATAGATGAGATTAGATGAGATTAGATGAGATTAGATGAGATTAGATGAGATTAGATGATATTAGATGAGATTAGATGAGATTAGATGAGATTAGATGAGATTAGATGAGATTAGATGCGATTAGATGTGATTAGAAGAGATTTGATGAGATTAGATGAGATTAGATGAGATTAGATGAGATTAGATGAGATTAGATGAGATCAGATGAGATTAGATGAGATTTGATGAGATTAGATGAGATTAGATGAGATTAGATGAGATTAGATGAGATTATATGAGATTAAATGAGATTAGATGAGATTAGATGAGATTAGATGAGATAAGATGAGATAAGATGAGATTAGATGAGATTAGATGAGATTAGATGAGATTAGATGAGATTAGATGAGTTAAGATGAGATTAGATGAGATTAGATGAGATTAGATGAGATAAGATGAGATAAGATGAGATTAGATGAGATAAGATAAGATAAGATGAGATTAGATGAGATTAGATGAGATTAGATGAGATTAGATGAGATTAGATGAGATTAGATGAGATTAGATGAGATTAGATGAGATTAGATGAGATTAGATGAGATTAGATGAGATTAGATGAGATTAGATGAGATTATACGAGATTATATGAGATTAGATGAGATTAGATGAGATTAGATGAGATTAGATGAGATTAGATGAGATTAGATGAGATTAGATGAGATTAGATGAGATTAGATTAGATTAGATGAGATTAGATGAGATTAGATGAGATTAGATGAGATTATATGAGATTATATGAGATTATATGAGATTATATGAGATTATATGAGATTATATGAGATTATATGAGATTAGATGAGATTAGATGAGATTATATGAGATTATATGAGATTATATGAGATTATATGAGATTATGTGAGATTTTATGAGATTATATGAGATTATATGAGATTAGATGAGATTAGATGAGATTAGATGAGATTAGATGAGATTAGATGAGATTAGATGAGATTAGATTAGATTAGATGAGATTAGATGAGATTATATGAGATTATATGAGATTATATGAGATTAGATGAGTTTAGATGAGATTAGATATTGTGCAATTTTTTTATATACTTATTAGATATATTTGTAATTTATATTGTTATTAACGTTTTTTAGTATTTTTTTTTATTTCCTGTTTGTTGTACACCATATGCTTCTTTATCCTTTATGATTATTTTTCTCCAGCCAAAGGTTGCCTGGAAGAGATCGCTTTCAGTGATAAGTCCGCCGCTTGTGTTGTTATATGTACTGTTTTTTTATTTGTGTCAACAATAAAGAGTTTATCTATCTATCTATCAATTACTACGAATTTACAATGATCGTAGACGGTAGACCGTAGACGGTCTACGCGACTGCTACGGCGTAAAATAATACGCTACGACTACAAAATTAAGCATAATTTTGTAATGTAGCATTGCGCTTGAGACACATTTTTCCCACTAAGTTACAGAAAAAAACAACCGTACAAGGCGTACGACGAACGTAATTCAATTTACGTAAGTAGAAACGTTCAGGTAAATGAGAGTTTATGCTGTAAAAATTACGTTAGCATTCACATTTGGGCTAAATTGGGAAACATATGAAACCGGCGGAGTAGGAACGGCTGGGAATCCAATTTAGGCCATAATAAAAGAACGCTGCAGCGGAATTTCACGTGATTTCAGCTTAAAGTCCACTAGCACTTTTATAGTGCAAAAGAAAAATGATAAAAGAAAGTTTCGCTAGCAACATTTTGAGTAGTTTTATGAATTCCAACTTATGATAGATGATTCTAATTATATCAGTTGAAGCTTAATTGATTGATATTAGTGTGTTGATTACCTTTCATACGTTTTATCAGCTCTTAACCCTCTGCTGGGTATAGGCCTCTCTCATTTCATGCTAGTTATCTCGATCCTGTGCTAAATCTTGAATTTTAACAAGAACTGTGCGTGTCTCTTTTTTTCTATATACTTTTCTTGGTATATTTTGCTGTCAGAGTTTACAAGTCGCACTAGGGGTTTCTGATATGACTTAATCATGTAGTTAGATATATATTTCTATATATTAATGGACCTGTGATGAGAAACAGTGTTTTTTATACTCTGGTGTCAGAGTTTACAAACCGCACTGAGGGTTTCTGATATGACTTAACCATGTAGTTGGATATTTATTTATGTATTTTAATAGACCCGTGATGGTAAACATTGTTTTCTGAGGAAAAACGGGTGAAATTACTGTGGTAGCCTTATACATATTCTATTGTCAAGGATAAATATTTACTTTACCTTCAGCCTGAATGTAAATTAAGTGGAAATAGGTCACTTTGTGCAAAAAAACATTGGAAACGGCGGTGTTTGTCCACCCGCCTCCTAAGTAAATGTGGAAATTTTCAATTTAGGAGCCCTTTTTTTCTAGAAGCTTTAATTTTTGTACAAATTTGGTAAATAAAAAAGGTGCTGTAACTAAGTACTCATTGGATGGACCTCTTAAATTTACCAAGACCACTAAATTTGGCGTTGTCTTAAGAAGTGTTATAAATGATATAAAAATAAAAAAAGAGAAAAGTTTCCATTTTTCATTGGATTCTGTTTCTACAAGCTACTGATTGTGTGGTTGGACTTTGATTATTGAAATAAACATTATGGTTTTGATATAAGTACTTGAATAGCTAGCGAAGTGTGTGTATTACTGAGCAGTAGCTTTGAATCACCTTTTTAATATCTTGACGGTACCTTGGCAAAGAATGAGAAAAATGCGTATTTGTAACATTTGTCATAAACAAAGAATCTGTCTTAATATTTGAGAGCATTATGGTATTTCTCATGTGATCCAATTTCTCGCTCACGTACATTTTCCATAAAAAATGAAGGGACAGAGAAGAGATGTAATTTATTAGGGCGCGTCCCGCTGAGACCTGCCAGTACATTACCTACCTGTCGCAACAGAAACCTTTGTTCATCCAAAATGTACACTTAAAAGGGAATTTATACGATCCATGTGTATTTGCTTACAGACCTTGAGAGTTCAATTTTATTGTTTGCCGCTGACAATTAACGCGCACAGAGCGCGTTAATTGTCAGCGGTCAATCATTTCTTCGAAGGGTTGGGATGAACTCGCTGATTCAGAAGGCTAGCTTTGAGGAGGGACTTTGAAAGTCATCGATGTCGAAAGTATTTTCGCAACAACTGTCGGGATCACAATGTCGGAGGGGACAAATAATCGGATGTCTTTTTTCCGTAGTAGTGGCGATGTAAACAGATGACCGCGGGTTCAAAGCTCCCGTTTCCACGGGGAAGCAGGGCTGGAAACAAAAGATGCTCGTTTCCTCAGTGGGCGCGGGGGCAGCCCTACAATGGAGCCATTGTTTGTGCCCGGTGACAGGAAAAACTCCGACCTCCCTGTTTCTGTGCATTTTTTATTTCTTTCTTTCTCTCCCGCTTTCTCTCGGTGAGCTCCTTTGACTATACCATGAGGAAATCAAAATTGTTTTGAAAACCACTATCTCGGGACCTTCGTTCGCTCGGAAATTGGTTACATAGCACACCCGGGAGGGAACATAAAATTATGTGTTACCTTGTTCCCGTCATATTGGCGGTTGTTTGTGTGTACACAAAATAATAACTACGAAGAAAAAAGTTCGCTGTGCCGACGGCTACTGAGCATTTTCCGCTGAGGCTACGCAAACGAAAAGTTTCCGCTCTGGCTTTTATTAAAAGTTATGTTTGCGGTAAACAAAGTTGCTTATTGGCAATAGTTTGAGCGTATTGTAAAAGTGTTGTCGACCCGGCCGCGGTTCCGTCCGGTGCCTTCCTGTAGCGAGCCGGGCGGCGTCGGGCGGCGGCGCTAGTACATCCGGCGGACGGGTGTCCCGCTCGGCCCTCCTTCCTCCTTATTTACCCGTTTTTCCTTATCAACCCTTACCATTCGCAACACATTACTGCGGATCTTGTTGGCGAAATTTGGGTTATTTCGTCTATACATGTGTGTGTGTGTAGTGTGATGCCGACCGGATTACTGTTTTGTTCGTCTCGATTCCTTCGCAATTTTCGGATACGTGTGTCATTAGAGCCTTCGTAAGTGGTATCATTGTGATACGCGCCCTTATTTGCCGGATTGGCTCCGTTTGTTGTATTGTGTCGGCGTTCAATCAGGACGAGAGCGGCTTTCCGAGCGTTGTTAGAATTGAAACACATATTTCAGCCAGATTCGAAGTGTCAAGTGGGAGAAAGAAACAATTTCAATATACGAGTGCACATGTTTCAGGCACACCAACTTAACACACAATAGATGCCTTATTATAAAAAAAAAGTATTTATTTGACTATGAAAGAAATCTGTGTTATAGATCTGCTACAAATATTACATGTAAACATAACACATTAAGACAAACAATAATTTCACGACTGCTGGACAACGAAAAAAGCCATAATAAACAATTGATACCAGAAGCGCTTCTCTTTTACTCCCGTCCAAGGACTGGCTGGTTGCATCCTTTGTTGAACCTTAACAAGATAAAAAAGACCATCAATATCTGAGCTTAGACGTCTTAACCTTACATTGTCTACTATGCAGTGAGCGACAAAAATGTGCTCTCGAAAGCGGACGAGCGGGTGTGCAGCTGAGAGCTGCATTGTTTCATACGTTGCACGTGTAGTGTAGCCAGCCCCTTACCTCGCCGATGGGTTTACACTGGCTGGTTGGCCAGTATTTTTTCAGAATAGTTTTACAATAATAATACATATATAAAAACAAGGGAGAAAAACTAAACATACTACTTCTAACTACAACATAAAAAGGGGGGCACTTAGAAAATCTTTAGAAAAGCCTAAAGATATGGTTAGGTATGTTTTAGTTAAAAGTTTCCTTTGATTTATCTAAGGGCCATGACATGATTAGATTTATCTAAGGGTTTGACATGTAAACTCTGTTTATGAATAAATGACTATGAACTATGAACTATAAGTTATAATGTCTTCGAGTGCGAGTGGGCGTGCCGCTAAGAGCTGCATTGTTTTATAAGTTGCACGTGTAGTGCAGCCCCTTACCTCGTCGATGGATTTACACTGGCTAACTGCTTGTGATGATAAACTGTAAAGATTATTTTTTTGATAGGTTGTTAACTATTTTTTTTTAGCATAGCCAAAAACTTCTACAACATTTTCTGAAATACACGCACAGATGACACTACAGTGTCATTATTATCACTTTATTTCTCTTCACAGATTCTCGGGCATTACGCCCGCTATTTTTAAGACAAGGCCTTTACAATATAATAATACTTAAAATTAAGTTAAAAAAAATAGTTAAAAGTGGATGTTAGGTAAATAAAATAACTATTGCAGACATGGTATTAATGTTAAAGGCTATTGTGTTGATTAATTCATGGTCTTAACTAAACTGGTCTATTGTACGAGGAACGGCACCCGCCAGTTATGCCTCATTCATAAAAATTATAGCGGGTGATGACTTGCCGCATCTAGTTTAAAATATGGTGAAACTAAAATTTACATACAAAATAAGAGTTGATTAAATAAATTTTCACAGTCACTCAATTTGGTAAACATACCATCTAAAAATAAATGAACCAATTATTAAATAAGATACTTTTTACTACAAACTTGCGTCTCTGATATTGATAAGACTACAAAACTGAAAATACCCACAACATACAAAGCGTAGAAAATACAATTAGTAGTAAGTAGGTACACTCCGCCTAAAGTTGCCAATAAGCTAAGGAAAGCGCTCAGGTCCTTACATGGAAGAGATTAGGTTTGTTCCCTACTATTTAGAGTTCACCTAATTACCAACAGCTGTTGTTGAACTAATTCAGCTGAAATAGCTCTAGAAAACGTATTTGTGGTAGAACAGGTAAGTTTCATGCGATGAAGGTAGATTGGGTTGAGATTTGGTTGAAAAATGTTGATTGTTGAGACAGAAAATAAACTTATTTTTGTTTGTGACATTATGGGATGGTCAATAAATGCGACAAAGACAAACCCTGGTGACAATGCATAACTTAGAATACTGTATGTACCTACAATGATGTGTCTTTGATAAAAAAAAAATACTTTTTTCTTTACTCATCTTTGCTCTGGATTTAAAATATAATGAGAAAAGATTTTATGTATCCTAAGAAAACAGTAGCTACAATGCAAATAAATAAATACTCCGGGACAATGCACACAGCGCCATCTAGCCCCACACTAAGCAAACGCTTGTGTCGTGGGTTTTTTGTAAATACAAACTTATTAGGTATACATAGAAACGACTAGACTCGATACAAGTAATTACAATTGTTTAAAATTTATAATTACTTGTGTCATGCGGGAATCGAACCCGCAAGCATAGATTAGAAGGCAGAGCCACTACCAACTTAGCTAACAGGCCAGTCAAGTAGTAGTAGGTACGGTACACCTTTCCCAAAATAATTTTGATAACAGTTCTTTTTGTTCATTTCATATACATCTATTAAAGGTTTTAAGGCAAATCTTTCTTATATCCTTTGGTAAACTTTGAAGATAGATTTATGTATGTGTGAAGATTAACTTTACCTATTGACTAAGATTTTGTGATGGCTTATGAAACTCTTTGTTGTGTCTTTGATGTGCTTTTAGAGTTAAGAAGATTTTCGTTTTTTGTTCGTTGTAACATAATATTAGAGTTTTCTATGTCTGATACATAATATTAGAGTTTTCTACGAAAAAACAATAATATTTGAACTATTATAGTCAGGTTATGATATTTTTAATTTATCAATGCTGTAACAATAAAATATGTCACCCACACATAAATTGTACCATAAAATTTCCAGTGACTGTTATAGTTTGGCAGGTTTCCTTTGAAACTGCTATGCTAAAACTGCCTTTATAAAAAACATCGTTCCCTAAATAAAATTCACGAAAATGAATATTTAAAAAATAATATTCGAGCCAAGCATCACAAATTGAAAGTCCTTATCTCAGAAATCAGAGCCGGTCGTAAAGTGAGTAGGAAGCTCATGATTTTCATTTCACGTCCCACACCACTACATAATGTAATATCGAAATACTCGAAAGCAATATCTCAGGAGCCTTTGCATTTCCCCCGGAAATCGATTCTGGGATTCCTTCCTTATATTTTATTAGATGTCTGATGTAATACGGAAGGTTATTGTGGAATGGGTAGGTAGAAAACTTTGTAAATGGGCCTTCACGGAGATTTATTCCTCGCAAACAGATAAACAGTAAAGAAAGAAACTTTATTGTTGTGTAATTTGTTAACCTTCGGTTTTTTCATGTAGTATACATATATGTGTACCTATCTAATATTGATACCCTTATGTACTATGTCTACTGACTATCTCCACGTGTCACGTTATCCCTTATTTATTGGTATTTGCTAAGTCTGTTTGACTGTTTGTGTAAAAAATATACATACATAGGTATAGAGGTACCAAACTCACTTTTAAATTGGTATCTTGACTAGAGTGGTGCTTATTACATCAGGCAGGCTGTAGTCAAACGTTGGCCTATTCAGTGTAAAAAAAAGTACATCACTATCTCAATTGTTGTTATTGCTTGGAATAAATAAAAACACTCCACGAAAATGACGAGTACACATACATACATACCCATATAGTAAACATTTGTAGCTAAAGTACTAATTCTTTGCTTACTCTAAAATTTCTACAGAAAAAATATACTACTCATTCTAAAATTCATACATCAAAAAGCGCTCGACGAGCATGATGACTCCACTACAAGTGCAGTATAAGTACGTAGGCATCACAATGCTGAGAACAAAGAGCGTGGCGCAAAGTTAGACACACGAGTGAGTATAACTCGGACTCTCATCCCCTGGCCACGTCAATAATTGGAGCGGTTGTTCATGTATTTTTTTTATTTGCAGCGGTGCTCGCGCCGGAGCTGCATTGTTCCAGCCAGCCCTCCGTGCCTCCCCCCCACCACCTCGACGCAAAACGGTCGGTATTTTTCATTGTTGCTTTTAAAGCCTTATAGGTTTTGCTTTATTTATGCCCTTTATAACTCTCCCTGGAAGATAAATGCCAGCGAGACGATGTTCTGTTTTTGTCACTGCTTAATGGTTATGCCGTAAGAGAAAAATGTGCAAGGAATGTTTGTGGTTGGTTTTGCGGTGAATGGAAGTTAATATACATAGATATGTATAGCTTATGCATGCATGCACAGTAAGATGATTAACATGAAATATATTTAAGTGTAGTAATCATTATTTTGAATATTGAGTTTAAATCAAAATAATTATATTGCCTAAATTATTTATTTATTTCATTTAATAATATTTTTTTCGCTTTCATTTAATACTATGATGCCATCGACCACCCAATTTGGTAATAAAACCTAGCCCCTAGTTACATAACATTACAGTTGCGTTGTAAAAAACATTCTAGCCGATATAAATAATTATAAATAATCGCTAGTGTCACCAAATTGAAGCTACATATGCATGTTATTAAGATTATCATGTCAGTCTTCTTTTTATTACTTTTTTCTTAACAAAGTCATAAATAAAACTGTAACCTTGCTTGCAATCAAACTGTAAACTATAAACTCACGTTTTCGGATTGCAATGCAGTCGTTGCTTGAATTTAGGAGCGCGTGTTCAGCTATCGGAAATTTAAATTTCGCTTCCGTAGGAGATTTATACAATCTGTCCCGAAAATATATCTGCCGCATATAAGATTCGCATCCATTCTTCTAGTGATAAATTGGTGGCGCTGTTGCAGGATAAAAAGATAAAGAGTAGTAGGTATGGTGAGTTTCAAATATCCCACGAGTCAAATTGGATATTTTTAGTTGTCGGCGGTAAATTACAACTTATTATTGAAATTTATAATGATGATGGACGTCTTGATTCCAATTGTGTAGGTATTATGGATGAAATTTTTGTATGGAACTGTTGATATGTTTTTAGCGTATTTCTAAAAGTTGTGGAACTAATGTTGTTGCTTTTGTATTAAAACCACCATTTAAAGGTGCATTCGTTATCAGTAATTATATATACCTACAAACAACAGTAAAAACAGTAGTTAAATATTTGTCTGTTAGTTCCGCTTTCCAGCTGCAACAGAGCAACGGATATATATGTTTTTTTTACAGTATATAATCCTAAGTGTGACATTACTGAATTTAAGTCCCAAAACAAGCGAGCATAGCCGCAGACATCTACTATCACCATATAGTTTACAAAGTAAAAATATCAGCATCGCGATACTTATTAAAACAGCAACCGAGAAAGATTAAACGGTGCGATAACTTGCAAAGTTGCCAGGGAAGATAAATTAATTTGTTTATACCATGAAATTAAATCATAACCTCTTGTTGTAAAGCTGGTGGGCGGATGCTATTACACTGTTGGAAGTATTTTTAGAATTTACTAATATCTAATACTAGCTGGTGCGCGCGACTTCGCCCGCGTGGAATAGTTATTACCATAAAAACGGTTCTAGTGAGTTAATCTTAAAAGATAGACATATACTGTCGCGGACATTTTATTAGATCATTTTAAGAGGAATAATTCTTTCATACATATTTTTTTGATATCTTGAACCGTTTTCGCTGCGCACGCAACGGAAGCCCTCAAAGATGAATATTTTTCCCCGTTTTTTCCACATTTTCCATTGTTTCTTCGCTCCTATTAGTTGCAGCGTAATGTTATATAGCCTAAAGCCTTCCTCGATAAATGGTCTATTCAACATAAAAAGATTTTTTCAATTCGCACCAGTAGTTCCTGAGATTAGCGCGTTCAAACAAACTCTTCAGCTTTATAATATTAGTATAGATTTATTGAGAGAGTTTCTTTGAACATGTGAGGTAGTTGCGTGAATGCTAACAAACTTGTGTCAATATATATCTTCACGAGTTAATGTTGTGCGTAGGAAGAGGTAAATATAGTACCTTTTCTAAGTAAAAGTACTGATTCTAGCATCAAAATACACATTTTATAATCGTGTTTTTCTCAAAAGTTATTCATTTTATAATATTGGTGTCTACGTGCTTTTCAGTAAAAAAAAAACAAATGCTTTAATAAAATTTATTAAAAAACACGCTGTCGCTAAAAAGTTAATAAATGATTTATTTCAAAGACTTGGGAGTAAAGAACTTATCAAGTTATTGAAACTTACAATTCTATGAGTAGTCTTATTGAAATCCGGAATATTTGGAGTCGGTGCCAGTCACTGGTCAAATGAGATCGACGCTTATCAAAGTCACAGTTCCAGTCCGCTTTGGATTTGTTCCTAACTTATCCTGATTGGTATTGTTACGACTGGCATCGACTCCAAATATTACGGATAGCAATAAGACTACATATAGGATTGTAAGTTTCAATAATTTCATAGATTCTTTACTCCCAACTCTGAACTTTCAAGTCGCAAATGTACATATGTACCTATAGAATGTATAGAAGATTTATTTATAAAACAACAAAGCAGTGATCACAACACTATTGTCCCAGCATTTAAACAAGCAGGCTTACCGTCTATTTTCACAAACCTTCCTCTACTCGCTTCCGCTCATAAACTGTGCGTTGGAAAAGTTACAATCCGCTTTACAAAAGCAAACAATAGCATTTTTAACATGTATTTTATAGATGCAGTTATTTTATTACTAATGGACGCTCGCGGCTTCGCTCGCATTATTTCAGGGTAAAAAGAAGCCAATTACACTCTAAAGACCTTATCCTACATACAAAAAATAATGACGATCCGTTCTGCCGTTTTTGCATGATGAGCGTCGAAAAAAACAGACAAACAAAGACACAGATAAACAGACAAAATTTCTAGAAATTGTTGAAAAGATAGATAGATAGATATGTGGGATATTTTCGGTTGTTCGCTTAGTTTAAGTCTGTCCTGAAATAAAAAAAATATCTATTGATTTATTTTTCTAATTTGACACATTGCAATTGTAAGACTAAATAATATTATATTCATTTTGAATATAAATTCATTTTTTATGATCGTTCATCAAGCAAGTTAACCGGTTTCAGTCGGCACTTTAATTTGGTGGAAAATTTAAGACCTTTTTTTATAAAATTCATAAAAAGGCTAATTTTTCAAAAAAATTTGTTTGGTAGGCTATATAATGTAAAGCTTTCCAACCAAGTTCTGTTTACTCTTATTATCATGATGAAATTCCAACATTTTGATGAAATACCACCAATACATAGGCTGACTTTTGTCAACTTCCCATACAAATTTGCATCAACTCACCAGTGACCAAACGATGTAACATCTTTTTCAATACGCTTATAACAATGATAAAAATATATTTATCGTAACTTAACTCCATTATGTTAAACATATCGAATGTTAAAATTCAGTACATTTAAATAAAATATGACAAGAAGTGTTTTCAGTGCTTATCGCTCATCTCATGAAATCCAGCGATGCGGTGGTAACGCCAATGTTGGCTTTAAACGTAATAAAATAAATAATGTAACATCAGATCAGCTGTATTTTAATGACACGGTTATATAAAGTTGATATCGGGATATTATTGTAAGGTGTTTTTTTACTTGCTTTAAAAATGTTTTGCAAATAATGCTGTAGCTGTTCTTCTTAGCTTTGTTCCCAATTTTATTGGATCAATTATTTTAGCGTATTTTAGTTTTAGTTTTATAATTATACTATTATAAAACAATGACATAAAACTAAGCAATTCGGTTAGTGGCACTAGATTGCCATTGTGTTTTCATGTTTTATGTTTGGTATCCAATAAAGAGAATATTTGCTCAACATACTAAATTTAAAACCAGTGGACGCCCGCGGCTTCGCAAACAGATAAACAGACAAAAAATCTAGAAATGGTTGGAAACTGTTCTAATATCAAATATTACATAGTATCTCCAAACTTTTTTTCTATATCATAAATTTTCAGACTTTCGACCCTCTTCACCTTAATATAACACTTTTAAAGTCATTGTACGTAATCGCGTTACGCCACTAGACTAACTCTTTAACAATCGTGCTTTATTCAACGCCCATTATATACATTTATTGTATGTTGGTATTGTATTCCACTAAACTGAACATATGCTAATTTGCTATGAAGCAGTACACTTTTAAAGTCATTGTACATAATCACGTTATGCCACTAGACTAGTTTGTTATCAACCGTGCTCAAATAAATATGAATCACAAACAAAATAACCGTTATAGATTAGAAAATCTAGTTCTTTTTACATTGAATAAACTGTAGAACAATGTATGCAAGAAAATGGTAATAAATAAATTATTATTTTGTTGTATTGTATTTGTAACAAAAACAACAAATATGTCGGTACATCGAAAAAAGATCGTTACAGAAACATTGCTAGAAAAGTCATGTTTCCGATCTACATGACAAAAAAATGTGGATATTTCAAAAAAAGATCGTTATATCATTTGTTGAAAAAAAACTATATTTACGATCGATTCGGTATAGTTTTATTAAATATATAAGATTGTACCAGGAAAATTAAAATCGATGATGAATAAATGCAGTAAGATTGCTTGGTAAGTTAGTAGTTGCACTAACCTTTATCCTTCAAGCTGGTTGATGAATTGCTTAGTCTTTGTACCAAACGTCAAATTTTCGACTTTATTTTAAAATTCCGATGCTCCTTTTCCTAATTTACCACTTGAACACAAGAAATAAACACTTTTTCCCACAAAAAATTCAAATAGTAAAATTCAACGAAATTTATGATGTTGCGACGCCCGCACACTAGGAATGAATGAGGTTTGACAGGAGGACGGCGCTACATGCGCTACATTGACAGTGACATTTGTTCAAAAGTTTTTTCTTTTTTTTTGTGTTTTTATTTTCACAGCTATAAAAAGTGTGACGCCTAGTACATACAGGAGTGAGACTACATAGTTAATAAAGAAATCTCTTCGCATGTAACGTCGTCTCGTATAATTATGGTCGAACTTCACTTAAGGTAAGTTCGTTCAACCATTAATATTTTTGCATAAAACATTTCTATCAAAGCGTATTTAACACAAATACACAAATACGTTTTTAAAATCAAAGTCAGCTTCATTTTAGTACATCCAGATTAGCACAATATTTTCCATTGCATTCTAATACAGTTGCAGAGCAGACAAGCGTAAACATCTGGATGAGTCCAGCATCAGATGAGTTAGTAAACAAACCCTTTGAAATCACAGTGGTCGGAATATACGAATGTCATGGAAAATAACACACATGTTTATTCTCTGTATGTCTCTCTGTCAGGCACAGAAATAGTAAAGACAGGAATAATTTAAGCGAAATATCTGAAAAAATAAATTTTAAAAAATTTTCGCTAGGGAAATACATTATGGTGGGTGCTCGAAACGTATTCATAAGATAAAGATACCTATATATATATATATATATATATATATTTTGGCCAATTTCAATACTTATCATTATTTATCCTACGACACATTTTCTAACTTATGAATCAAATATGTTTTTTATTTTAATTCTTTCTTTTTCGGTTGCCATATATTTCAGCAAGTTCAAATCCACATATTAGTTATAAACAGTTTACGGGCCGGGATCGAATGAGTGTATAGGGTATAGGGCAGACATTCCCCGTTTGAGTCACAGTCGCCAGTTGCAAGTGCAGATTTGTGCAAACAGAGATGAGTCAAGTATCAGATGAGTTAGTAAACAAACCCTTTGAGACCTAGTCCGAGCACGCGAGGGAATTAATTATGTTTTTGTATGAAAATATGTGTTGAAACTGGTGGAATTCTGGGAAATAGATACGGCATTTTTTATCTCAAATAAATGTGAGTGTAGATAATGTGATGTTAGTTTTGTATTTATTCTATGCCCAATGTCCCTGGTTACCTTCCACCTTTATGTTAAGTATGTTCTTTTTATTTGGTGTACAATAAAGTATATTTGATTTGATTTGTATTTATTCTGTGTATTCTGAAGCTGTAATTAGTAGACATTTTGAGATGAAAATAATGTATATTTAAAATACTACACAAAAATATGCTACGAAATATTCTTGCTTAGTAATTATAGTCCTTATAGCCAGGATTTTATTCTACCTAGAACACATAATTAGAATATTGCTATTGATTACAGGAAAAAACTTGGCTTGAAAACTTATGAAGACTCGCCTCAGAATGCATTCAACTTATTCTGCAAAATATTTTTTTCCTAAACAGCAGTATTACGATTGCCAGTTTTCATAATATATTTGGAAGAACTCCAACCGTACTAGTTCATTCCACGAGACAGCCAGATAAGAGTGGACTCAAACAGACGCTTCCCAAGTCTTAGATAAATAAATTTTACGAGTTTTAAATTAAATACATCCCACAGTTTATCTAACAAGACGCAAAGTTGAGGAAACTCATCTCATAACATATTCAAAACTCGACTAAATTAAATGATAACAAACCCGCAGCTTTTTGAGCAGGGCCTCCGTTGCAAAAATAAACTCAGTCATGAGTGATATTATTTATCAGTTATATAAAGTATAAAAAAAGTGCCGATAAATCAATGAAAATTAGTTAAGGTCTAAAGTATGGAAAAAAGAGTTGTTTTTTTCTACATTCTTGTTCCTAACGGCTGAATTATTATCGACTCCAATCAGAAAATAGCAAATATCACCAACAAAACTCATTTCATGCATCTCCTATTTTCGAAACAGTGAATCGGAACGAGAAATTAATTCGCACTGACACCTTTCAGGCAGATTTTAATAAAAAGCATTTTTCAACAAGCCCCATTCATATTTATTAAACTCCTGTTTTATATGTAAATGTAGGCAAACAAAAGTAAATAGAACATTTACGCAACTGGGTAGGTTTCCTCTATAAATATGTATGCTGTGTGGTGGGCAGTGCCTGAGGTACCGGAATATGTTGGGGAACCATCCATCATAGCTGCCTGCGCGGACTGCCTACGGACTGAACGTAAAATATTATGGCTCGAGAAAGTAGTTTGGGTGTATTCACAAATAGTGGTAAACGGAATGTTATTTAACTCCTTCCAGGGATGTATCTGTGTCATGGTTATAAAGCCTAATTTTAAAAAATCCGCTTAATTTGCTGATTTTACAGGGGTAATGTCACTAAAATAAGACTAAATACCGCCGCTTCACATTTCACTAAAAAATCTGTAAAAAAATATGTTTTTAAGATAAGAGGTTCTTAAGAACCTCTTATCACAACGATATTTCTTTAGTTTTTATGTCAGATAGTCGTTACTTTAATTTAATTTTATACCTACATACGACGTGAGCTGCCATTTTGCTCATTTGGATGACATGTATGAAGCCCTAAAAACTGAAGTCTTGCATTGACATCCATCCAATACATTCCACACCCGGCTGTATATAATCTGCGTGATAAATCGTGCCGGCAGCATTAGAATACTTCATAAACAATATAAACCATAGACACCTAACCAATATCTACAGAAATCGTACCCGTATTTCCAGAGCGAACCATTCGTACCCTACCTAGTATTCGAACCGTACCTATTACCAATGATACAAGCGTATGCTTAGTATGGGGCTAGTTGTATTTTGACATTTGGGCATGTTTGGTATAATTTTGATACTTTTATTTTAGTTTTATTGGACGTGTAAATTGGTTTTATAATAATATATGAAAATGAATATGATGGCGCTGTGTGATATATCCTGAAATATTTATTTTATATTCATTTATTTATTTTATTTATTCGTAAGTCTTAATGTTTTATCACGCATCGATAACGATGAAACAATCAAGATCAAGAACATACATAATTTCATAATACTTTACTGCATTTGCTTGAACAGGGGCAGTTCCCTCATAGATATTGATTTAGATCCCTGCACATAGTCATTTGACACAGGATTAGTTTTCGTCGGGCGGTGCCCGTGCCTATTTCCGTAATATAACAATAAATTGTTACATACTTAATTCGTAGTTTCGGAAGATTGATTTAAATATGAGTTAAATTGGCTTAACTGATTCATAATGTGGATGTAGTTGGCATATGTGTGTCAACATACCCACTTTAACTCGGCATCTATTAGTTATATTATCGTTAGCAATATGCCGATGGCTCCCAGTTGGCTCATCCATCATCCAGCGCTGACGCGGCGAACAATGCGCCGCTTGACGGAGTAATACCTCCCACAGATGTCAATAGGAATAGTAATATTTACTTATTTGTATATGAGGTATATGGAATGTGTGTTGTGGAAAGTCAGTGCCGAAAAACCCCAATTCTGTATTATGCCAAATACAGCTAGGTATGCAAGGTTACAAATTCCAACAGCAGCAGACCTGTGAGAAATTTTGTACTCTGACAAATAAAGTAGATCAAAAGTTGATCACAAAAATGTCAATCTAAGTAAATTGCAAATAATTAACGTAATGCATGTTCGTAATATACGTTGCATCATATTCGAAATTTAAAACTTCAAATTTTGCGTCGAGTGCGTTTCGAAGTATTCGGAGTTTCCTCTTCAGTTAGATACACAGAGATCGAGCGGATGAGTTATAAAAGACGCTATATAGACATAGTACTTATAAATACGGCTAGTATAAGAATACTACACTGTTTTTACTGCTGGCAGCTACTGAATGGATTAGGTATGTAAAATAATCATCAATAATAAATTAATTGATTGAACCTCAAACCAAACGATTGTTAATGCAAATATCAGACGCGTCAATCTTTGTTATATAATTCCTAAAGAAAACAAGAGTTGGAATCCTATCAAATACGCGCCAGTGAATTAATACAAAATGTTCGCCTTCATTTCTAGTGAAAGTGGTTTCTATAAAACAAATTGTAATCCCTTGGAACGCTATCGTATATGTAGGTATAAATAACGGTATTGTGAAGGATTAACGTAAGATCTAAGAATAACAAGACGTTGAGGAATTAACTTGGACATAAGACTTGTAGAAGCTAAGGATTTGAAGTTGATACTGGATCAAGGGTTAAGGGTCTAGTTTTGTTGAATGGAAATAAAGTTTTAATTTATTGACAAGTTTGAGTGACTATGATGAACTCTGCTCGAGATTTCTAACTTATTTTTATTTTAGGCAATAACATACATACGTACAATGTATGTATGTAGGTACGTATATGTAAAGTATTGCTCTTAGTTCAGATTTCCAGAGAGCGCTTCCATCTGATTGGCATTAAAACGACACAAAAGGGCTCTCTATTCCTGGTATATTATTACTCTATGTTTTCAACTCTCCCTAAATGTCCTTTCTATTTACTGCAGTACAATAATTATTTTGTTTTTAATGTCTTTCTGAACAAGCTCAATTATAAGACTAATACTACTAATATAATATAACAGACGAATTGTTTTTGTAAATAGAGGTGTTTTTAATTTTATGATAATAGTTTAATCGTTTTCCTTATAAAAGGTTAAGCTGAACATTTCACTTTACTTATATCCCAATTGTATTAAAAAAGTAGGCACACAAGTAATAGACACTTAAAGTACATAACATAAATAGTGATCTCGAGTATCGGGCACTTAGTTCTACAAACTAAGCCTCAGTAAACATGTAAGAAGCTTTCACGATATTCGGGGGAGAATATAAAAGGGTGACTGGAATTGCTTTACAATGTTTTGTTTTTATAGATGTGGGAGTGGGAAAAAGTGCGAAAAAGATGTAGGTGATTATAAATATTTTGTAGAATTAATCTGCGATATCTTATACCTAATTGTCGTCATCCTTTTTCGGATGACGACTAAATCAATTATTTATATAGTGTTTTACACCGTTAACCTTAAACCTTCTTTTCTACTAGGTACTACTTCTTTTGATAACCGATTCAAATAACTGTACGTATATTATGATATAATAGATAAATTGCTATGACACCACTTTCCAACCCATCTTGGTGGGTTGGAAAATGTCAATCAGGTTTAAATTGATTTCATTTGGTTCATCTCTAAATAGGTACAGAAACATAGTTTGACGGTAGATTTGGAAATACAATATTTTTTATTCTGTAACATATTCTTCTTCTTATTGAATGAGAGTGGCCAACTCTGGTGTCGAGAGTTTATCAAGCCGCTGACATGGCTTAACGATCGTAACATATTCAAACGACATTTAATATGAAGGCAGCATGAAAAGATTTATGGCGCAGGTCCACATTAATATAAAAAAAGTCCCGGCAAAGCGTAAGCTCCTATTTTTCATCAGGGATGTCCCATTACAAATAGAGAAGTTAAGGAAGGGTCATACAAATTCAATATACATGCATCCATCCCTAGCTCCGGGGTAAGTCTTCGGGGACATTGTCTTTTTACCATGTTAGTATAGGAATACAACGAAATTGTTTCGTTTCTTTGTAAAATGTAACATGGATCTGAAGCTATTCTTTAAAAGTCGCGATGCAGTGCAGGTTTATAATTAACGCGTTAAGAATAATGAAAAACTAGTTCTTTTTATGTATTAGTGGTTGTAAAACTAAATATAAGTAGGTAAACTAATTATATCAATAGTTCATTTACAAAACTCCATAAAAGCCTAAATTTATTGTTATTAAAATTGATTGAATGTAACTCTATTCTACACAGTTCTTATCTGGACAAATCTGAAGCATTAATTTTATTACAGTTTTGCTTTTCAATAGAGCAAGATACTAATCCGATATATCACATATAATTTAGCAGTTTAATATTTTACGATAGACACTGATGCTAACAATATTTATTTTCAATTTTTTTTTTTTTATTCTACATTTTTCAAATTTTGTACCTACAACAAAGACAAGTATCTTTCTTCCTTCCTCTGTATACATAAGTAGGTTGGTATAAGTGGTTCACTTTAGAAGTGACAATGTATTGTTCCTGTAGAGTGCACTTGCTAACTTTCACGGATGTATGGCGCCACTTACGCTACTGAGGCCGCCGTCAATATAGCATGGTGCTTGGACAACTTTGTTACAACTTACTCGCTGAATTATTTGTTAAGTCATATTATGTCTCTGTAAGAATGTTTTTGAACATGTAAGTACTAACCTTAAGTAGTTAAGAAAAAATAAATTACAAACAAAAAAATCTAAATTAAAAAACTGATTTCGCTTGCACATTTAAGTAAAAAATTGTGTGAAACAATGTGACGATTTATTTAATATAATATGTTGCTTGAGCTTTTTTATCTTTTTCAGAATAACTAAAATAAAATATATAAATAAATATTTCAGGACATATCACACAGCGCCATCTAGCCCCATACTAAGCTTACGCTTGTATCATGGGTACTAGATAACGGATATAATACATATAATACTTTTTTTTGTTGTAAATACATACTTATTATACATAGAAACGACCAGACTCAACACAACACTAACACTGATTTCTATAAAAAATACCATTACCTACTATGACAAATGTGATCCTATGCCAATCCAATTAGTTTACCAAAAAGTCATACCTACCTAAAATTTAAAAAAAAATGTATCAGTAAAAGCACCATGGCGTATTTAATTCAAACACGATGCCTTTCGTCAGCAATTTTACGTCAACATGTCTTAGCTACTTTAATATTTAAATTATAATGATAACTTCCCCTCTTGTTGAGACATTCAAGTTATGTATAACACCTATATATGTGTATGTATATTGTTATTTGCAGATGTCGACGGGCGGGCGTGCATGGGGTGAAGATGTATATAGAAAAAGGTAAGAATTTGAACATTTTCTGTAGATAAAATAGGTTTCATAAGATTTTAAAAATAGTAACAGTAAAAATTAAGACAACACACCAAAGATTGACTTATTTTGTAAATAAATACTAAAGTCTAAAAAGGAAGCACTGCACAAAAAGCAAACACATACTTTTTTGTAAGTTTTTTTTTCTGTATGTTCAAGTATTTTTTGTAAATATATGTATATACTGTCTCAAAGCACTGCTTATGTTCTTGTCTATCATCAATCATATAAAATCCCAATAATGATTGTTCTAATACTTTTTCATTCATTTTTACAAAACTAATAAATGTTTGTGACGAAAAAGTCTATAAAACTGCGTCAAAGTGGTGGAAAAGCAATTTCACTAAATAAATAAGTCCATTGGTCGTGAAATCGTTTACTGAAGAGACTGTTTGGCATCAAATTACGATAAAGTTTCGAACACATTTGTGAGGCGGAAATCATTTACAAAATAAATATGTTCATGATAGTAAGTTACTGGTCCTTAGTAATTTGTTAAAAAATTGCAAGAAATGTATTACTGGAAAGTTTGTAGGTAAGAATTAAATAACGTTTAGGTATTATTCTGCTCATGAAACACAGTCATGAGACTGAAAATAAATCTGTTTTTTGAAGGCTTGAGCACAAACTAATTAGTAAAATAAACTCGATTGATGTTTCATTTTATAAGTTGAAATTTTGTATTTTAACTCTACTATATTGTTTAACTTTTCCACCATATTGTTTAGCTATAGTTATAGCTTTTGATAAGGCTATTTTTGTTACAATGTATTAAATTATAAAAATTATATCTTTAAAAAATCTCTATTGTATTATTATTTTATACATCTCTAAAGAATAGTGAAATTATTATCTTTTACTAGTGTCAACTTCTTTCAGAAGAATAGGATCTTTTATAATTGGACCACCAAGATACAGGCTAACGCCTAGTTTGGGGTCTACTGCAAATACTATAATCTTATAATACAACTAAAATATGAAAATTGTAATGTGTAGGTTAAGTTTTCAAATGTCAAATTAACATATTTTTTTCTTTTTCTAAACCTATGTCAAATTAGTAGTATCATATCAAGTTTCTTTCACAGAAGGTCGTTTAGCAGACCTATTCTAAGCTTTTCGATTCCTATTCGAAAACCTCTCTCATTACGATAGAATAAATCGTGAACGAAGTGCGGCACTATTTGCCGAACACTTGGTAGCGCTCGATTCGATTCCATTCGCGCTAAATTTAATTGCAATCGAAATGTATTAAATCGAATCCGATTAAGGAGATTATCCGCCGCGTGTCATTCGATTCGTAAATGATGTTCTGGATGATTGGAAAACCGGTTAATATAAACGAGCACCTTTATGAGTTAGCTTTTAAAAGGTTACGAGGGATGTTAAGAGTTTTTGTGTTTTTTTGTGGATATACATAATATACATTATACACATCAGGCAGGTTGTAGTCAAACTTAAATCTATACCGTCTTTAAAAATGCAAGTAAAGCGTATAATAGTTAGTAATTCTGATCAATGTTCATGGACATTTTAATTAAATTTTATTGAGTTTTTCTTTGCACTCGTCCATTCTTAGACGTCTGACGTGTTCGTATAAAGTTTTAAAAGAGTAGTTAGGTTAATCCTTTTCTTTGGTTTTTAAATAATATAGAAACAATTCGGTCACGTACAATTTACGCTCTAATACTTAGCCCTAATATCTCAACATTTCTAAAATTGAGTTTCACAATTTTCCCCGGTAAACGACGACCGTCAAAAGAAGTTTTTCTCTCATTGCAATTACCGCCAGTATCCATCACACGTAAGTGGAAACTCATGTCTTTGTATTCTAGCCCCAAACCATGATTTCCAATAAAACATATCCTTCCATATTTTAGTCATTTTATTCGCCACAAAATAGCTTTGTGGGACAAAAGAAGTTATGACAATAGCTGTCAAACTTGACGAGGGTGCAACCAAAGTGTCTATATCGGAGAGCGAAATGTCACCCGATCAGATAATGGGGCAAAGTTGAGCGCCGGTTCACTGAGATCGGTCTTATATTATACTTAGAGTTTTTACAAGATTGCTTTGAAAGTGAACAAAATCGGAACTAACATATTTTGTAGCTTTTAGAAGCTGATTGTCATAGGTATAGTGTGAAAGTGCTGCGTCCAGTTGCGCTTAAAAATTATTTAGCATGGACTCTAGTAATGTGGTTTATTGACATACGTGGTAGGCAGATGGGATCAAAGCTTGCGCCTGGCTTTGCTAAATGAAGCGGATAGGTAATATGAACTCATCTGTGCTCATACTGAAAAAAACTAATACTTATGAGCAATGAGCTTATAAATCACACTAACATTACAGCATGTAGGTTTTGGTGCAACTAATATTTACGTTTCTGTGTGAGTGAAATATGCAGAAACGATAGTAGTTATTACAATGAAACTTAATATGAACTTATGCTAACACTTTTTGTCCCGACCTTAACCTGGAATCACTTCTGTATTTTATTTATTTATTTATTTAATAATAATTAAAACGGTCAAAACCAATTACATTAATTATTTCATACTCAAATACCTTACAATCACAATATTTACAATCACTTAACAATGTCATATAATAATTAATATATATATATAATTTAAAAGTTGTCAAAAGGAAGTAAAATAATAATCAGTCCATTCAAATTAAAGTATGTAGGTACATTACAATTCATATTTACAATTTCTTAATTTTATTTAAATAACAATCACTTAATCTTACATCATGAAATCTATCTATTTCTAAGTATACTAAGTCATTTATACAAACATTAAATCATCTGCTCGCAAAATCTCAAACACGCTAACATTATAACCGGCCAACCGTCCGTAAACAAATGTAAAAACAAACAAATGTAAATGTTATGTAATATTGCAGTGTTTTTGAATATTTTTTCACAACTTCACTAAACGCTTTGCTTCCAACAACATACTTTTAAAGTATCTAATATATTCCGAACAGGTACGGAGAACAAAGAAGTTTTCGGCATCTGGCCCGAGCATCGAAACAGCAGAGTTTACAAGCATTGCTTGTACTACGAAACTCAGAACCAAAGCAGGTAACAAACTTTTATAATTTAGGTTATATTGTAAAGAAGACGTGTAATTAGTAATAAGGTAAGGTAGGTTAGGTGAGCGCCCGTAGCTCAGCTAGCGGAGGCAATCGCATGCGATTACCAATGTTAAGCAAAGGTCGACTCGGTCAGTTCTTGGATGGGTGTCCGAAAAGTGGCATTCTATTTTGGGCGCTTCCGTGGGTCGGATGACACGTTAAATTGTAGGTCCCGGCTGTTTGTCTAGTACGGTAGTCGTAAAGTCATGTCAGAGGCCCTTAGGGCGGCTTGATAAACTCTCGACACCAGAGTTGGCCACTCTCATTCGATAAGAAGGAGTAATAAGGTTTTCTAGAAGATTCAGTGTTCATTTATTTATAAAAAATATGCGCCAAGATTCATACATTTAATTTCAAAATAATTAGGTAAATACATTATTAATTAAGCTGTGATGCTTAACTATGTTTTGGTAATTAAAAAAAAAATAAGTACTATTAGAGTGTATATGTATTATTATTAAGTTCTAACATTAAAATAAACAGAAACATTATAATATTATAAAGGTTCATAGCACGAATATGTTAATTACACAACAATTACAAATTGTATATTTTCTGTCAACCTTATTAGATAATTTCTATCTTTTCATTGACATATGTGCTACTGCTCATCAGTTATTCGTATGACAAAACTGTGAATCAACTTAGTCTATT
Organism: Macaria liturata; assembly: GCA_964023185.1. Classification (NCBI taxonomy): domain Eukaryota; kingdom Metazoa; phylum Arthropoda; class Insecta; order Lepidoptera; family Geometridae; genus Macaria; species Macaria liturata. The sequence goes on from OZ026809.1 coordinate 6,010,860, forward strand.
CACACAATATATAATCCATGAAACTCTAATACACTTTTTTATTTTCAGACAAATTCCTGGCAACTTCACGCGAGAGTTTCCCCTGAAAGATTCCCTGAAGTCTGGTGAGATACAAGTTTCATGTAACGTTATATCATCATCACGCCAAAGGAAACTCGCAACAAAAATGTATACTTGCAGTAGAAAACTTTGTCTAAAGTGAAAACATTGATTTATTGCTTATCTTCGACCTGGGCTGTGCTTTGTTGCGAGATTCCTACACGTACATACAAGTTATCAAGTAAAAACTGTAAAGAAATAACAATCTACTTGCTTTAACTTTGCTTGTATGTAACCTAGCTATAAAACGTTTCATCTAGATAAAAAAAATGTGCAGGTTCTAATCTTGCCAGATATATGATTATTTTGCCCTCTTCACAAACAAAGTTATAAACAGCATAGAAATGGCAATGACAATTTCCACGTTATGATAGGACAAAGTTAGTCGAAGAAACACATTTCCATTATCACGTAGACGGATGTGGCAGTCGTTGTGACAATGATGCGGGAGGCCGGGAGGCCGGCCTAATGCGATCCATTGCCTCTAATGTCTGGTATAAAACACGTTGTTTGTACGACATCGGGCACAATAGACTGGCCCGGCCGTGCCCTACCGACATGCCCGCAATTTCGCCCTACTTTGTCTCCATTGCTTGCTGTCTCGGTCGCAGAACAAATGAGAAAACAAAACGCGCTGTTTCGTTTTTCATTGTTTTGGAGTCGCAGCGAGGATGCCGTTATCATTAGTTACTCGACACGCTACAACTGGCACAAACAATTAGCGGTGAAAACTCAGTGATTAATACCCACAGAGCCCTGTGCTGACTATTAAACGAACATTAGTCTGGCTGTCGACATGTCCCTTAATGAAGTAGCCAGACTTTTTTCGTCTACGTGGTCACTAATCACTACTTTGTGCCACCAGTCCTGTAATTTGCGCGACGTGCTACGAAAAATCTGCTCTCGCTTGTATAAAACCCGTACGCTTCGCTAAGTAGATTTCAGAATTGCTAGAAGTATACAAACAATTTTGCCACGCAATGCAACGAGGAATATACAAATAAGCATTCCAGCTTTGTCTCACTTTTGTCTGTTTATGAGTTTCCCTAGTTTTCAAAGGGAGAGATATTGCGCTCCGCGGCTCGTATTTGAGGAACAAGAGTGTAATTCCCGGAGGTTTTGTCTTGAGGCTACACATGCTACAAATGAAAAGATGCCGACATTCAAAGCGAGCTGCTGCATTTTTAAAGTCTTCTGCGGTGGCCGGTCCATTCGAGACAAAAACTCGTGTTGCCAGCCTAATGGACGTTTTAAACGCGTTTCGGTTCTTTTGTTCGCATGTGGTTTCTGGCAACCTACATATTGGGCGCGGCTTCGAGCCAAGTATCGCTCGCCCGAGACTACTCTCAGCTGCGCTGCCTCGGAATTCAGAAACGATTAGTTTTAATTTCACTCTCGAGACAATCTCGGTTCGATGCCATGTCTGTTTTCGGGTCACGTACTGTCTTCCGAGATTTAGAGAGACCAAAGTTTCACTCAAAGCGACGTTTATTGCAATCGAGTCGAGAAATCTTTGCTGTATTCTATCTTATAATAGTAATCCCAATTGACTCGCTATCTCATTCTGAGGTTGCTTTCCTCTATTATATTTAAAAATATAGGTACAAACAACCATCATTGAAAGCTTTTTTGTATATTCAAGAACAGAAAAACATCATATTGCACAACAGATTCGCAAAGCTTTGAGGGGACGAGACATTGCGATTCATTCTCGCATTTAAAAGCAAGACTGTAATTTCACAGGCCTTTGTCTCGAGGCTGCGGGACGGCGGCGGCTCGCGGGAAAATATGCGCATTCAAAATGGATTTTTATCGCTTTTCAAGTGGTAGGCTTTAGCTGCGTACTCCGCTCGCATTATTCCCGAGCCTATTTGTGCTGTACGCTGGAACTGACGTGTTCCGATATGTTTTACTGGCGTGTACGAGTGTAAAATGTGCGCTTACGTAGGTACGCCGTGACCCGGAAAGCTGTAATAATACCGAAACATGAAAGTAAGCCCTCTCCTCTGGCCCGGTAACGAGGCTGTCGTAATTTGTCACTATGACGCACACCCCATTTTCAGTGTTCATATATTGTGACACAAAATTCATTTCAGGACATATTATACATCTATGGACAGTATTTAATCTCTCATTCGTTATCAAGTTCGTTTCCAATAGAGCAAATACGTGTGACCTTAATTTGCTCCTTTCCCATCCGCTGTTTGCTTAGGACTTCTTACCTTAGAATACGTTCCTAAGGTGCGGGCACGTCTAACTAAAGCCCGGGACGAGTTTGCTCTAAATAAACACATTCGGACGTGCACTAGGGGCGCTTGATGTTTATCTAGAAGTGAGATTTGTCCACGCGAGACTGCAGCCGTATCTCCCCAACTAATTAGAGAATACGTCAGCACTTTACCTTTACATGCAAAATAGTGCAATACATGTGGCCTTATTCAGATGGAGCGCATGACTAGGTCACTGTACTCTTCGAAAGTTCACAGTATTGATTTTATTGCGCACGCCCGAAAATATAAATGGAATGTGCCGCCGTTCGGAAGTGCCAGTTGATTTAATAGCCTTGACTAGGCCAATATGGAGCGCTACGCTACTCCATTGTTGCATTATTAGAGGACACGGGAAGCGATCTGAACAGCTGATTGGTAGAGCTTTGGTAACTTAGATCATTTTCTCGAGCGTAAGGGATATCCATTTTCTTTACAATAAATGTATATAAAATATACCAAGACTGTTTTTTAATTAGGCTATTTTGAACACAATTTGAACAACTAAATTGACGTTTTAATTCCGTTATCAATTTATTTCCTTAACGATTTTAAAAGAAGAACAGAAAATTATCAGCTCAATTAAAGTCTCAAGTTAATTAGTTTATAAAGCCAATGATATGTAATACAAGTAATGGTCACGTGTGCTTCCATCACTAATAATTGAATTATGAGAAGGTTACCACATTAACCGCGTTACGAGTAACTGGAGTATGTCAATTTGTTCAAATTTATATTGTAACTGGATTATCCAGATAATTATGGCAGAGCTTGGAAAATGCTTTTCATTTCGTTAACATGTGTTAGGTGAATATACGAGTAACTATAAAGTATGTATATAGATAGGTAGACAAGTTTTTGTTGTCGTTGGGCTAAAGTTATGTTTCTTAAGTTTTGGACTACCGTTCAACAAGTTCGAATGATTTTTTTAATACACAGTATATTTGATTTTCATAGACTAGGTATTAATTTATTAAATCTTTCAGGTCTGACAAACCAATCAAAGACAACCGACCGACCGGACTGCAGGAGCTTCATAAAGTGCGACCACATTACCAACCAGTAAGTTAATCTCTGGACCGCATAATACAGTACTCTGAACATGAATATGACATTTCCGCAACACAAAATCCGAGACCCAATGACATTTGTTTGCGTCATGATAACTTTGCGTTTCTTGAGGCGACTCTGAGACAGTCATAACGTCACATTTATCACCAGTGCTAGTTGTAACTTATTTTGAATCTTATAGCTGGGTAGGTAAGGTTGATAATGTAGGGCAGTGGTTTGTTGTCGCGACACCGTTGCGTAATTATTAGACGCTCGGGGCCGACGACCCCCGACTTTGACCTAGTTGTAGCCCTAATTTTCGCGTCTCGCCCCTCGTGCCACTTTGTCTATAACCTCAGCAACTTCGAGGTGGAGGTGAGTTGGAGCTTGTTCGATGCTGAGTTTATCCACCGCGGTGGGACAACTTTTATCGCTGACTCGCTATTAAATCGGAAAGTTGGTCGGAGACAGTAGCGTTTGAATAGGAGGTTGTTTGAAAAGAATACTTAGAGAAGTTAAACCGTTCAAAAATTATCAGTGCTATATTTAATGTGCTAAAACAGTTTTCAGTAATCGATTTTTTCAGTTTTAGTCATAGTCACTAATCAGTCTGAGAAAAAATCTTTTTCCATCAAATACATTTACATTAATAATGTTCATTTTAGATAAATAGTCTAACATTACATTTCAGATATTTAGGTAAAGCTTAGGACCTTAAAACCGTAAATAGCACTTTTTTTTACTAACTTTATATGCCTTACGCAATAATATTTTCAACATAGGTATGTTAAGCCTACAATTCTCGTGTTATTTTCATTTCTATTGCGAATGATTTGGTAGGCGGAGTGGCTGACGTCTGACATATTATGCGGGAAAAGGGTAAATTAGATGTGTTTTTTCGTTTATTTGTATTCGTATGAAAGAATCACAGAGAATTAAAAATCAAAATATTTCATAACATGAAGTTGAGCAGTGCTGGAACTAGACACATTGATGAAGCATGGAGGAGGCCTTCACTCATCTCTGAGTGCCCTGACGTCACACAAGAAACTCAATATTATCACAGATGAAGGAAAAATCTTATAAATTTAGTGAATATATACTCGTATTATTTATAACTGTTTAACGTCATGTCATGGCAAATAAAGGCTTTTTTATTTTTTTATTTTTATTTTATTTATTATGAAAGAATCTTTGACTGTCTAAATAAACATATTCGTTAATAAAATAATAATATTTGCTAGAAACTAAAAAACTTATAAGATCTTGATACAGTAACACTTAATCTTATTATCATAAATTCCTTTATTGATAGATTACTATATTTTATATAACCAAAAAATACACATGTATTAATTTTGATTTTCACTTATAAGGTCTGATATGAATCCGAAATTTCGCATTCAAAAGGCCAGTAGGCAAAGAACATAATACTCTATAGGTATCAATCTCGTGTCAAAGTCTTACATTGCTACATTCTAGACCAGGATTTTCCCTCAATTTTATTACAGTTGTATCCCAATAGAATTGGAATTTAATTTTGCAACGTCCCCAGTGGGGTCTATCACAGGTCAGAAACGAGATAAATTGTCTTCCAAGCTGGAAGACAATTTATCTCTTGGTGGCATGAAAAAATTGCTCAATTCTTATTTCACTACCATTTTAGTGAATGGTTCCTTTTGGAACTTTACTGTTGCACTACTGAAAGTAGAACTATCAGGAAAAAATATCTATATTATTTATAAGATTATACTATTTTACTTAAACTTAAATGTTAAACAAATATAAGTACATAACTTAAATTAAATTGTATTTATTTTTTAATAGTTTCAAGTTTTTCATATTAATAGATACATACTTCCAAATACGAACATTTCTTCAATTAGTACGTACGTACGAGAACAGGGCACAGTACATACCTTAGAAGAGACTTACAGAGGAAATTTACTAATATCAGAAAATAAAAAATGCATGAAATCTACAGTAGTACCAACTACAGACACACTAGGAACGTTCCAGAAATATATATTTGATAGCAATCGAACTTTGATTTATGTTTCTGTGCCGTCGGTACCAGGCTGCCGTGAATACGTCTCAATTGAAAACATAACGAATTTATACATGAACAATTTTATAAATTGAGTACTGATTTTTGATAAAAGTACAGTGTAATAACGTAGTTTGTAATTGATTTTATAAAACTAGTGTAATAAAAATATATATTATAAACTTAGAAACGTTAAAGATATTTACATATTTCAATATCATCATCATCAGCCTAATGAGACCCACTGCAGGTATAGGCCTCCTCCCTCGTACGCTAAAACTCCCTTAAGATATTATTTACCAGGAAATAATCTAAACAACATTATACATCAAAGCTCTACAAACATTTAATTACAACACCATGTAAAGCAATGTAAGACACGTTTCCATTCACCTCCGATCCATGTTCCCTCGTCAGCAATTAGCCAAGCCCCAAATAAAGGAGGTTAGAAAGGAAATTATTCCCATTCGACCCTGCCTGTGGTCCTTAATTGGAAGCCTCTTGTGAATCCACCTTTACATCAAACAAGAGTCCAAAATGGCGGCTTTTTGGTGCTGTAATTAATATAAATTGTAATGTACAAATTACTTTTTTTTTATTAAATCTCAGATGACTGCTTTGTTAAATACACGCATTTTTTCAATACTAATTTTGTTTTGTGTACCAAAACAGGTTTGCACTTAACCATCTTACATGTACCTAGTATAGAATTTAAAAAAAAAGTGTTTCAGAGTTGGTGGTAGTTGCCAAATCGACGTGTTCGTAATTAGGTTCTTACTTCAATATTTTTTAGTTGGTGATATGAGATTGCGTCGAATTTTCAGAGAGATCTATCTTATTAGCTGAATCATGTTATTCTGTTTATTAAGTATTGGTTTTCCAGTCCTGGTTAACCAAACTTCACTAATTTTTTCAATTCTTTCCATGTGAAATAGGAATTCTTTGTAGGTGTATAATATGGTTGAGTTAGTGATTATAACAGTTATTAATTTCATTTATCATAACTTTTGAAACTGTAATATTTTATTTTTATCCAAGTAAGAATATCATTGCTTTTTTATAATTACAAAAGTAAAATGCCATTTTAGGTCTTTTTGCCAAATTAATTGGTTTTAATTTATCGTCGATAAATTAATCGGTTATTCTATGATTCGGCTCTCGGTCGCCGATTATCCGGCTGGATTCGATTGTTACACGAATGAATGGGCACTCGATATTCATGTTTGTGCATATTGGCAAATAATGAATATTTTATGTTAATTGTTTTAAATTCATATTAATAACTGTCTTTACATGGTATTTTAGTTGCGCAAATAAAGGTGCGTTTACATTACCTATACAGGGTTACCTGAACTAAACACTAACATCCTCGCAAGAAGTGCTAATATTATATACTTACCTAAAACAATATTTGTTTTAGGACTTTTGTTAATTAGCCAAACGAAATTAAAAGAGAACTAGCGAACTTTTTTTAAGCGACTTCATTTTAAAACCAGATAGGATCACGCTTAACTACAACTCGCCTAATGTTAAATGCAACGTTGTAATCTACGATCTAGCGCGCTTACCTAGAAGAAACCGGTTCACTCTTCACTTGAAGACCGATAAACATTCTGTGTAGTGTTGAAAATATTTAATGAAAGGCTTTGAACAAACATTACAAGATTATCATACATACATTTTCAAACTTATGTTTAGAAAAAAAAACCTGCTTCAATTTGATTCAGAAATTAGCTACAACATGTACAAACAAATACAAACTTTTTGTAAATTGCTAAGGCTTTGTTTTTTAATTTGTATTTATTTGTTACAGGAACAATCACAGCAACCGTAAACAAGCAAGGGAAACGAAAATAATTTGTCCGGTCAACAAAGATATTCGGATAGAAATATACAGGAAAAATGGAGGTGAGTATCTGTTTAATATAAATTACGTTATTATGTTTTTTTTTCAAAAATAAAATGCGCCATTGTAGCCCCAAAATTATCAATATTTACTTCTTCTATAAAAAGAAACTCTTATTCTTAAAATATCAAATAATGTCCACAATATTATAGGTAAATATTTAGTATTCCATACAATAAAGTAAGCTCTCACATCTTTTCCTTTTCTATAAAGAGGTTCAAAGACAAAAAAAACCTTATTTATTTTATCGACCTTTCTTACCCTGAAAGGCGTGCGCAATAGAAACACAGACCCACAAAAATCTGTCAACACATTAAAGCAGTGAGTGTTAAAACAATAAAATTTGTACGACAGGAAATAAACGTCCTTTTTACGTCTTATTTCACAGTTACATAAATATCTACAACCTAAGTGCGTGCGAAACACTTAAAGCTTTGTTTAAAAAGGTTATCTAAGTTCTACAGTGGTCGTAAAGTAGCAGATGAGCTCAGAAAAGAATTAAAGTTGCAGAGTTGGTATAATAAGGTATAAATATGAAGGTTAGGCTACCCGGGGTGAACAGCGGGAAGTCAGGCTAGACTAGACTAGATCCTAGGGATGGAAACAGTGTCTCGAAGTTTTGTGTCATTTTGTCGATAGAATAATTAATGTAACATGCGCTTTAGTACAGCCTACAAGGTACAACTTAAAACAATGAACATACCTTCCATTTAAATGTGTTGTTTTTCCACTAAATTATCGTAACGAAGCTTTACGATATTCTACAAAACAACATAAATAGGACCATTCTTTATAAATTTAATCTTTTTATTGCTTAAAATAGCGATCAGCAAATTGGTAAACAGATCGTCATCTTTAAGTTTACAAAATGGCATCGTTATTATTCGCCCTTCTCGTGCGTGGCTTTTTAGGTAACTTAGAATTATACGTGCTTGGACATGCTATTTTTATAGCATAGACAGACATAACACACGCACAAAACAAACATAAACAATTGAAGCATATTATGTACCAACATGCATCTAACATCGACTTTGAAATATCCGCTCGATAAACAACTATCGATATATACTGGTCTCATCTCTACAAGACCACATGATATTGCACAATAGCCACGTTTAGTGCTTTAGCGGTAGTAAGCCGCTTTAGAAACTTACCAGAGCTTTAGTGAGATGAGAAGACTGAGAAATAGAACACCTATTTATAGTTGAAGCAGCTTCATTATTGATAGCATTGGTCTGTAAAACAAAGTAGGCATTGTTTAAGTTTTGGCTTTAAGTTGTCGTTGGTAATCTGATTTAAAATCGTAATCTGATTTAAATTCGAAATATTAAAAATTGATTAATTTTATCTACAAACTTTAACGAAAAAAAGGGATGTGTACACCCTCAAAATATCAAACATTGAGAGTATACTTGATACAAAACGTCGTCGAATATTTTAAGTAAAAAAAAATATATTCTAGTAAAACTGCAAATACAGTGCGAGAAATAATTTAGAAGGACAATAATTTACCATAATATTTCATTTAATTGAATTGTCAATTTGAAATTTGCAATCTTGAGTTTGTTTTCCTGCGATATTTTCCTTGCCTCAAATACGCTATTGATACCGCCTCTAAATAAACAATAAACCAAACGGTGTATCACGTCTTAGTACGCGTTAATAATTTATAATTAACCAGAGTAAAGATAGCATTACCTTCCGTTCATTTAGGAAGATGGAATATTCATGTTTAAGAAGATTTTTTTATTGGAAGTTATTTATTTATTTATTTACTTATTTATCTAAACGTGGGATAGTAAAAGTAACTTTGAGTATTTGTTTGTAAGTGCAGGTAAGGATTATGTTTGTTTTTCTAAACTTGTGGCTGTATATGCTAATTAATAGTAAACAGTTTTTATTATAATTTACTGTAATGAGCCAAAATACATAACATTAATTAGCTGTTAGGCATTATGGTAAAAAACAAACTAAAATTTCAAATCAATAACGAAATTTCAAAACTAACGTGTTAATCACCATCTGAAGCTTACGCAAGTACCTATACCTTCTTTTATTTGATCTGTGGCGGTGTATAGTTACGCGCGGTCAGCGGTTGCATACACCGCACACACAGTCTTCCTTTCGCCTCTGAGTGAGGCAGACGAATCGTATACATTGTAGCTCCCGTGAATATATGGTCAACTGAGTACAATGTAGTTTCTCTATGGAAGTGACGTCATCCCCGGAGTACAGCCCCTGATAGGTGTCGGGCCACGCGCCCCACGAGGAGTCAGATGTGCCATCTACATATACTCATATATAGGTAAAGATCTCTTGAATATAAAATATATGTGGCAAGTATTTAAACTGCGTGTCACACAGAACATGATACATCATGATGATATGTACAAAAAAGCCACCAAATTACAAAGGAGATTAAGAACGCTAAAAAGCATAAAAGATTTTGACAAATAATGGTGCCGTGACTTGTGACAATTTGTGAAAGAAAGAAACACAAAAGAAAGTCTCGAAAGCAGATAGCGCCAATTTTCCATTTCATAAAATAATGAATGTGCTTCATAAGACATTCCCATAAAATACATTTTTACCCGCAGATGGCTAAAATGGTTTCCCTCTAGCCACCAAGAAACAAATATATTGCGATTTGCTCCTTCATTTTCTCGGAAGGTATTTTATTGCTTTGGGGTCTCTCGTAAATTCCGCGCTCACTCAGAGAGAAAAATAAGGTCTAGCCGGGACTCGCGAGAAATTGGTGCGAAAATTTCGTATTAGTTTATTCTTATCACATAAGCTGCTCGGACGTTACACCTTTACGTAAGATCCGGGCCTTAACGACCTTGCCACTTAGTTGGCCTTTATTAGAAGTTAAGTAGACATATCATTCTACATAGATACTTCTTTCTTAGAATTTTGGAGCACTCCACGATGTATCTGGCAAAAAAAATACTAATGAACAAACCGTATCAGGTTAGGCACAACCTCCATAAGCATAGTAAATCTAATTACCGAGTGACGTGACCCCCTGCATTGTTCATGGAATTTTCTATTTTATGAAAGGAATCAGAATGCTATTTCAATATTCAAGGTATTTAGAAATAGCAACCCTACTAAAGAATCCACAATTCGAGATATATCTCGAACCGTGCCTACCTATAGGTAAGCATCGTTAAATCCCAACTACTAAACTGAGTCTAGTTTTAAGCCAATGGAATTCCGAAGTAAAATGACTGTATCGATGCCTCAGCTAGCAAAATTATTAAACAACGTGTAAGTAAATAAATAATAAATTCATTTCATAGGAAACATAGTCCGCCAACTTCGGCACTCACACAGCTCAAACCTAGATATGTGAGCTGAATTACTGCTATACATCAATAGAAATCGCTGTATGAATAAATAAATAAAAAAATATTCCGGGTCATTGCACACATCGCCATCTAGCCCCACACTAAGCAAACGCTTGTGTCGTGGGTACTATATAATAACGGATATAATACATATATACTTTTCTTTTGTAAGTACATACAAACGACCTACCTACTTCATTTCATCAATTTAAAAATAGCTCCAACTCAAAGACATCCAAAATTCCAGATACCTATAAAATTTAAATACCAAACTGAGCCCAATTTCCAGCTGGTGTAATTCCGAATTGAATCATTGAAATTGTCTAATGACTGTGGAAGCCTCGGCCCATCGATTCTGTAAACCACTAAATAATACCGGCCGTTTGGGCTAATTACGGACGTAGGCATTCACTCGGTCTACCTCGGGAACCAGCTGAGGCATACGGACAATGCCGACGCGATATTTTGGTGGTAAATTGAAACTATTTATTCACAGTTCGCTATTAATATAAAACAAACAACAAGACACAAATTAGTTACCAACAATAACTGTGTCTTGTGTTTATAGTCATATGGACTAATATATAACCTAAGAAATTTTTATGAGATTATTTGTTCCAGTTGTTTAGTCATAAAGTATATCCGTTTTATTTTAGCTAATTACGAACATAGCCATTTCGCTCGACCTGTCTCGGGAACTGGAACACCGCGGGAAAATTCGAACAATTCTTTAACTATTAATGTATAAATTGTTTGTCAGTCTGTCTGTTTGTTTAATATGTAGTGAGGCAAATCTGACAATCAATATACGAGTATAAAATCTTCCATCCAAGTAAATAGTGCGAGTATTTTTTTTTGGTTTAATAAACGTAGTCCATATTATGTAGGTAGTGTACGTTAATCGCGATTCAGTAAAAACGCCCACTGAAATGTTTGGGAGTAAGATTATATGGTTGACTAGTGGGTGCTCACGGCTTCGCTCGCATTAAGAAGTAAAACTTGCATCTCCTATTTTCACCCCTTTAAAAGTGGCATTTCCAAAAATACTTTCTTTGCGGATACCTACGTCATAACATCTACCTTAATTCCAAATTTCAGCCCAATCCGTCCAGTGGTTTGGGCTGTGCGTTGATAGATCACTATATCAGTCAGTCAGTCAATCAGTCAGTCACCTTTGAGTTTTATATTATATAGATAGAAGATTGCATGTAATTATCACGTGGTAACGTTAGACCCTACATGAAATGGTAAAATTATCAGGTTCCTCGAAGTCATATGTAATTAAACGAAGTAAGTACCGTTATTTGGAACTAAAATTTTGATACACAAAATGTGAAAGCTATCTGAGACCTAGGTTTATAGGTATCACAACGTATACATTACATCATTTATCATTTCCTACAAGTTCCCCAAGTTTACTTCACTAGTTTCTCAGTGGAATAACTTTCAAAATAGCGCACAAAAGACCTGCCTCCAGCGAGTACGAACAAACGGGCTTGTTAATTAAAACTACACTATTCTCCAGGAAAATGACTCAATGGAAAAATATAGAATAGAATATTTCTAACTAAGAAATAGATTCCGAATCATTTTGTGCTTAAATTGATTAGTGTTACGTGACTATTACTAGTTTCATATTAGTTCTCTGTTCTTATATACATAACTAGTGGGTGCTCGCGGTTTCGCTCGCATTAAGAAGTAAAACTTGCATCCCCTATTTCACCATTTTAAAAGTCGCTTTTCCAAAAATCCTTTCTCAGCGGATGCCTACGTCATAACATCTACCTTCATTCCAAATTTCAGCCCATTCCGCCCAGTGGTTTAACCTGTGCGTTGATAGATCACTTTATCAGTCAGTCAGTCAATCAGTCAGTCACCTTTGAGTTTTATATATATAGATAGATAATAGTGCCATAGCTGCCATAGCTAAGGCTTTAACTTTAATATCTATAACTTGTAAGTTCGAAAAAAAGCATTATATAGGTACTTACATACAAATAGTTGAACAGGACGAAATGTGGAAAGATGAAATCAATCATTTCTTAAGTCGTAAAACAGAAGTGTGAAACATGTGTTTGAAAACGTTACTAGATCATTGCCACTTATAAATCCTTCCGATTCCGACTAGAAATACAAGCAGTTTGATTAGTTCTGCCGCGGTGGCTGATTGGGGAAGTGGCGCGACTGTAGGTACTATAATGACCTACCTATTTTAAAATAAATTTTGTTTTAGATAAAAAAATAGGTAGATTATTAAGATTATTAATTATATTAGTCTTTAAGTTTTGTTTATATGCCTACATTAAAACCTGTTATTTCTGTAAATAAATATTTTTCTTTCTTTCTTTCTTTTTCTTTATCACATACATCCAAATTGAACGAATATAATTTTTTAGCCCCTTTTTGTAAGGAGTCAATTAATGGCCCTTCATGAAATTAGAAACCAATACTTCATCGAATAAACTCTTCTATCCCCATCAAAGTGCTCAATTAGCCTCAGGTGCGAGTGTAACACAACCTGCTTCTGTTTGCGATCTCGGTCATGTTTGAACGCACGGTGGCTATCTGGGAGCTAGCGACATCTATACAAAGTTACTATAACTTATTGATAAAACACTTTTTTGGGATGGCACAGATAGTACAGTTAAAAAATACAAGGTATTAAATACTTTGCATACTGCATTTTTTTAAACTGTACTATCTTTACACAGATTAAAAACCAATAATCATCCTATCCCCATCAAAATGCTCATTTAATCGATTACTCAAGAGCATCAACGTTTTTACGTGATCAAATTCAGTTTATTTTGGAAAAATGTTAAATGGAGATAAATTCTTTGTTACGTTTTCCATCGAATAAAATTATTAATTATTCATCTGATTAAGGTTTTACGAATCTCAATTTTTAGATATATGTAGTAAGATACCAAAATAATTATTAAAATTTATTGGTAGTTAAATAGTAAAATAAAATAAGCGATCTAAGCCCGTACTCCCTTGAAACAACCAAGTTGTAAGTTAATAATACAATTTAATCTATACTAATATTATAAAGCTGAAGAGTTTGTTTGTTTGTTTGTTTGAACGCGCTAATCTCAGGAACTACTGGTGCGAATTGAAAAATTCTTTTTACGTTGAATAGACCTTTTATCGAGGAAGGCTTTAGGCTACATAACATCACGCTGCAACTAATAGGAGCGAAGAAACAATGGAAAATGTGGAAAAACGGGGAAAATTATTCATCTTTGAGGGTTTCCGAAGCGTGCGTAAATGGTTCAAAATTTAAAGAATTAATGTCAAAAATAACTATTTCACGCGGACGAAGTCGCAGGCACAGCTAGTCATTAATATAATACTTTGTTGCAATTAGTACCGTTACACGAATCTCACTGATGATATTTGTACTTATAATTATTATCAAACGATCTCATAACCTTATCCTAAAGGCTACTCATTCGAATAGAAATAAGCCTGTATACGAGCAAACTATACATATATAGTTTGCTAATTTTGGGCTTCAGCTCGGTGTACTAGATTCTAGTACACCGAGCTGAAGCCCAAATGTGTGATTTGTGTACGTCTGGACCTGTTAGACAAACCTTTGAAGATAAGCGATTGGTTTTCCGTTGGAACGAATTAGTCTAAAAGAGTGCTGTTAGAGAGATATTTAATAAATATTTTTAATTAAGTATAGTCATAATATACTCGCTAAAAATTGACACCCACTCTCATTCCATAAGAAGAAGAAGACTCACTAAAACAGGTACAAAATTAAAATTAGTGTCTTCACTGGTGTCCTGATAGTCGTTAAGGACTTTTTTTATTATATATCACTTCACTCTTGTTTCTAAGTTCCAAGATCGATTATTATTTATGTTGTACTCGTATATGCAAAATTTATATGATATGACTCTTTGTATATATTCTAAAACTAGTGGACGCCCGCGGCTTCGCTCGCAATATATCAGGATATAATGTAGCCTATGACACTCCTAAGATCTCATACTACCCACATACCAAAATCATAATAATCTGTCCAGCCATTTTTGCGTGATGAGCGTATAAATAAACAGACTAAAATTAACAGAGACACAAAATGTCTATATTCCCTAAAATAAGATTGTACCAACATTACACAGGTAAACTATTCCAAGTACTTGTGTACAAAGAACATGAATTATTCTCCCGTTCTTTTGTCAACCGCCGTGACTGTACCGACGTCGTTAGAATACGAAGTCAGCCTCTCGTTGCTTTGCCGACGTTTTTTTGTGACCTACAAACAAAGCCATCGACATAGAAGAATAAATAGTGTGGGCAAAGTATGTAGGTACATGGTTTTGTATGCGCATATGTAAGTATAGATAAAATTTATATGCGAACTGTCTATTTTTATAATGTTTATTACATTTAAATCGTAAGAGTGTATCACAATTAATTGATGCCTAATTCGGTACCCTTCTTGTGTATACTAGCGGTGCACCAAGATTTTATCCACATTAATCTGACACAATATGTAGCCTATGTGTTAATTCGAAGCCAATCTATGTACGTAATAGATAGTATATTTATCTTCATATCAAGAATGTATCTTTAATTTTAATAATAATAATCAATGACATGTATGTAATTCGAACCAATTATTAATAAAATGTTTATCTGTTTATCAAATTTCATTCAAAGGTTTTTTTTAATCTGCCCATAAGCCGTTTTATGTAACAAATACACTTACACACAAACAATTAAATACATTGAGTATTTTTTACATATTCATACAATCTTTCTCATCATTTTTTTGAAGAAATACCTCGAAAAGACCGTCCTTTTCCTGCTCCATGTCATCGCTACAAACTACCTATTGGCCCTTACGTTTTTTATATCGAGCGAGTTAGTACGAGGCGCATAGTAATGTGTTTGGAATACTCTCAGTATTCCAACATACGATTTTACGACATTGAGTAAAGGGTAAGGATAAAAGATGCGCCCTGTTCAGACCTCTTTATTTCCTTGACAAATGTATGCACGGTATCGGTAAAATAGACGACGAGTCTGTTTTGTTTTGAACCGGCTTCGGAAGAAGGGGGGTTATGGGTTATTTAGTTAATTTGACATTATTACAAAGTTTTGCTTTATTTGTCATTTAAATATATTAAGTTTTACAAAACAAAAATCTTTATAAATAAAAATGAATTGTTGTTCGTTAGTCTGATTAAAACTCGAGAACGGCTGAACGGATTTATCTTATCTTAGTCTTGAAATATTCGTGGAGGTCTAGGGAAGGTTTAAAAGGAAAAAAAAAATACAAAAGTTTAGGTCGCAGTACGAAGTCTGCCGGGACAGCTAGTTAAAAATAAAACTGACTCTAGATATTGTAGGTATTTCGTAATGTGTATTTAAGCTTTAGTTATTTATTAATTTGACTCGAATGTGTGATATGGAGCCAGCTGTTTTACCAAGTCTTCTAATCATTTTATGCTCGACTTCATGAAAAATTTAACGTGGCATCGACATCATTGCGTTTTCTATAAAATTATCTCAAAAATTAAAATTTGAGTTTTATCAAAATTTTTAGACATAAATATCTTTTGTTGCATCTTTGTAAGATATACATACGTATTGAAGTCGTTTAACAAAAAATACTTCTCGTTTTCTTGACAAACTCCGTCGAGTTCGTTATGTTATCTTTCACGAGTTTATACAAGTTTCTATCGAGACAGATGATCGAACACATCCCCGTCAGCTTTTTTTTTTTATTAAGGTTTAAGATCTTAATCATTCTGTTTCATATTTACTGAGCTATTGCGTGCGGCCACTTAAGATAAGATAAGATAAAGATATTTTATTTGCCAAAAAACACTGGTACGATCACAAAAATATTAACGTATTACTAAATATTACGTATTACAATAGAGAAAGTATAAGATATTTATGTTAATTACTTAATTAATGTTATTGTGAGTTTCTTGTGAACCCCGAACTAGGCCTGGGCCTGTATCTCGGTGGTCCAAGACTGAGAGAACCAAAAGAATCATTACCTAAGTCATTCGCGTATTACAATATTAAAAAGTGATCACGTTATCTAGTATAACAAAGTGATTTAAAAGACCTATTCCTAATTTGTACAAATGATGTTTCATTAAATTACTCTACTGATTTATGGATACATTAACAATTATTCATACCTAAGGATACTAAAATTTATTTAAATCGACCACATGAATTAACACTTATAGCTTGCGGTCGCAGTTTTCGGACTTCATTTCAGTTACCAAGTGCGGCTTCACCAAATGGAAACTTTTCAAATTGGAATAGTTCAGTGGATATTTCGCGCGTTGGCATCCATCTTTGTGAGGGGGTTGTCACTGTGGGGGCTTGGCGACGTAGCATAGACAAGAACAGGCTTTGTAAATCATCATCATCGTTCTCAGAATTCGGACTCAATGCATGAGGCTTCTCTTTGTATGTGCCATCTGCGTCGGTAGTGTAGACATCGTTAATACTTTCCCAAAAGCAATTAGCCAAAATAGTATGCTGCAGCCGACAGCCTCCTTTGAAAGCTAGTTCTAGGGCTACTAAGGCAGGCATTGTTTTAGGCAAGGGTTGTTTTCTTGTCCACCGGTGATCTACAATATTTTTCTCATATTGTAATTTTAAAAAAAACGTTCGCGTCATTTCAAATCATTTTTTTAATAGCTATTAAATTAAGATTAGCACTACTGCAAGACGGATACTGAATAATGCATAAAGTTACATGTACACATTCCCAGTTAATTTCAAAATGATAGTGATTAGTGCAATTACATAAATGGTGTGTTTAAACCAGTCTATTACTCTTCTATGTCTTGGTATACCCCCATATAGGGAGAGGGGGGTTGTACCATGTGGGTAGTTGGTTTTTTCGCGAATTCCCGTTCGCTTTGTGAATAACCTATTTGTGTTCGAGCTTTGATGGAAAGCTGGAGCTGAAAAGTTGTCGTGCCCAATTTGTTTTGTGCATTTATTTTTTTAATTTATTTGGAATGTGTATGGATATGAAATAAAATATACTGTCTGGCTATAGAAACAAACAGAAATTTAAAATCCTTATTTTTAATTAGTGGCCTAAGAGACATGAGAAACATCAAAAGTAATAATTAAGATTTACTTAGTCAAGGATGAAGTCATTTAAAATAACCAATTAATGAGTGTGTAAAACTATATCTGTAGTAAAAACTATAAAAAGTTACATTCAAGTATAATATTATACGTAAAAATTGCAATTATGTGTATATTATTTATGAACACATAAACATCACAACATATCATTACACGACCAACACAAAACCAAAATACAAGCATCCGCAAACCATCATCTAATAAAATTATTAAATCACATCCTAAGTGGTCGACCCTCGGACCTTTGGTTAACCAGAACTGCTGCAAAGGTACGCAACTTAATTATTTGCCCTCACAATTACGTACTAAGAAAAGGGCTTGGAGTATGTTGAAGATAACTTTGTGAGCGGATAAAATTGGAACTAAAAAGTTATGACTGGAATATGATATGAAGTGAAATAAGGTTTAACTACAGTAGAAATTATGGCTAACTGTACCAAACGTACCAAACGTCGCGATTCGACATTATTCTATTCCGGGGACTGTCGAACTGTAAATATCTTTGTTTACTTATTGACTTATTTTTATTTATTTCTAAACTTAATTGGTCTCTAAACCTATTTCTTGTAAGGAAGCGTGTAACATCGTTTATTGCAATGTTATTTCATATCGACTTGAAGTCAAGCGTATCCCTATCACGGATTAAGTCATTAAGTATCTGAAAACCTGATAGTATTGAGAGATCACGTAGGAGTTACTCTTATAATTCTACTTTTACTTAAATTCAGGAAGGTGCTGCCATCTCTATCACGCAAAGTAAACTAGCTCAGCTCCACCATTCGTCCCTAAATCAAGTGTAGCTGACCTTCCTTTACGCTCATGAATCCACAGATGTCTGGCGTAAATTACCAATGTGAGGCAGTTTAGAACTCACGCGGGCATTATGTGTGAGCCAGGTTAGTTGTTGTGTGAACAAAAGACCTCGTGAATACTTTTTGCAACATTTCTTTCGTTTAAAAAAAATTGCCATGAACATAGTTTTTTATATGCAAATTGTAAAGTAGTGTAAGTACTTTACAATTTGCATATAAAAAACTATGTTACACAGGCAAAATGAGGAATGTGAACACTGTACAATCGACCTGATAGTTAAAATATGTTAAAGTGAAAAAACACTTGACAACATTTTGCCTGATTGTAAGCAAAAGCTATGTCTAAGACGGAGCATGCTTGCTTACCCACTTACAAGATTGCTAAAATAAAGTACGTGGATAACTTAAAAAAAACCTAAAATATTTTTTAAAAGAACCTAAAATCTTGAATTTTGAATAATGTCATCCATTTACATAAGTATTGATACTTCAATTGATAAGTTATTATATATATCTGATGTACATCAAATTGTACAATATTACCAATGTTAAGCAATGGTCGACGCAGTCCTTGTATGGGTAACCAAAAAGGGGCATTCCATTTTGGGCTCTTCCGTGGGTCGGAACGTGTACGTTAAATTGTAGGTCCCGGTTGTTTGTCTAGTACGGCAGTCGTTAAGCCATGTCAGAGACCCTTAGGGCGGCTTGATAAATTCTCGACACCAGAGATGGCCACTCTCATTCGATAAGGAGGAGGAGGAGGAGGACATCAAATTGTAACTTGTAAAATAGCAATCCGAATATAGTCGAAATAGGTCAGTAGGAATGGCGCAGCAACAACTCCCCCTTTTCGTGGGAAATCGAATGAAAGTAACACCTGTGTTGCATGTGTCAGGAAATTGTGTAAGTATTGTGATTTTTAAAGTACGCATAATTTTTATCACCTTTAATGTACTATCACAAACTGAAATAGTAACTTACTATTTACAACTTGCAAACTTTAACTAATAAGCCATCGTATTAAACGGACATTTTTACTAGTTTTTTTTCCAATTCATACTATCACAAAGTGAAATAGTAAATCACTACTACACTAAACGTTTTGCCAGTTGATGCAGAAATCAAAAACAATTTGGTAAGGAATCTATTTTATACTCTGAAGAAACTTTTTTTTATTTTAGTTAAGTTTTTAAATTAGGTCGCATATTATTATTAGGTATAGGTATGATAGGATAATTATGAGGGTATCTTTAAAATATTTTGTTTATTGATGCAGAGGCCTTTTGTTTGCTCTGTGTCTGTACATTCGCACAATAACCTTTGTTTATGTGAAGGAATAAGCGCACACTATCTCAGCTAAGCCTTACCCGACAATTCGACCTCTACAAAGTTGTAAATTTTTTGCTCGGTTTTACGATTTACGATGGTATAAATTCTGAACGAACGAAGATAGTAAAACGGGCGCTGAGTGAATTTTTCAACAAGACCTCAATTTCAGTTTATATGTATTTATTTATGTGCCGACTATTTGATGACGCCGACGTAGAAGGAGAGTTTATTTGAGTATTGCGGTCTGATAAAATTGCGGTTGAATTATTTCTTACTGCTAAAGTTAATCTCTCAGTGGAAGTGAAAACATAACTCCAGATTTGATTTTGTCTTTGGTTTGTCGTGGTATCCCAAAAGTATTATCACTCGAAGATTTTAGTTAAACTTGACTCTCTACAGTTTATATAATTGTAGATAGTCATACAACAAGAACGTAGACAAGTTTATCTTAATTCATATTCTTACATATTAGAACTAAGATAAATTTGTTACAATTCAATACAAATCGCCAATTAGCCGCATCCACACCGGACGATCCAAAATGGATCGGCGATCCCGCGATCCGCGATCCAAGGATCGTGATGCGTGGAGCGTGGATTGTTCTAGGTCGTTCCAGCAGCAATCGTTTGCGATCCTGACTGGGTGCTCCAACGCGCTCCTGGCGATCCATACTGAATCAGTTGCATTCAATCCATACCGGCTGATCACGCGACCGTCCAGACCGCGCGCGCCAAGCGACTGACTGAGGCCCCTTTGAGCGTGACCAAAAAACCGACAAGAAATGGATCGCTCCGTGCAGCGTGCTCCATGCCGCGCGCGATCGGAGCGCTTTGGATCGTTCGGTGTGGATGCGGCTAATTACGTTATTGACAAAAATACTTATATACATTCGAGGTGTACTTTGGTACACGCCAACGCAAACTGAGTACAGTCTTTCATTTTCAAAACTTGCTAATAACATACGAGTATCTCAAAGTAAAGCGTCTCGTTTTCTCTTATATTTCAATTGGATTCTCGGAACGCATTAACGAACGATCATTAGAGTTGACGGAGCGGCAGCTTTCAGCGCGGAACATTCTCATTATACAAACATAAAGACAAACTATGCTAAAGGCTGCGCTATGTAAACCTGCTTTTTTGGATGTACTCAGGACCTATTTTAAAGGGGCACTGTTTTAACACGCTTTTGTGAGGTTCATTTGTAACTAACTAATAACTATGTGTTTTAATTACAATTT
Source organism: Macaria liturata (assembly GCA_964023185.1). Classification (NCBI taxonomy): domain Eukaryota; kingdom Metazoa; phylum Arthropoda; class Insecta; order Lepidoptera; family Geometridae; genus Macaria; species Macaria liturata. Next base: position 6,032,113 of record OZ026809.1, read on the forward strand.
TGTCATGCAGGCATATGTCAAAAATACTATATCACTGTACTTATTTCATGATAATTCGTATTCATTTATTTACAACTAATATATATTTTTTTTACAATATATTATGTATGTAAATGATAGTTATTATTACATACCTATATTATTAAGATAGATATTACATTAATTTTAAATGGTAGGAGAACAAAATAAAAAAGATACTATAGAACATAAATTGTAGTAGGTACTTAACAGTAACCCAGTGTATTTCATCAAAGCCCGAAATAATGGCCAATTTAGTGTTCACAAATAGTATCGAAAGAGTAAAACATATGAATACCTATTTATAACTTGAACTGAAATTGAATACTTTAAAATTATAAAAATATTTTCTGGGTCAAACATTTTAAGAATACCTATTTCCAATCACTGAACTTATAACTTATAATAAGTAAGACGTAGCTATCTATCAGTTTAAACGGTTAAAACATTTATTGCGCTCTAAACTTGCAACGGCAAATGTTCCCATCTATGCAGATCTAGTTTTTAATTAGAGCCCCATAGCGCCACAATACTTTACCACACCACCCCTTGCCCCGTCCCTAGCTCCACTAATACTCCCCTATATTTTTCCATTTATGTACCCAGTTATGTTTTTTCAGTTACACGGTGCTCGTTAGAGAAGCAAACGCGCTCAGTACGCCCGTTCAAACGAAAACGGTTAAAACGCTCTTCTGGTAAGTTTGTTTCATTCTTTTTATGTTGCCAGGTACAGTTTTGCTTGGCTTTTAGGGAACCGTTCAACTGTAAGTGTTTGGGTAGGTGGCCGTCTCTTTGTCTGGACCGGTTTTAATTTCGCTGGGAAAGCTTAGCGTAATTGATTTTTAGATGTGAATTTAAATTTAACTTGTATTTAGGTTATTTTTTTTACCATTGTACAGTCAGGCAACTGACCACCAGATCGCATGAAGTGACAGCCGCAAAAGCAAACACAATGGTCAAAGTATAGCTTTACTGTTCTGAAATGGAACAAATGTCTTAATAAATTTTGCCCAATTTTGTCTAATATGCTTGCAAATTCTAGGAATATTGTATTTATGTACCTACTTTGCAATTATTATAACGAATTCAGGCGTTTTATCTCGCATCAAAAGACCTTCTTTGACTAGCTTTTTCCACGATGTAGCTCTTCGATTTTTGAAATTTAGTGGCATGAGTTTTGATTATATTTTGAACATACTTTTGATACATGATGTAGGTATACTAAAATTATGTGTATACGTCTTCAATATGCGACGCGTTTCGCAAGCATTCATTAAGTACCTACATATTATGTAAGTATATCCCGTATACACATAATTTTAATACATATATGTATTTAATATATATACCTATATTGTATTTAACGCAGATTCTCGTCCCGAGCTGGTGTACACATTCATCGAGCAGGCAGTGCAGCCAGGAGCTCAGGTAGCCCTCAAGTGCTCAGCCGTGGGGGAGCCGCCGCCTCGCTTCCGGTGGACCCTGGACGGACAGCCCATACCCACGCATCATGGGTGAGAATTTACTTTCAAAAAGTTATAGGCAGGCTATAGTCAAACGTTAGCCTATTTAATGTAAAAAAAAAGTTATGTTGGTAGAGAAGTATCTTTACTTTACGAAAAAAAACTAAGGAAACCATGAAAATCTTAAACTATCTATAGCTATAAGTGATAGCCATTTTCTCTTCTCTTCTAGAAATGACATAGGACACTTCCAGCACCTTTCAGTTTCTAACATATTTTTGGGTGGCCAAGGCCATGTCCATACAAAGTATACAAACGTATCAATAAGCCAAAGACGTAAAATAAATCAGCTTCATCCGAAGAACACCTTGCATGCCAATTTTGTTATATCAATTTTAGATTACATACAATATCTCAAGCCTGCTTAAACTTTCTTCACTGGCTAGAAAACGTCAGTTAGAGATAATTTCTATTTAGCTTCCGGTAGAATAGTTGAATAGGTGGTAAAATAGGTGGTATTACATCTACGTTCGCATCTATAATTACTACACAAGGCATGCCAAAGCCATGTAAATGATTTTAGAACCATCAGAACCATGATTTCAGTTCAATGAATCCAAATTGGAAATGTATCGTCTACGTTAGTAAATGTAAGCTTGCTTTTGATAAAGTACTGTTACCATCTCAGTGCATATAATGACCATTTACCATTGCATTAATGACTACGCAATACTACGTATGCAATAGTCAGATGATAGGACCCATTGAGCAATAACTTGCTTACAATTTGACTTGTTTTGGTCAATTAATGTTCATGATGCTTTTATCACCCTTCAACGCTTTGCGTATCATGCAAAGCGTATTATATTATTTCTGTAAGCCCCCTTTATAATATTAAATTGCGAAGCGTATGGAAAACGCACATGTGCGATACGCGAAAACGCAAAGTCGCATTATGGGCAGCCAAAGTGAAGATGAGATGATTAGTGGTTATACTTCATAGCGTCCTTGTTTTAACTAAAACTAGGTGTATTTTGCAGTAAATTCGTCTTTAAGTAATTTTGAAGTCTATAAAAAAAGTTGATCAAAAAATTTGCAAGAATCAGTGCCTCACATGAGACTTAAAATCAAAAAATTATTACAATAAGCGGATGATTATAAGATTACAATGAGAATCAAAAAAAGATGCTATAGTTGAACTGAATAGTATAATATCAGTAATAGATGAAGTTACACGGCCATAAACTCATTTAGCTCTAAAGTGAAACAATTAAAAGAACCCATCAAGAACAGTACATCTAGTCAACTTGCCTTACATTAACTAGATAGGTAATTACAATACTTTATGAGCAGTCAGGACCAAGTTTTAAGTGACCGAGGTTAAACAGAGCTCAATAACAGAAACTCGAAACTTTATTAATTAAAGCAAAGTTGTTAAGTTCCCATTGAATTACTTGGCAGTAGTATCGGTACTTCGCAAGTTTATTTTCAAGACGAATTATTCCTTCCTTCTGGTAAGTGCTTGTTATTTTTGCGGTTAACCACTGTTACAGAGAAGCACTATGCTTTGCTGAATCAGCGACTTAGGTATTATAATCACCAAAATTAAGAAACGGTCAGCGTGGTCAGTTTTATGATGGGTGCCCGAGCCATTAACTAGACCCGACCCCTCTTGTATATTATATTTAATTATACTTTAAAGCTCTTAAGTTCTATTGCCGTAGTCATAGTAAAGCCACGCCAGAAGGCTCTAGGCTGAAGCACATTCCCTAAACTACAAATAATCTAAAATAATAGGTCTAAATAGAAAGTCAATCTATATAAGTGCGTAACTTAGATAAACACTTTCTACTCTACAACATTGAGTCGATTTTACTCCCTTACTTTGACACACGTAACTCACTCAAGCTGGTAAACTAAGTAGGTAAGATTGTTTGAAAAGTTTCTCACATTTGTAACGCTGCCAACTGAAATCGGTGTCTAACGTCTAACTTCCTTGGCTTAGGCCTGCACAGAGTTCCAACGACTGTTTTATTACGTTTTCTAAATGCTATTTCGAAGGCTAATATTGTTGATACGAGTAAAGTAACAGTCACAGAAATACGGAACAAATGAAACCCGTATTTCAAAGTTGGGAGCAGCTGTGAGTGACATGTTTATTTTTCCAAAACAATTCGTAAGTCACCATTGTACCTACGTTACTAACACAGCTTTTGCAAAGAAATTCGTATGTAACTATGAAGGTACAAATAATACAAATACATTTATTCATAAAACGGATTACAAACTTGGCTATAACTTAATTGTTTAACAACTCTTTGGATTACATTGTATTAAGGTACCTACCGGTAGGTCCTGCACTAGGAACAAATAATTTATGTCGACGCATGTTTTGTTTTTAACTAAACGGATTTGCACTTGACCGTAGTTTGCCTGAAGGTTAGCTAAAGTTATGGCCCAAGATAGAGCGTGCTTACCCGATAAGCACCGACCCACTCTCGCTTTGAAGATAACTGGATTATAGTGAGTGGAACAGAGAGACAGTCAGGGAGTTCCACAACTTTGCGGGATAAAAATAACAATCTAGCTTTGGGATGGGTGACCTCAAAGTGGTATTCTATTTCGGTGTTTCCATTGGTCGGATGACTGTTTCTAAGTCAAGTCAGAAACTAATAGTGTAGTTTGAAATTTCCCGACACTGAAGTTGGCTAGTCTCATGATAAAAAGAATAGAGTTTCAGAGGTATAATCTGGTTTAAAATTGTTTGAAAAGTGACGATAGTTAAGTCGTTGTGTACATTATTTAGAGGAATAAGCTCTTTGAGTCCGAGTGCCAATTAAATTTTTAAACAGTTTGAGAGCTTTTGCAAGTTAATCTTTTTTAAGTTAAACAAGGATCTTTTGGAAAATAAAAATGTATTTTTGTGCTCTTTTCCGTAGACTTCAAAAAAATACTAACTACTTTTCTATGCCTTATTAAGTTCGCAGTTAATATTGCTATTGCAAGGCGGCTCAAATGAAATTTGTTACAAAAAAACGATTTAGTTGATTTAGTAAAACAAGACTTAAAATTTTCATACATACTATGTATATATAAAAGGTGTTGTATTCTATGTATATATGTAAGGTTATGTTAAAATGTATCAAGTTTTTATAATTTTATCGATTTATGTAATTAAATTTTGTAAATAATTTGCTAAGTTACGAATACCAACACCTTTAGTCATCGCTCACAATAATATTAAAGTGTCATGAGCATGGGTACGTATTTGATCTCAAAGACTAGCAAAACGGTGAGTGGAGCGATGACCGATCGCCGTCGTTATGACAGTCGTATAAAGGCAGACTCACAACGAGGCTGGCCAGTCGGCCGTTGGAGCTCGAAAGAGTGTTTTCAATAGATTGTGAGCTAGGAATTTAAGTCAGATTGACGATTGTGATTTACAGTAATAAGTACAGATGAATTATTATATTTGAAGTGAAATAATGAAGCTGGTGTTTAATTTATAAATGTAAAGTAAGGGTTCTCTTACATATAAAAAACTGCGTCTATAAGCATATCAACTATACATATTTATTCTAAGTAAATAACACACATATTTTAATAATCATTTTATTTCAGAGCCATAGTAACAGAGGGCCGAGAAAGCGGACCCACCGGCCTGGGCTCCAGTGCCAACTACGTCCTATCTACTCTATCTCTGAACAGTGCGAGAGTAGAACACGGAGGGCGGTACGAGTGTAGAGCTACCAACACACATGGCAGCGTGGCGCATGCAGCTAGACTTAATGTTTATGGTGAGTATCTAAATATATAAAACTCAAAGGTGACTGACTGACTGATATAGTGATGTATCAACGCACAGCCCAAACCACTGGACAGATTGGACTGAAATTTGGAATGAAGGTAGATGTAAGTAGGCATCCGCTAAGAAAGGATTTTTGGAAATGCCAATTTTAAAGGGGTGAAATAGAGGATGCAAGTTTTACTTCTTAATGCGAGCCGCGAGTACCCACTAGTCATATATAAAATAAAAACTTTAAAATAAGTCGCTAAGCACCATTGAACTATATACGTAGTAGTAATATCTCAATGCTAAGCACCTACCCTTCGTGACACAGGCACTCCTAGTGCCAACTACGTCCAACTATATGTGATGTATGTCCAATGAACTATATGTGACTATGAAGTTAATGGTATAAAGAGCACTTGTAAATCAACATTCATATAATAATACAGGCATATATTAACCAAAGACAGTGTAATCCTACCAATCATAGAAGTTTCAAGGGATGGAATGATGAATAGAGCTCTGTTTTCGAGTGAAAACTTTTTGAATTTGTGAACCATCCTGCTGAGCTTTATCGAGTAAAATTACATACGCATACGTGTTCACTACTTATGCTACTTCTACAGTCTTGTAGCTTTTCAGGAAACACTTTATTGTGATAACACATTTTTTGAATATGTTAATTAACAAAGTATACAACATTAGTTACGGGTTAATTAATTTCACATAATGACTAACAATTTTCTCATGAAAAATAGATTCGAAAATGAAACTATCGAACCTATTTCGAGAGCTCTAGTTCTGGGTCGCCCTTTACACGATCGATACCAACTATTTTTGTACCATCTCTTTAATAAATATTGCCTATTTGTTTTGCTCCGTTGATTCTGTACGTAGGCGGTAACATAAAAATGTAATCTCTATATATACCTACCTATTATAATCTAACGTATTATATAATCTTTGTATTAGTTAGTCGATAGTCCCCGATAGCTAAGCAAGCAATACTTCTCCAAAATTTACAAACACGTGCTATTTTAATAGGAAAATAGCTAAGTAAGTATATCTATACTAATATTATAAAGCTGAAGGGTTTGTTTGTTTTTTTGTTTGTTTGTTTGAACGCGCTAATCTCAGGAACTACTGGTGCTAATTGAAAAATTATTTTTGTGTTGGATAGCCCATTTATCGAGGAAGGCTTTAGGCTATATAACATCACGCTGCAACTAATAGGAGCGAAGAAATAATGGAAAATGTGGAAAAAACGGGGAAAATTATTCATCTTTGAGGACTTACGTTGCGTGAGCTGCGAAAATGGTTCAAGTCGTGGGTAACAGCTATAATTTATAAAGCTGAAGAGGTTGTTTGCAAAAATAAATACGATGCCCAAAATAACTATTTCACGCGGACAAAGTCGCGCGCACAGCTAGTGTACTTATATACTTGAAGCAGCTACAAAGTGTTTATAAATAAATATTCACAGTCCTGTATAAGCTCATAACAATGAATGATCCCTTGATCAGTGTTAGTACTATACATAGGTACGAGTACATAATATTATAATATAAATAATTAAGTCTATTAATAATTTTTAGTACTACACTATTAAATGATAAATTAGTGAATCATACCAAACGCTTATTAAATTAACTGAAAATTTAAATCGTAGGCAGAATTCAATCATGCAGCAGATTTAATATGATGAAAATTACAATAATACCTACGCGATTGCAAATTTCGCTCACGGTTGATCTATTGAATATAAACTCGCAGTGGCATATGCTTTGTAGTGTATACTCATAGGATTATGTATCACTAGTGGGCGCTCACGGCTTCGCACGGATTATTTTGACATATAAAGTAGCCTATGACACTCCTAAGACCTCATCTTACCTACATACCAAAAAACATGAAGATCGTTTAAATAAACAGACAATCAGATAAACAAACAAACACATCAGCTTTACTATATGTATAGATTATTGTAACATTGTATTGTTGTTTACAATTTGTTGATGAAATTGCTGAATTCGCTTTTTAAATTAAAATTTAGTTTATTGAAATAAAAAAATATAAATAAAAATTCTAAGCTCATCATATTTGAACATACTCGTAGTAATAAAAATTTAATACTTACAGATTATAATTATTATTAGAGAAAAAAAACCATAAACAAGTATAAACAGAAGTCAAAAACTCTCATTGTATTCAATATTGTTTTTATTGTTTATGTGTATAAACAATACAAGCAAATCTGAATATATGTAATACAAACAAATTAACATTTCCGAGAAATTGCTGATATATCGCTGCATAGACACTCGGAAAATGGCATTCGTTTTACATTATATATTACTAGTGGGTACTCGCGGCTTCGCTCGCATTAAGAAGTAAAACTTGCATCTCCTATTTTCACCCCTTTAAAAGTGGCATTTCCAAAAATCCTTTCTTAGCAGATGCCTACGTCATAACATCTACCTTCATTCCAAATTTCAGTCCAATCCGTCCAGTGGTTTGGGCTGTGCGTTGATAGATCACTATATCAGTCAGTCAGTCAATCAGTCAGTCAGTCACCTTTGAGTTTTATATATATAGAAGATAGATATCAGAACACCTATGAAATACTTTACAAGTATTGATTTAAAAACTTATTTTGGAACGTCACAAATATATTAATTTACTTCCCCTGTTTTTCTGTTTAGCAGAGGGAAAGAGAGGGATGAAATAAAAAATCCTTGGTTTAGCGTCAGTGGATCAAACAGTGGCTAAAATTAAAAAATACAAATAAGTGCCAGTCTTATGTGTTACTGTTTGAAATCTATAAAACGCAATCGTTTTTTTTTCATAAAGATTTTATTAAAAAATGTTTAAAATTCTACTTACGTAAAATATGTATCTTGTTTAATTACTTTTAGAGCTTACATAGTATTAAAATTCATGTAGGTACTAAACACAACCGGCCCATTTGGCGTGACCTATCAAAATAATGTACCACCAAACTGTGTGTTGTTCCTAAACATAGACTATATAATCTAGAGACTCTTACATACCCATATATCTTGTGAACAAAACGTTTCAACTGAAATATTTGACTCGCGGACCAAACAGCAACCTTGATTCTCTAGTGATACCTAATTAAACTAGTATTGAAACGATAATAATACGTTTGTTATACTTATTTAGCAGCGACTTGGTATATTTCTATTAATTGTATTATTCCGGGACCAATTAGCAGCCTATATATTTTTATGAGTCTAATCTATCTAAGTTGGTCCAACCGTTTGCGTATAAAAATCTGACAAACGTAGCCTTTACACATGATTAAATAATAAATAAATATTCCGGGACATATTTTAAAATAATCTAACAAATTTCTTGTGTAATACTTTTTATTAGTATCTTTGAAAGTTGCATAATTACGTAGAATTTTCAACCTAATCTTTTTTAATCATGCTGTGGAGCACATATTCTTTAAAAGCACATAATATATCAATGCATAAACATGTAGAATTTTCTACATAATCTGTTTTAATCGTGCTGTGGAGCACATATTCTTTATTCTTTAAGTGTATACAATATATCGCATCTGTAACCATGTGGTTACAAGCAAAACTTTTTTACACGGAAAACACATGTTTTCTGTTCGTTGTTATGTGAGCTAAATAAGTAAATGAATGATGAGGGTTCTATGCAATATCATATCGTTGCTTCTAGGTATTATGATAATTGCCGGGTAAATGTTATGGAATGATTTGCATGGGCTTGTCCGTGACATTAAACTGGGGCCCTCCGCTACACGTGCTTATCTCTGTACGTTAAAAATATTTTGTTTATCTCTGTACGTTGTATGCAAATTAAAAATATTTTTATTTTTAGGGGCCCATTAGAAATTAAGATTGTGTCCCTAATAATACGTTTGAGGGTCTAAAATAATAATAAATTTATCATCAACTAGCTGTGCCTGCGACTTCGTCCGCGTGGAATAGTTATTTTTCAGCGAACGCCACGGAAGCCCTCAAAGATGAATAATTTTCCCCGTTTTTTCCACATTCTCCATTGTTTCTTCGCTCCTATTAGTTGCAGCGTGATGTTATATAGCCTAAAGCCTTTCTCGATAAATGGTCTATTCAACACAATAAGAATTTTTCAATTCGCACCAGTAGTTCCTGAGATTAGCGCGTTCAAACAAACAAACTCTTCAGCTTTATAATATTAGTATAGATTAATTGGAAAAGAAGACTATAATTAATTGAAGAATAAGAATAAGTAGAAGAAGACATCAATTTAAAAATCTAAGTTGAAATAGTATTATTTCAATTGTGTTTGCTGATAAAGTTTTTTGTCTTTTCTCATAGGTCCGCCGTATATTCGCGCCATGGTGTCTGTCAAAGCAGTAGCAGGAACAGAAGTTACTATTTGGTGTCCATATTACGGCTTTCCCATTGAGTAAGTTATTCATATTAGATTTACATACATTAGTTGTATTTTAAATGTTTATGCACCTCATTTATGATGAAATTTCATTCAATAAACGCCAAATTTCAACCACAAGTATTGGATTTATTGCTCAAATGCAAATGCCTGATTGTATTTATTTTAAAATATATGTATTTTGTATTTAGAAACTTAAAAAACAACTTAGTAAGTTACTCATACTAGTATTAAATGCCACGAAATATAAAATACTTGAATCGTGAGGTAAAAAAGTAACTTTAAAATGTTATGTAATTATTTTTTTATTTATGTATAAAACCACATTTTGATGTCTTAATCCCCATTATTATTTAAATTTAACGTCCCCAATGAATGACGTAGTAGAGTAGTTTGACCTATATCTGTTTGGTAGTTTGCCAAAATCAATTGATTGACTTGTTCATCGGTTCCCTCAGGTTCAACCAAATTCGTTGACATGTACAACCAATAGTTTGCTAATTCCATAGTGCATTGTTTTGGAAGGGAGCCAAAATTGATTTATTAACAGCATTTGTGCATATTGATGTTGTATTCAGAACGTTGATACTGCTGTATTGTGTTTAAGATATTACTTAGGTACTTATGTTTTTTTTGTAGACGTATCACGTTAAATATACGTCTTGAATACCTACAAAAGTCATAGTGAAATACGAGACAAAAAGAATCTACTCCAAACAACAGTAAACCGTTTTAGCACATCAACAAACAAACGTCCTCAAAGTCCATTAAATTGATATTGCATTCAGGACAATGATACTGATATTCTTGTATTGTGTTGTAAGATATTACTTAATATCAATCATATTTGTTGAACATACCCTAGTCATATTTTATGTACCTATGCTTATCATTCCAAATATGTGTCTGAGATACCTACAAAAGTCATATTGAAATACGAGACAAAAATGTGTCCTCCAAACAGCAGTAAACCGTTTTAGCGCAGCAAAAAAACAAACGTCCTCAAAATCCATTAAATGAGCTCTTAAACTTCCATCTTTTTTATGTGACTCCTAAAATGGTCTATAAAGTATTCACTACCACAGCATTCGCGAAAGCAAATGGCGGCTGGAATATAAAAATTCACTTCCCGCAATGTCTTGCTACAATATGTATGGGGAACATTAGGAGTCGACCACCTATTACATTCGCGTACGCTGTGCGCCAAAACTGCCTGTTATTCTGTTTGTGTATAATATTTACGAAAGGGAAATTGGGAGTAGGGGCGGAATGCTGATGCTCCTTGGGTAATATTGCGGCGGTATTGGCAAGTAATTTGCTGAATAATAATCACACATTTGCGGTAAGCGGGGCCCGCTCTAAACAGATTTTAATTAAAACTATTGCATTATGGGTCATTCTTTTTTATAGTTCGGTGAAATGGGAAGGCGGTGCCGGGTCGGACTCTCGCTATCATCAGGTGGACGGGCAGCTGACTATCACTAATGTTGATAAAAATCGAGACAAAGGGACGTGGGTGTGCTCTGTTATCACACCGGGAGGAGAACTTGCTAAACGAGAGGTAAAACATCTTTATTACCATATTTTTATGTACAAGTAAACCTATTCTAATGATTTTTTTTATTACAGAGTATGATCTTCTCTTTAACGTATTAAATCAGTGATTTTCGTATATTATCACCCTATTTGTAAGCTTGATTTGGAAAATTCTAACAAAAAACAGTATCATTAAAATTTTGCATTGAAATCATCTAATATCTATGCAGTGGTACAAAAGCCATGAAGATGAAGATAGCGGAGAACACAACGCTTAGTTGTTCTTCGTTTGCACCGTTACATGTTTAAAAACAATTTATTTATTTTTTCTGTTATTTTAGCATAGAACAACCATTATGCAATTTTCATCCACTAAAAAGGCGGTGGAACGGCACAATTTTCTCTCATCGCCTCTGTTATTGCATTTTACCGGGACAATACCTGGTCTCCAGGGTCTGCCTCCATTTGCCTCGGAATAAGGAACGAACTAAACTGCCATTACAGTCCCGTTCTACGCTCTTTGCTACGAATAATTGGTAAAATAGAAATGTAACTGAGCCGAAAAATAATTCCACGTGATGGTCAACCACTACCGCTACGGTTCAGTTAGTGGGTGGGGCTTAACTCTTTACCGATCAACTACGACCAAACATTCGGCAGCTGTCTGCTATGTCCGGCAACGTAACCATTCATAAGCAAATTTTTAGTGTGACTATTGTGTGGGTGAGGGATGAATATAGAAGCATTTTCAACGTGACATTCGGTAGAAATTACTATTCTATACTATTTAAGTATTCGTAGTCTCTCAGGCAGAAATTCGAAAAGACCGTGAGTTCAGCAAGTTACGACGCTTTCGGCTATATTGCTGCTGCAGTTGAGTCTCTGGAGCAATCTCTAAAGTGATTCCTGCAGTATAACGTCGAAGCTCATAGATTCCCCTTGTTTTCCAGGTGCAGGTGTCGGTGGTATCTCCACCGGTTTTATCGCCAATAGTATTTCCCCCCGGATTGAGGTCCGGAGATCGAGCACAGATAACTTGTACTGTTACCTCGGGAGATATGCCGGTGTATTTCTCCTGGCTGAAAGATCAGATGCCCATATCTAGTGCTTTACAGGTAAATGTTATGATTCGCTTGATAATTGCCATACAAACGCTATTTTCGCTTTCGGAAAATGAATATAATTCGCAATTATTACACAAGTACGTACATCAAATCTACATCTTCGATAATGTTTCCTCTTTTTAGTTTCCTTAGTTTTCATATTTCATATCTATCGGAAAACTTTCACGGCAGACTTTGCTGGGGTTGTCAACTTTTTCGCATGAATTAGAAAACTATGCGGTATGCATGGTAGCAAAAGAAATCAAGATCTTGTAGTTTTTACTGATACACATTTTTTAAAACAGGTCTGAGTATCATTTTGTTTTGTGAGTTTTATAGTGTTTTAACTAAGTCTGTTATTACAGGTGGATGAAAGAGGAGCTGAATTTTACAGCATGCTTCTGTTCAAAAGTCTGACTGCAGCACATAGTGGGATTTACACCTGTGTGGTCACTAACACTGCTGGGAAAGCTAACACTTCTGCTGAATTGGCTATTAAAGGTATTTTAATATTAAAACTTTCGTCAGACATTTTACCAATATATTAACTAAACGGTTTTCACTCACGTGTAAATCGCGTAAGTTGTTTACGCGTTTCGGATGTTATGACATCCATCTTCAGAACGTATGTTCTGGGACCGCGGCAGCAGCGGCAGTCAGTGCGGCGCGCAGTCTGCTTGCTGCCGCAAATTATAAAGATATTCTTATCTTTTCTTTTTTTACCTACTTACCATTATACAATTTTTATTGAATTAAGAAATTTTCAATGTTTGTTTATCGTATTATACATATTTACATTTCTGGGATATTTGCGACATATATTTGAATTTGCTTCGTCTTCTAGAATTTAAAATATGCTAGTAAAAATTATACGTGTATCGTACATACCTAAGGTCCGCTTTGCAAAATAATGAATAACCAGTAAATTTATTCGCTATGATTTCCCTAAAACGTTAGAGTTGTTGTAAAAGCGAATGAATGAATGAATGAATGAATTGTTAATTGTCTGGCAAACTAGGTATATACAGATGTTCAAATTACAGAGCTTCGGCGGCTTTATTCAATACTTGACAAACTTTAGCGTGCAAAATAATTCACACTGAGTAATCATAGTCATATCTAATCTCCCTATTCTATTCCAGTACCTCCGTTCTGGCAGCTGGAACCGTCTGATGTCTCGGTGCTCCTCAACGGCTCACTCACTGTAAGCTGCGAGGCGCGTGGTCACCCGACTCCTGCTATTTACTGGACCAAGTTCTCTGGTAAGAACTAGGAAACTATCTAGGTACTAAACTAATTAACTGTCTTTGAATAAATTGGCAGAAAGAACGAAGCAAGTGATGTGTCTGTCTATCAGTAGGGACTTTTTCTTATGTCAGTCTTTATGTTTCTATATTCGTTTTTTATTTAAAATATTATTTTCATTTTTATACTGCTTTTGTTTTACCATATTCTTATTTTATATTTTTTTATGTTTCTTTGTATATGTTCTAAAAGTACACATTTTCAACTGTTACATTGTACAAGTTGGAAAAATTAGGTCTTAATATACCTAATTCTTCCATACAGTAAAAATGTGATTGTACTAGTTATAGTTATAAGGCGGTATGGTCGCACAGCGACAAAGCCTCTAACAAATTAAAAAAAAAAAAACATTTTTTTTAAGATATATTTGACTGGTGTACTGATATAATTTTCGCTATTACCTAAACATAGTAATATGTATTTACATTATATTTACTCTTTACATACACTATTCCTTTCAAACTATTATTTTTTGCTTTAAAAGGAAGGAAACTGCTGCCGCGCCATTTACTGCCCGAGCATAGTTTGGGTATTCATTTTATTTCCTCAAATGATATAAAGATTAGTTTAAACAGACCTCGTCCAGGTGGTTGTAGCGATATGAGTTTTTATAGCCCATTTTGGATGAAGAGAATGGAACAAAAAATACTGTTTTCGCGAGCTCCTCTACTTTTTTAAAGTGATGCAGTGGCGCCATTACGCTTTCATAGAAATAGTTGGTAAATAAGACTTAGAAGCTAAAAAAGTTATGTGATCAATTATACCAAGAAATTGTAGATATTCAAAGCAAGAGTATAACAAAGAGTAGTTTCCATGTAAAAACGTGTAATGGACGTGACGTTTTTAATTGAAGGTATCCAAACATTCTTTCACAATATTGTTTGGATACCTTCAATTAAAAACAAAATTCATCATTTAATCCTTCTTGTACAATGATTTTTGTCAAAATTACCTTTTAATTTTGCTGCTGAAAGCGTTGAAGAATAGTTGTGCATGCGGGTTTTAAACTTTACTACTTTTTTAGTCGTACACAACAGTTTATACGGAAATTTTCCCAGGAAACTGCAAGTTAAAGAATTTGCTGTATTATTACAAAACGTGGTTTAAATATTAGTCTAGAACTTTGGACATAAAAATTAAAAAATCGGTTCTTGTTGTTCAAAAATCACATATAAAAAAACAAAATGTCAACTTCAAGTTGGAACATTGATCTTCTATCATTGTCAATTTCATTAATATGACTAAAACAAAACAAATTTTGAACAGCAAAAACGGACAGTATATTTTCAAAGTTCTGGACTAATTTTTGCAATAAGACCCACTTCTTAAGTTTGAAAACATCGTTTCAATTTTAAAGGCAGCACAGAGACCACTCTCGGAGGTGTATCAGATCCAATAGTGCTGGGAAATGGCTCTCTGAGGCTGGAGGCAGCGAGAGCAGAGCATTCTGGGAAGTATAAATGCAGAGCTGACAACGGAGTGCCGCCGGCACTGACTAAGGCACTCAATATACATGTTAATGGTGAGTTTGAGTTCAAAAGTTATTTTTAATTGATTTTCATTACCAAGTACAAATATTTTTTACAGAGAAGAAAGTGATCACTCTTTGCCTATTTAAAGTTAATTTTATGTTAAAAATTTTCGTTATTAATACGGAAAACAAAAAATCGCATAAAATTGCAAGTACCTAATCATTATTTGGTCGTTTGAAGAACTAATGAGTTTAACTTGATTTCAATTGTAAATAAAAGGTTTCATTTGGAATCTACGAGTATGACAAATTCTTTATTTTTCTGCATTATTTAATCAAGTCTTTCCTATTAGCAATGGCTTTAATTTGTAGAACCAGCCAGATTCGAGAGTCAGTCAGCCAACGTGACAGCCAAGCTAGGCGAGACAGTGCGGCTGGTGTGCGTTGCGCGCGGAGACAGCCCGCTGTCCACCGCGTGGAGTCACTCGGGACGGGGGCTGCCTAACTCTGATTACAGGTAAGGACTGTCTAATTTATAAAAAAACTAGTGGGTGCTCGCGGCTTCGCTCGCATTAAGAAGTAAAACTTGCATCCCCTATTTCACCCCTTTAAAAGTGGCATTTCCAAAAATCCTTTCTTAGCGGAGGCCTACGTCATAACATCTACCTTCATTCCAAATTTCAGCCTAATCTGTCCAGTGGTTTAGGCTGTGCGTTGCTAGATCACTATATCAGTCAGTCAGTCACCTCTGAGTTCTATATATTTAGATGACAGGGTAATAGTAGAACCAGTCAGAGAACCAGTCAATCAACGTGACAACTATGTATACGCAAAATGTTTAGGTGTGCGTATTGTATGTAAGAAATATTCCAAGTGCGGTCAAAAATAAGCTTTATTTTTTATTGCAGAATGAGCATATCAGAAACTAGGAGCGCAGAAGGTCTGAGGAGTGAGTTGGTAGTAGAGCGAGCAGACCGCAGAGACTCCGGGGTGTATCGGTGCCAAGCATCCAACCCCTACGGAAGGTCCGACCATTTCGTACATCTGGCTGTTCAAGGTACTTACTATCATTCTCTTATGTGCTAATTTTAGCGTTTATTAATATGTCTACTATTCGAAGCTAAAATGCATATTCAAATCATAATCTCAAGTAGCTTAAAAACGCCTACCAATTAGGTACAAGTTAGGGAATCCAGTTTTGGGATCCCGAATCCCTGGATATTTTCCTTTCCAATGCTCTTCAGTCTATCACATTTTTGCTGGTGTGAAACTTAAAGTTATAAACCTAAAATTATTATTTTAGAGCCACCAGAACCTCCCTCCAACTTCCGCGTAGTAGAGACCACCTCACGGTCTGTGAGACTGCAATGGCGTCGGCCGTACGACGGCAACTCGCCTGTTCTTGGCTACGTGGTCCAGTACAGGAAACATGACTCCACCAGCCCTGACTCCTGGAGAGATGCTGACACTCATAATGTGTCGGTCTCTGCGCATCCAATGGACACTTATTCTGAGTAAGTCAAATATAAAGCCTGTTATTAATGTCAAGAAAACGACCTTGTGTATTGGAAATACTATAGCTATAAATATATACTTCCCCAGGTTGGAAGGAGCAACCATATCAGGATTAGAGCCAGCAACAGCGTACCTAGTTCGTGCCAGAACAGTAACAGCCCAGTTCGCATCCTCTCACACGAGGGCGCTGTTAGCTCTGACCTTGCACGAGCCACCTGCGCGTGCGCCGATGAACGTGAGAGCTTCTGCGCCTAGACCTACTACTGTTGAACTGTCTTGGCAAGTGAGTAGTAGATATATTTACTATGGTATTTTCCAAGTGTATCTTATAGTCAAGATATTATGTGAATGTAACTATGGATCTAGTTGGTAAATTTAAAAGCCTAAGAGCATCCTTACTGTGGTATTTCCAAATTTATATTTTAAAAACCTCTCGTAAGCGTTATTCACGTGTGGAAGACAAGCAGTTGGAGAGTTTTGAACGTATATAGTGGTTTATAAGCTACATTAAATAATTTAGGAGCTTCTTATTTATTTAGATATCTACTTTAAAACCACTTCATCATTTTGGTTTGGCTGTTGACACATACGTCATTCTTTTTCATAAAAGACTAACTGATTCTTCTTTTCAGCCCCCACCACCATTGTCCTGGAACGGTGAGCTCCTCGGCTACACAGTCTGGTGGTGGGCCTCCGCTGACGGCTCCTTGGCTGGAGGCTCCAATGTGGGCATGGAGTTCGCAACCGTCCGGGGGCAGGTCAACAAGTATACTATTGAAGGACTCGAGCATTTTACTCGGTGAGTAAATATGCTTTATTGTAACTCATATAGTGAAACGGTTGTTTTGTAATTTTTTACATTGTACAATACTGTACTTATTGTAGCTGAGAAAACAATAGTGGAACAGTTGTTCTGATGTTTTTTACACTTTACATACAGTCGGACATTAATAACAGTTTACTAGAACAACACTTAAGCGACACAAACGTTATTTACTAATTGACATAGCTCAACTTATTCTATAGCTCTATGTAAAAAAACTTTAACGAAACTGTTATTTCATCGCATTTTAACTAACTTTACCAACTAGTCTTCATAATAACTTATACATGTGTTTTTTACAGCTACACGATAAGTGTAAGAGCATTCAACAGCGCAGGCGCGGGACCGGCGTCAGCTCCTGTGAACACATTGACGCAGGAAAGTGGTTAGTACTGTCCAGTAGTTTCTGGGTAAAACAAATCATTTAAACACAGTAAAGAAAAGATAATTATGAGAACAAAAATAACAACATACTAATTATGATCAAACTGCATTACTAAAGTGCCTTTTTACGGAAAAAAGGCCTCAAACCGTATTTCCGTAAAAATTAAGAAATGTTATCTGACTTGCCCTATATGGTCCGAACAGAACTGAACTGTCATCGTCTCCAAGAACAAGAAGGTCCATTAAAATCATTGTTTTCTATCCAGTCCCCTCAGAAGGTCCCCGCAGCGTGCGGTGCCGCGCGGTGTCCCCGCAGAGCCTCAAGGTGGAGTGGTCCCCGCCGGCCACGCACTCCCACCATGGCTCCCTGCTGGGGTACAAGCTGCTCTACCGGCCGGACCATAGTGAGTCAATGTTTGTTACTTTGTTCACTTTGCAAAAATATTTTATCAACTACAACAGACTTTGTAACGAGCTGGGTATATGTTTGTATTCTTTTATTTTGATCCTCCATCTCAAATTATAAAAAAAAAACCTATACAAATATACCGTATTTTATTCATATATTATAGTGACTTAATTTCATCTTTCAGCTTTGAATTGAAAATAGGAATAAATTATCGTATAAACAATACTTAATTTTGCTCGACTTGTCTTGTGTCCAATCAAAAACACTATTACTTACTAACTTACTTATTATGCTTCATCAAAATCGAAATTGTATTTTATAATTTCGATTCGATGAGGCATAATAAGTACCTACGGTTCTATATTGATATTTGCGTTTAAACACATCCAGCTTTGATATATTATGTTGAACAATAAATAAAGATAAGACTCGTCGAACTTTTGCTAAATATGGGCTCGGATAAATTCTGTTCATGTACCTATTCGTCCTTCAAACTTCAGCCGCCCCTACTTTCTAAATACCTTCATTAGCTCTCAAATAACCGACATCAAGTTGGAGATAAACAAAAATTGTATTAATAAAACAGCTCACCCCGGGGCAAGTGGTGTTTACATTTTCTTCTCAACTCGTATAGAATCTACCTATACAAGGTGGCTTAGAATTTGGTGAAAGTCATCATATGTTTTTGTAGCTGCTCGTATAAATTTGATGGCTGTATAAATTTTGGATTATTCAATGTATTGGTTAAAAGAGGGATAACATAAACAGGCATTATTAATAATTTTATAGACACATCGACATTGAATGGATCGAGTGAAAATACTAATATTACTTACTCAAATATGTAAATAAGACATTGTTATTTGTACATTGTGAATCTACCTTCTTAATGTTACGCTTAAGACGTTTTAGAAAACACTCAGGCAAAGTTAAACATACCTTTACTCACTTGTTAAATTAACACAAGTATTCCAAGGAGCCTCAAGGCCATTACGACAGCCACTTTTATTTCAAAACTAGCTGTGCCCGCGACTTCGTCTGCGTGGAATAGTTATTTTGGGCATCATATTTATTTTTGCAAACAACCTCTTCAGCTTTATAAATTATAGCTGTTACCCACGACTTTAAACCGTTTTCGCAGCGCACGCAACTGAAGCCCGGGGAAAAACGGGGAAAATTATTCATCTTTGAGGGCTCAAAGATGAATAATTTTCCCCGTTTTTCTTTCACATTTTCGATTGTTTCTTCGCTCCTTTTAGTTGCAGCGTGATGTTATATAGCCTAAAGCCTTCCTCGATAAATGGTCTGTTCAACACAAAAATATTTTTTCAGTTCGCACCAGTACCTAGTTCCTGAGATTAGCGCGTTCAAACAAACAAACTCTTCAGCTGTATAATATTAGTATAGATAAATGTGAAAATGGCTTTTCCGCACCATAGATGATGACCCGGAGCAAATCGCTTGTACAAGCGTAAAATATTAGGTTATTAGCTTTATAAATATAATTGTCCAACTTCGTTTGGATTTTTTTTCCTTTTCACACCACTCTGTATACAATCCGTGTGTAGTGTTGTGTGTAAGCTGAGTGATGGCAGTTGTTGTCGGCAGCGGCGGACTGGGTGGAGTGGGAGACGCGCGGGGTGGGCGCGCTCGCTGCCGCGGGGGCCGAGGTCAAGCGAGTAGCGGGAGTCGAGACGCTGCTGCTCGCGCTTAGACCACACACCAACTACACCGTGCAAGCGCTCGCCTACACCGCCGCAGGAGATGGCGTCCCCGCGCATCCTATACATTGTACCACGCAACAAGATGGTATGTTATTTCGCTGTGCCAATTCACAATAATCAAGTAACTTGTTGTGGTTGTGGAACTCCCTGCCTGACTCTCTGTTCCCCACGCACTATAATTCAGCGATCTTCAAAGCGAGAGTGAATCAGTTCTTATCGGGTAAGCACGCTCCATCTTAGGCCATAGCCTTTGCTTGCTATCAGGTAAACTATGGTCAAGTGCAAACCCGTTCAAGTTAAAAAAAAAAAGTAACAAGACTATGTCGATTTAAATTGGCATACGAGTACATATTGTGTTTTTCTATTATTGTAGCCATTTATTCATGTTTTGCTACATGTGTACCCTGATGTAATTGAGAACGATGTTACAAAGCTACAAGTAACTCAATCAGTATTATTGTATTGATAGGAACAACTCCGTTGTTACTCAATCGTTATAAGAATATTGTACATGTATCAATTATTAATTACTCTAAATTACATTCATGCCATCTTATCATAATTAATTCCTTAATCGTATATGGATGTAATTCCGAAATTAATGACTTCTATTCTATTCTTATCAGCACAATTTTGGACCAATCTTTAAAATTACTGTTGAAATAATACCTAAGTAAGATAAGGTATAATTTGTTCCACAGCCCCAGGGCCGCCAGCAGCAGTGAAGGTGGTAGCGACCTCAGTAACATCCTTAGCAGTTAGTTGGTTGCCTCCAAGCCGAGCAAATGGACCCATTCTATACTACACTGTCTTCTATAGAGAACTTGGCAGGTAAATATTGAATAATTTATATTATGTGTCTATTGTAATAGGTAGGTACATGTTTAAATACAGTATGATGCTCGTTCTACAATACCACCAAGACTTTTATATCGAGCCTTTATATAATACAATATACTTAAAAATTTAAATGTGTAACTATCATTCTAAAAAGTATAACCGATTTCATATTATGTTTTTAAAGATTGCTATGATTGTGATGATCGTTAGTGTCCTAAGTGGTCATCTATTATATTTACTTGGTATTCTAAACATTTACATCCACCAGCTTACCTCTTTCTGAATCCAAAACAACTCCAAATTAACTAATGAGTAGGTTTTCTTCAAGGGACCGGCCTCCTCAGACAGCCACAGTGCAGTCTGAAGACAGTGATCCTTCAGTGGGTTTAGGAGGGTCAACCGAGCTAAGATCTTTGTCCGAGGGAGCTACTTATGAAGCGTGGGTAGCTGCACATTCAGTAGCGGGCGAGGGAGAACCGTCAGCCCCACAACCTGCTACTACTACTTCTAGAGGTGAGAAATCGAAATATATAAAACTCAAAGGTGACTGACTGATTGACTGACTGACTGACTGATATAGTGATCTATCAACGCACAACCTAAACCCCTGGACGGATTAGGCTGAAATTTGGAATGAAGGTAGATGTTATGACGTAGGCATCCGCTAAGAAAGGATTTTTAGAAATACCACTTTTAAAGGGGTGAAATGGGATGCAAGTTTTACTTCTTAATTCGAGCGAATCCGCAAGCACCCACTAGTACAATACGAGTATACAACTATTTCTAGAAATCTGCTCTAATAAGCCCATGTCTTAGGAAGGAACTAGCCACCAACAAACACACCAGAGTTGGCCACTCTTAGTCGATAAGAAGAATGAAGAAACTGCGCTTTCACTACGATTCACTTGTAATCTGAAAGGCTTCTAAAATAGACTATCATCGGAGGAAAAGCCTGCGTTTTCAATTGTCTTCCCACGAAAACACCACAACGAATAACTGGGAGACATTCAATTAAGTAAATATAATTTATTCTGTTGTATAAACCTGACCAAACGTACTATACCCAATATAATTTAATAGGTAAACGTATTACTAAACATCAAAATCCTCGTTTGATCGTCAAGGTTGGTATCATTGAATGGAAACTCAAAAACACTTTAAACCCAAATAAATTACTATAAAACTGCTTGTTTTCTTGCAGCGGGAGCCAAGCTCCTCTCCTTCGGAGTATGGGCGCGGGTCCAGTGTGGGCACTCACTGCGGCTGGCTTGCGTGTGGCGCGGAGAGCCAGCGCCGAGGGCCCGGTGGCTGCGAGGAGACAGGCCTGTGACGCACGACCCAAGGACGCATCTTACGCCGCATGGCCATCTGGCTATACATGGTTTGTTTTGTTGTCTATTAGTGTTCATTTAGAAATCACAATATTGGTTTAGACCAGCGCTGGTTGCCAACAACCACACAACCAGTATTATGCTGAGTTGGGGCTGTGTTGTGGCAGATTTTATGTTTGTTTATTATGTTTTTACTCGTGTTTGTTTTTCTGTTAAATCTGTCAAAATAAATATTTTCTTTCTTTTTCTCAAATCCTCGTAAAAATCTACTCAGATTTTGTATTTATGTGAACGTTTGTTGCTTAGTTTTCCATTTATTAAACAATTAGGTAGCTAGTGATACTCGTACGAGTAAGAACCGGTTCACTCTTCAATTTATCACTACATTGTTTTGTGGCCTAAACATTCCAATGTATGATTTGTCTTTTAATAAATAAATGTAGGTATACCTTCTCCTTTCGTGGTATATGTATAATATTGATTGTAACTTATAACTTTCACTAAAATAATACCGCAGAAGTAGACGCAGCGACTAGCGGCAACTACACATGCTCGGCTCGCAACGCGTTCGGTTCTGAAGAGGTGACATATCGCGTGGAGTGCGCGGCGCCGCCCTCCGCTCCCGCTCTTGCCTTGGACCACGCCGCGCACAAGGAAGCCAAGCTCACATGGAGGACTACGCATCACCCTGCGGCACCACCTCATGGTAAGTTTTTTTTTTATATACATATGTGAAAAAGCTGGTGAATATCATTATTATTAAGTTTTATTAATGTCGAATTGTCGATAAATAGCTATGAAAAATAATTCGGTAGCGTCTATGCTGAGAGTTTTAACATAAAATAATAAGTAGATAGCTAAAAAAAACTTTATCGGAACATACGGTACTCAAATAAATTACAAAGTAAGAACATAAAAGAGGGTCATCAAAATTCGTGTTAACATATTTTAGTGCTTATAACAAAATGTCTGATGTTAGGTTTTTTTATTAGATTAAATACTCGCTAATATTGCCACCACACCCTATCATAAAGCGAGTAGCTTGCCTTGTGAAGCATATTACGCGCCCGCATGTTAGCCGAGTTAATTCTTTTAAACAATTAACTTGGGAACTTTCGCCATTTTCAGCTGATGTATATGCTTAAATATGTTACGCCTACCGTGTAATGTGTTTTAAGTGGAAGTTAGTTCATTTAATGTTAGGGGATCGATATAGATTGGAATTTCTACCAAATATTTTTAGTGATTTGTACTAAAATTGTGACTCATTTGTGCTCTAATATACCTATAGTTTTGTAACGTGTAGATTATAGGCTTAATTAGTAGGAACATAAATGCAGCAATTATTTACATCAGGCGGGCTATAATTCCAAAAAAATAAAGAGCTAAATGTTAGGTTAGGTTACATACTCAACTAATTCGCTTAGTCACTAAAACGTTTTAGAATTACAAAAGAATATTCTATTTCTTGTAACGAACGCAAACGGCAGAGTCGCGTACTTTTATCCGTTCATCTTAGTAAAAATGTTTGGAAGGCACATACATTTTCTACATCCATCAAAGTTATGCTTTTATCAAAGGCAGGACGGTTTCCATTTTCTTTTGAAGAAAAACGTAGGGCAAACCTCAGAAAAAGCATTTGTTCATATCGCATTCTATCAATCTTCCCATCCGGTTCCAGCATAATGGTTCAATTTATAAAAATAGACGTTAGCGTATTACAGTTTGGCACACTCACTGCGTGCGATTACTCGTATGTTTATATGAAACTTATAAATAGAGATGCATATGAATACGAATTATTTTCAATGTAAGTATTTCCATATTTATACGAACAAAAATATATGAAAACACTATCTATATAGGTAGGTAGGTAATTAAAGAAATATTTTTTATTACTTATAAAATAAATAAAATAAAATAAAAAGCCTTTATTTGCCATGACATGACGTTAAACAGTTATAAATAATACGAGTATATATTCACTAAATTTATAAGATTTTTCCTTCAACTGTGATAATAATTGAGTTTCGTGTGTGACGTCAGGGCACTCAGAGATGAGTGAAGGCCTCCTCCATGCTTCATCAATGTGTCTCGTTCCAGCACTGCTCAACTTCATGTTATGAAATATTTTGATTTTTAATTCTCTGTGATTCTTTCATACGAATACAAATAATATTATTACTTATAACATTTGTATTTTAGTCGAGTCAAGACTATTGTCAAACCGATTTAGCTTTAGATATGAAAGAAAATTTAATATATTAGGCAACTGTTAAATTATTTTACAGAAGACAAACTATTCTTTGCCTACGCAAAAAAACAATGAATATGTTTACTTAGTAAGTGAATTTGTATACATACCTATCCATAAACATAAATGTCTCGTTTTAATATTAAAACTTTCGTGAGAAATTACACGTGAGTGAAAACCGTTTAGTTAACATATTGATAAAATGTCCTTATCCTACTATAGTAGGCATGAGTGCGTTCCCGAGTCATTCATCCAATCGATTTGCTTAGCAAATAGTTTGGGGACGCGAAAATAGTTGCAGAACGTTTTGGGGACATTATGTAAATGGCCGTAATAGCGTATGGGACAAAGGGCTGTTTACATTCGCGCAAGTTTAGATTGTTTTCTGTACGTGCCTTTATTTTCCTTGTAGATTCGTATCCGCTATTGATTGGGGAAAACCGGAAAGTTTCCCGTAACCCGCATTTTGTTCCCATATTAGATGTTTCGAAGATAAAAAACATATCGAATATTTTCATATTTTCATATTTTCTTGGTAACTACGAGCGAGATTTTCATTTTCTTTTTTGGAGTGTCATTATTATAAGGGTGGAGTTTTATTCTAGCGGACACAGATATTATATCAAACAAACGCCTCACATGTGTCTAAAAGTTTGATTCTAAAAAAAAAAAACTCATTATGATAATTCAGTTATGAATATCACGTGATACAACTGCTTGCTGGTTGGCCCATCGCCGTCACCACGCCATTGACGATTGATACGACAGAAGCTGCGAATAATTTGCTTGGTCTTCGAAGAACATATAGGGTAAAGAAACAATTTGTTAGAAGAACGGGTTGTATAGAGGATTGGATATGTAGGTTGATGTGCAAACATATGTATATTTACAAAGTACATATGCAATAATAATATTATGTCTTTGAAATAAATTTTGTTTATTTGACCAAAAAACTTACGTGTACGTACATACCTATTACAAGGGTAGAATCTTATGCACTAGTTATCAGCACGTCAGAAGAGTACTGAGCTCTGAGCTAAGTATCCAAAGGGTCTTGTGTTTCAGAGCTGCAGTATCCCGCCGCGGCACACTTACACTTGCTTAAATTTACAGAGATTTATATTTATGTAAATCAAAGAAAACAAGTATGCATTCTATATTTATACTTTTCGTTTTCTAGAAAAAAGGTGTCCCTGGTTTATTTTCTCCATGATCGGGTAAAATGTAGAGGTAAATGGGAATCATAATGATACAGGGTAGGATTTGGCTCAGCTTAGGCATTGTACTGGCCCGGGCCCATGCGGGTAAATCCCTAATTACACTATAAGCCTTATAAATCCAACCTGATTATTTACGAAATTAGGATACGTTTTCTAGATTAACTACGTATTATATTTGGGGGAATAGTTTTGTGTCCAGTGAAACATTTTTGCTTAACAATGTTAATTGTGTGAAAATCTTCCAAAGTTTTTATTAATCCTTAAATACATATATATATTCTTGACTCACTAAAGGACTTATTATAGTAAGTAAAGGTAATTGTACCTTCAATACAATAAAACATAAAACCTTAAGTTACAAGGGGTAAAAAGGAGACCATTTCGAGAAATCATGGGTTCATACTATGACTTACATATGTATATATATATATATATATACAATAAATAATATAATAAATAAAATAAATAATAATATACATAATGTTTGTGAATTTCAACAGGTTTCACAATATGGTGGGTGCGTGTCCGCGACGACTCATCGGACGGCATGGAGCCAACTACCTTCCGAGAAGAAGAGAGGAGAATAGAAGCAGGAGGAGAAGCAGCCAGCGTGGTGCTGCGTGCCTTGTCGTGTGGCGCCACCTACTCTGTGCGGGCGGTAGCGCATTCGAGGGCTGGGCCTTCGCCGGTATCGGCTCCGTTGCTGGTGAAGACGAAACCGCCTGGTGAGATAAACTCTTATAAAATTATGCAATATTATTTGGCTTAGTATAACTCATACCGTCTATATTATGGGCTGTGAGTGGTTACAATGTACAATTTTATGTGAAAGTAACATATAATAAGAAGCTGTTTTAATGACATAGTTGTTAGTACGTACGCCTTACGCCCTAACAAACTGTCACGGTCTTTTGATAACTGTTTCTGATATTTCTTGTTTAACAAATTACAAACTAAAGTGTTCTTTAATTCACTTATCTTTCCTCTTACCCAGTGCTGGTATGGGAGGGTGGAGGAGAGCGCATTGGTCACGAAGAAGGCGCCGAGGCAGCTGTCTGGTCCAACAGCAGTGCACTAGCAGTAGACGCACGACGTGCCGTGCGCTGCGGGGCACGGCTCGTGCGGTTGCAGTGGAGACGTGCTGACGGCGGCGTCACGCCGGCGTGGAGAGACGCTGATCTGACCTCGCTGCATCATCATAGAGAAGTAAGTAGTTTATATAGGAGTTTTGAAAGCCATAACATGGTTAAAGAAGCTTGTTATAGCCCACAACATGTGCTGTAGCTGTATGGCTAAACAGGAGTTCACTAGCAGTAAACGCACGACGTGACGTGCGCTGCGGGGCACGCCTCGTACGGTTGCAGTGGAGACGTGCAGACGGCGGCGTCACGCCGGCGTGGAGGGACGCTGATCTAACCTCGCTGCATCATCATAGAGAAGTATGTACATCAGTTTATATACAGAGAGTTTCCAAAGCCATAACATGGTTAAAGAAGCTTGGAATAGCCCACAACATGTGCTGTAGCTATACCTATGGTTAAATAGCAGAACACGAAGCGGTCGACGCCAAGTTTCGCTAAATTTCCAGAGTCTCATAAACCCTAAAGGATGTAGAAAAGCCCTACAAGATGTATCGAAGAAGCTGTTCTATCAAACAGTAGTGTTATAAGCCATGGTCTACATGACATTTAGAAAAATTAGATTGATTAAGATTTATTTGTTTCTTTTGTAGTGATAATGTTAAAAGTTTCAGCACTGAAGCAGTTAAAGGTTTTAAGAACGCGTTAACAACTGTTGCATTGTCACAAATAAAATTATTTTTAACAGAAAGGGTATTTTAATCACACATACAAGCACTGACGGTATCAGCTGTCGTTTACTTTTGATGTGACTTGTACTTTATTCGGGTATTTTTATGCCTACGTTACAATGTTATAGCTCTAACAAAGAACGTACCTACATATTTGTATCTCCACGTACGTAGTTTCATACATCGTTATATCAAATAAATATTCCCTCCTCGCATTCGGAGCTCGTAAATCCCCAAACACATTGCTCTACTTTTATTTACAAACATCGTAACAATTGAAACTGGGATTGGGCCCTGTACCTACGTCACAGAATACCTACGTCTGCCCGCTTGGGTTATGATCCGCCGCTCTGGCTCTAATAAAATACCTTTTTTGTGCAAATTTCCACGAACCTCGGGAAATTCTATGCAGGTAGAAAATAGAAATATGTTGATTAAGATGGGAGAGGAAAAGGGAAACGTGTTTCATACAGGCACAGTCGAGCTCGGCTGAATTTCGAGATTAGATATTAGGAGGGTCGGGAAAGGTAGAACCCGCCGCCGACGTAATAAATCAAATCTGTTGTTGCCTGATACGATACCAGAAATCTTTCCACTAAATTGTATAACTTGTGAGTTGGTCAGCCGGAGTGGACGGTTGGTGAATCAGCTGAATTAATACGAAAAGGTTAAGTAGTACAAGTAGGTAAGTCGTAGTAAGTTCTGTTATTATTATATGTACCTATTTACCTATAATTCAATAAAGGTACACTCCGTGTAAAATGTCTTGATAACTCGTAATTCATACATAGGTATATGTATTATGTATTAAGTAGGTGCTTGGCTGGAATCATCACCGACACTTTCCAATAAGTGACAAATTTTCTGCATTATGTATTAGAAACAATCATACTAATTCTTACAAATCTTCCTTTCCAAACACTTCCGGCATTGTTCCGTCAATTTCTCATTGATTTCCCTTTTGTTTTCCTCACATCAATTCGTATAGCACGTAATGAAGCGGTGTATTTGCGGTTGGGAAATCAAACTTGTTTATCTGAACCTTCGACTTATACCAATTTATTAGACCGCGATATATTGACCGGATATAACTAAGCTTACACATAGACCTCATGGCCAGGATACAGCTACTTACTTTATTAAAAAGGGTAAGGCTATTGTCGTGATATTTATTTCAAATACGTCACTTTTCAATCAAATATTTAACATATATAACAAAGTTATTTTCAGCTATGAGCACCGGTCAGCCTATAAAAATCTCTGCATATCCGTTTCGTCAACCATATATATAGAAGGGGAGACTTATGACGCGTTCCAATCAGCATTCAAATATTTCGCGTGATATTTTGTATCTAACCTATACCACAGAGCTTTGAAGTCCATGCTTGTCTCCCTGTGTGGGGGGGGGGG
The DNA here is from genome assembly GCA_964023185.1 of Macaria liturata. Lineage (NCBI taxonomy): Eukaryota > Metazoa > Arthropoda > Insecta > Lepidoptera > Geometridae > Macaria > Macaria liturata. The sequence goes on from OZ026809.1 coordinate 6,060,950, forward strand.
GCGGGGGCGATGTGGCCCGATCGTTGTTCTGTGAACCTATACCATGTATTCTGTGCCTATTACGGGGGATTGTTATTAAGTACCTAATTGTCACGTTTATATTTCGGACTTTAACTATTCTGAACTTGGATTTTCAAAATTTCACGGTTAGAACCTTACTTTTTTTAAATTGTGATAGGCTCACGCTTGACTACAACTCTCCTGATGTTAAGTAACGTTTTAATCTACGATTTTTTAAATATAAAGAAGATGAGACTGATATCTCTTCATAATGAAGAGTCTATGGGCATAATACTATTGGCAAAATATATAAGTTCTTAGTAAAAATAACGAGGCAGTTTCCTTTTATGCGCAAAATAAGTTATGTTTACCGTTTTGGAAAATCCTGCTAACTTTCTGCGCAAGACGGTCGATTTGTAAAGGAAGTTTGTGAACTAAGCTGCTATACTCAAGTGATTTTCTTTTAAACTTTTATTTACTGCCTTTATTTGATCCCAACTCTGGTCGAGACGAGTAGTTTTTCTAGTTGGATTCATTATTTACCTTATGTTACTTGTTTTGTTAGTCACACAGGTTAGAAAACGATTCAGTAGAAGATTCTTTACATTATAACACCAGTAAATTTACGAACTATTAATTTACAAAAAAAAATAAAAAAAATGTTTTTTAATATTCCTGAAAATAAGACAATAACTTGGTTGTAGTTAAGCTACACCTCGTAAATTTATATCACCTAGTCTTTTTACGACTTCGAGGATAATAAGCATCCTTTCAAGGCTTTACTAACCAATACATCCTCTTGTGAATTAATTATAATGATTGCCGTAGACTTGTTGCAGTGCAAATGAAGAACAAAAATACCATTAAACAAGTGTATAATGTTAAGATAATGATGCCATGTTATATTTTGTTAATTTGTACATAATGTCCATAAATAAACCCTTCTTATCAAAACTTTCAAATGAATATAGTATGTGTTGATAATATGTGTGTGTTTTATTCAGGTGGTGGTAGGAGGTCTAAACGCAGGAGCGTGGTACGGACTGCGACTATGGACTGCCACCGACTCCGCTCGCCATCAGGCCGTCATATATGCAGCCACTACTACACATTCTGGAGGTAAATATTTATATTTTATTTAATAACACCAATCAAATACTAACGATTCATGTTCAAGGCACAAAAAACTTGTGAAAATATAAGAAAAAACTATATAAACATACAGTTTCATACAGTTAACTTTGACTTTGACTTTGAGTTATTATGTATGTTTGACAGCCGTGTCGTGTAAAGCAAGCTCTTTCAGGCAATCTTTGTACAAAAGTATATCAGTTTTTCGAAATATTATAAGTTAGTAAGATAATATGACCGTAATGATTGCTTACCATCAGGCGAATTACGGCCAAGTGCAAACTTTTCCTTGTTAAAAAAAAGTTACTGTAAAATACATCGATCCACAAAACGCAAATCTGACCCACTTTTGTAAATTTTCTTAATTAAATTTACATTGATAAAATCTGGCGCCAAAATGTTGTATCGTAATTATATCTTGTCAAAGAATCTAATTATAGGATGGACCAAACTTCGGTTGGGGTCTTGACAATAAATTAGCAAATATTAATTCTATGATAAATAAATATCTTTACCCAGAAGAATATATATATATATATATATATCTCTCTCTCTCTCTCTCTCTCTCTTGAGTCGTATTCCTCATGACTGAGGATCGTGACTCCCCGCAGAATTAATTCGTTAAGGGAGTTGTCTTGGGCGAGATACATCGTGGTGGGCCCAGGCCCTTCCACGGAAGACACATGTCCTCGGATATTGTGGCCCTCGAACATGTCGGTTTCCTTCACCGTTAAGCTTTTCTAGGCAGCCGTTTTAAATAATGTATGTTAATATATGTACGTAGGTACTCGTTTATAGATTAACGTTTTACTAACTCAATACAAGACAAGAAAACTAATTTTAAACGTAGTTCCCCAAAATGCTATCGCAAAAATATATAAATATTATGGTCAACTCACTAATCACAGCGAAGTTTGCTGTACTCACAATGAACTGAATTGTCAAGTAATGTTTTTAATTACTTACCAATAAATTGATTGATTGATTGATTGATAAATTCTTTATTAAAACACCACATACATAAAAAACAATACAAAAAAACATAGAAATTAAAATGTGCGTTTTAATTGGCGGCCTTATCGCTAAGAGCGATCTCTTCCAGGCAACCAATCTGGCAGGGATATAAACTTTAAATAAAATGAGTAGGACGAGGTGCTTAAGATATTAAATGAAAAAAAAAAGATCATAAAGTTTATAATACTTATATATGAATAAACATAAACAAATATTACAATAATATATACATACATACACAATAATACATACATATTATGACAAGAGACAAAATAAAAACATATATAGCAAGTTATGTCGGAACCAAAGAAGATATATACAATTTCTTAACATTATTTTTGAAGACATCATAAATAATCATAAATTGTTTATCTCTTTATCTTGTACAATACAAAATCCGTCTAATTATGCGAAAAATTGAGGCTTGTAACTTTTAAAATACTGAATGCCCAATTTAAGATAGAATTAACCTTTTTTTTCTACCCAGAACGCCTCCGAAGACCAGTGGCCTTCCAATCCGAGGGTGCTCCGGTTACCACGACCACCAACGGAGCTGATACTGAACGGGTCCTAGGAGCTGTGTCTCTGGCCTTCGCTGGTCTGGCCGGGCTCGCTGTCACTGCTTTATTGATGGTGCTGGTGGCTAAAAGAAGGTAAGTTGGTTCATTACTCCTTACAGTCAGATATCTATATATATAAAACTCAAAGGTGACTGACTGACAGACTGATATAGTGATCTATCAACGCACAGCCTAAACCATTGGACGGATTGGGCTGAAATTTGGAATGAAGGTAGATGTTATGATGTAGGCATCCGCTAAGAAAGAATTTTTGGAAATGCCACTTTTAAAGGGGTGAAATAGGGGATGCAAGTTTGACTTCTTAATGCGAGCGAAGTCACGAGCACCCACTAGTGACCAATAAAAGGTGGCCAAGGTATAGTCCTAACCACCACCGATGGCTGCGGTAGCTTTGCTATGCGAGGGTGCTTCAGTTATAGTTAGACATGTGACCAATAGATTCTGAATACCTCCGAAGACCGGTAGCCTACCAATCCGAGGGGACTCCGGTAGCCACCCAAATGTGTCCTGGGCCTTTGCTGGTCTGACCGGGCTTGCTGTCACTGCTGGTGCTGGTGCTGGTGGCTAAGAGAAAGTTAGCGACATATTTTTTTGTTTGAACTGTGAAATTTTGGTAATATTGTAGTATGTGCTGCTAAAGTCAGACTTCTGGTTACTAATTATGAAGGAATAGACTCTTAAAGGAAGCTACCGTTTAAAACAGCGTTTGGTTCGTATTTTTTCTCATAGCTCATATCGAATCTAATCCAGGCAATTACAGACTCATAGACTTGTGCTAGCCTAAGATCATATATACATATTTTGATTCAATTTGTATGTACATACATAGGGACAACAGGTATTCGATTTCATCGATAAAAGAATAAAACTAAATTTAGCCATTGTTAAAATTCCGAACAATATAAAATTCATTTTTTATTTCCATTGAAATCCACGCACAAAATATATCTACATATAGCTAGGTATATTTGTACAGCTTAGCTGACTGCAACTCAAATAGCGATTTTAAAGCGCCCCGTACACCTATAACTGACGTGAAATTGACGTGCGATGTAAAAGCGGACCAACTCTGCCGGTAAATAGGTTTCGACGTACATGACATAAATAGTCAATTGCTATGACGCATTGGATATTATTTAGCGTTAATATTATAACTATTTTAGTGGCATTTATCAGGAAATTTTGAATGATAACTTCAATATGTAACTACATGTTATAAGATTGCGTTTTCCAGTATTTGGAATACAATTTAAAGCATTAGGTATATATATATATATATATACATTACATTGTTCAATTTGGAGCATAGTTTTGTTGGCACTTAGTTGACCTATAAAAGCTTGTACATACCTAAAACACCTATGTACATTCCTTGCAGATAAATATAACTTGTTGTTACTTAGCCGTCAATCAACCAATTTTCGAGATCCACTCCCTGAATAAGTCTGCTTAAAATATGACTAAACATTAGCTTAGCGAACGTTTGAATGTCACTGAAAAAATATTTTGGAGTTTAAAAATAGTTTTGACTAAAATAAATATATAATTAATTGTTATTTACGTGTTACATTACTTTATTTGCACAACATACCGGCTTCTATGGCTACCATTAGATTAGCTCTTGTATACTATAACCTGGATCAATTTAATTAATTAGTGGTGGTGTTGATAGAGTTGAGCCTGTGTTTGCACTTAATTGCTAATATCATTTGCAATCGAATCAGGGAATCCTCTTGTGTAGTCTGTGGAGCGGTTGGTGTTGAGAGCTTTTAAAGTTAGATCGTAACCTAATTAGGTAGTGTTGTTTTAAACTAAACTTTGCGAATAAAAAATCTAGCTTTAGAGCTTCTATGTTTTTTTTTTAAATAGTATGTAAGTAAAAACGTAAAAACAAGCGCCCGTTGCGGCGGACTGCAGTATTCATTTACAATTACCAAAGTTGAGCAAATTACGCCACAGTCAATCTTTGGATGGATGAAGATGCATTAAGAAAATGCGACATTAATCTTTGTGCATCCGTAGGTTAGACAATGCGTTAAAATATTTAGTCAATAAACAAATATACTTATGTATATAATGCAGCGATCTTCAAAGCGAGAGTGAATAAACAAATAAATAATAAATAAATAAATATTCCGGGACATTCCACACAGCGCCATCTAGCCCCACACTAAGCAAACGCTTGTGTCGTGGGTACTAGATAACGGATATAATACTTATATACTTTTCTTTTGTAAATACATACTTATTATACATACAAACAACCAGACTCAACACAAGTAATAATACATTTTTAAAATTAATAAATACTTGTGTCATACGGGAATCGAACCCGCAACCTCTAGATTAGAAGGCAGTGCCACTACCAACTAAGCTAACAGGCCAGTCCTTTTAGGCCATAGCCTTTGCTTACCATCATGCACTATATACTATAACTATGGTCAAGTGCAACCCTACTTAAGTTTTAAAAAAACTGGGCATTTAATGCATTTTGGTCAATACCATAATTTGCCATTCTCTTACGAACTAACATATTGTTTACAAATGTTAGTGTAGTATGGGGCTAGGTGGCGCTGTGAAATGTCTCTGAATATTTATTTTTTTTACTAGCTCCCTTTTATTTTACAAGTAAAATTCACGTTCCAAGCTTTTCATGCTTGTAAACATGGTATAAAAAGAGATAACTATACAAGAGCTTGTAACGTATACGCTTACACACCATATATTGGATGCTTACTCGACAGTGTTGCAGCATTGCAGATTTCACTCATAAATAACGCGATAGATCGCGTATTGCAAACTGTACATGTACCTATACTGGGTTACTCGTAACTAACGTATAAACCTCATAACGTTTGAGTTTGGTACGTCAAACAAGTTTTTTTTTTATCCACTTTTATAATAAACAATATAACCCATAAATCCCGCTAATTAATCATCTTCAAAGGCAGAATAACTCAGTTTTAACCTTATTCCACAATTCATTGTATATCCTAAGACAAGTGACCCTATTTAAAAACCTCAAATAAACCAGTGCATCGGTGGCATGTATTTTTTAAGGATTTGTAAAAATCTTAAAACAAAAGTAGTAAATAACTACATTTGTTTTTTTATGTACTAAAACCTCTCTTAAAATGTTATATGTTAGTTACCAATAACTCAGTATATACTACAAACAATGTAAGCAAACTGCATATGGTTCAGTCCCATCGGGAAATATAGTAGGACTCGGATATTTCATCCGACGCGTCGATCTAATCTATGGTCTCCATCGATGCTATTGTGATCATTACATGATGGGAAAATAAAATGGAGAATATGCGTTCAGGGAAAGCAATTTGTTTTGTTGTAACCAGATGTACATAAATTGATCGTTTAGAACATAGTTTTAGACATTTGTTTATAAAGATAACACCTCATTATTTAATATGTGGAACAGTATCTAAAATTCAAAAGTTTCCTTCGGCAGACTTGATTAGACAGCCAGTTTTATTGACAGTATAATAATAGTATCGTTTATGCTTACCATCAGGTAAACTATGGTCAAGTGCAAACTCGTTTTACTTTAAAAAACACATTTCCCTTACTATAACAATAGCCTTTCGATCTCATTGTTGCTGGTGACCTGGTCAAATACCCTACTTTAAAATAGTAAAAAAAAACATTTAATATATCAGCGATCCCAACGTATTTATAAAATACATAGAAAATAAGAATTTCTATTGTGTTACTCAAACAAACAATATGTCTTTATTGCACATCAGAAAACATATAATCAATAAACGTCAATAACATAAAACAACAAATATAAATTATACATTACAAAATAAAATAAACTATATTTCTTTTCACAACTAAGCAGTAGGTACTTGTGTACGTAAAGACTATTCCCATAATACATATTTTATATTAAGTATCTCTATATTTTATCAAATTCTCCATATTTTTTCCCCACAAATTAAGGCCAGCATCTCCATCCCAAAGAAGCCAACTGTGCCTGAAAAGTCTTCGAATCGCCATTTTTCTTTCAGGAGTATTTATTGGAAAACTCATTCAAATACAAAATAATAAATGAAGATAAACGGCGCCGGTATTGAGAGCGAAGCCTGCGTAAATCACAGACAACTGACGGCAATTTACCTTATAGACATCTGACTATAGTAAAAATAATATGCGACACACATATGCCAAATCACACTAATATTAAAACATACAGGTATATAGTTGAGGTTCCAAAGACTCGCACCAAGAGTTTTGCTTCGACTTTCATCGTGCGAACAGCCCAACTCCTTGCCCGAATCTCTATTCCCCTTGAACTATAAAATTTGTCGGTCTTCAAGTCGAGATTAAACCGGTTTCTTCTAGGCAAGCGCGCTAGATGCGAGATTATAACGTTGCTTAACATCAGGCAAGTTGTAGTCAAGCGTGAGCCTATCACATGTAAAAACAAAGATGGCGAAATTTTTGAGTGGAAAAAAAATAAAAATAAAAAAATAAAACCTTAAAGTACTCCTTTAAGGTCAAATAACCGAACCAATTTAAATGAAATATTGCCAAAGCAACACTTTGATACGCCATTTTCTTATGTATAACTTTTGTTGCTAATTTTAGCTAAGCATAATATACATAAAACAGTTGTGCAATATTCTCATTATTAAAATATCCGTTTTCACATGGGTCAGATAAAAATATAATATTACGCCACATAGACAAAGTTAGGTTTGTGTGAAGTTCACCTTTCACCGGTTGTGTCTAGTTTATAATGTCTATGCCACCGACCCAATTCCAATAGAATCATCTGTATTTCACGTGATTTATGAAATATTTAGGAATATATTCAATTCAATAACGACGGTTTTTAAATGGGCGATTGTTATGCAGAGCGGGGCTTTAAATGGACGTCTGGAAAAGGAAGTTTTATTGAAAGATCGCTCTAAAATAAGAGTTCTTTTTATGAAATTCTAAAGTGTTTGAAAACTTATTTTTACCCTAGACTGAAGGTATTATGAATCTGTTATTTTTGAAGAATAATCTTTATGAATAAGTTGGTGAACAAGTAGTACTTGATGATGAGAGTTACGCATTTCAACTTTTGTAACATTCGATGGCTTTAAAACCCTTATATCATGCTTATCATGCTATAATCGAGTTCAAAATATTTTTTATGTAAAATCTAGTCTATCTTCGAACCAAATTTTATCCAAATCAAGTTTAACGTAAATAAGTAGGTAACAAAATAATAAAAATAATAAAATAATAAATATAAAATAATAAATAACATAAAATAATCAATTCTAAATTTTATATACTGGATCATTCCAAGTAATGAGGCCGCCCAGCAAATTTTCTTTTTTTATGTCATTCGTTAAATATCTTTAGTGTAATGTCCTGATGATGAAAACCTCAGTTTTCCGTAACATATCGATCTTATTTTCGACATAATCATTGACGTAAGTGCTAGCCGGTTATTACAACTAAATCTTTAGTGTACCACAAAATAAGAATGAAATAAAAAAGTATTATTTTTTAATTGCTTGATTCTCTCCGCAGCACCCTCTGGCCGTGCTCCCCCTCATCCGACGAGGAGTTGCGCCGCTGCAGCCACTCCGTGGCCAGCACCGACAAGTCCGTGTGTCCTGAGCAGCAGAACATCAGGAACTGTCAGCATGATTACAAACATGACAAGCTGTCGCCGGCTTCAGGTGAGAGCAGAAATAATTGTTAAATATGAAGGCTGTAACTTTTGCTTGTTTTAGTCCGTACTTGCATTACTATTCTTAAATAAATATCGACAAAATTACTTATTAAAAAAAACTTTCTGAAGAATTAATAACCTCCTTTTCTTGAAGTCAGTTAAAAAATGGTAGCATGTGTTTAAGAGACGTAGAGCAAGCGAGACATACTTTTAGATTCGAGTAACTATTCCATTAATAATACATTTATATATTTAAAATTCAAAGCGAAGAGCTGAAACAATATTTTGAAACAAGTATCAAATATTAAATTAATCACAAGAACCTGCTCTCTTTCTTACACAAATACAATCAATCAGTATAACTTACTTCACTGCGGCCAGTACTACTCCACCCACTTTATGAAATCCATCCAATCCTACCTTCTTCGCCGCGATACATTTTTCACGTAGCTCCACGTCTCGGCAATTTCCCCACCCGTTATGATAGCGTATAAATAATTTAGTAGCATATTTCATAACGTTTTTACGGACGTAGACACTGGCCCTTACCTGTAGTTTTAGCCACAGTTTAGTTCTAACGCACACGGACCAACTGGTTTAGTCTTTTGTTAAATGATGGAATGAGAAGGTAGGTACATTAAATATTATTATTGGTTTCAATAACGGTTAAATGGATCTCATTTTGGTGGACATTATCTTGTGACGCCCTAAGCACTGACTTAGTATGAATTTGTATGACCCGTATTAAATAAACAAGGAAAGTAGGTCTAAGATAGATAACAGAGGTAGTTGACGAACGGTTAATCTAACAAGAACTTTCGCTTTAGCCAGCTTTCCCTTGGAATTTTATACACGAGTAATATTTTGGACATATTATACACATGTTTTTAGCCATGTCGTCTATACTTACGATATATCCTATAGGTTAGTCCGATTTTACGGCATATTACGTACTTATAAATATTGTGCTAAAACAGCATAAGCAACTAGAGACTCTATGTGCTTAAACACTAAAAACTTATGCGCCAGACACACATCAGGCAGAAATTTGATGCGGTCCCAACTCCAGCACGAAAAATGTAACGAAATTTTAAATTCAGCCAATTCATACTGGGTTGCCATATAACGAAGGTACTTTATTTTAGGCTAGATAAAAAAAGTAATGTAATGTAGAGTACACAGTTGGATTTACCAAAAAAAAATGTTGGTTGGTTTGGAATTTATTGCCGTTTTTATTTCACAAATGTGCTAGATCTGGGGATCTAGTTAGCTTGTATCGTAATACAATGTGATTGATGCGTAAAGCCCCGCCTTCTCCCTTGGGGGCAATGTCTGACAGTTATTTATAATAGCCCGCTTAATGGACCTTTATGTAACTTTTTATGTGACTGTATAATGTAGGGTTTTATTCGTAGTTGAATAGCATTTTGTTTGAGATGCTTTTTGAGATAAAGTTTTGAATCCTACATTTATATTTTGTAGGCAAAAGTTTGTTTTGTCAAAGTACTTTTGTCCATATCATTGTAATTGATTTGTTAATGTGTTAGCTCCGCCTCGGTGTTTTCCTTCTTCTGGGTTTTGGATTAATAAAGGCTGACAAAGGGCTTCAATACTTTCATATAATTGTGGCTTTTGAACTTTAATTTTACGAGCTTTATATACATTTTAATAAGGAGTGATAAGCTTGTAGGTATATAATTTTCAATTGACTGATAAATAAACATTCAGACATTTTATAAATAGCTACAGTATTATATTGCAAAGTATTAATATCATATACCTATTTTATATTTGAATTCCCTTTAGGTAGCTTAAGATCCAAAGAGGCACGTATCAATTAACTAATTGGTTCAAAATTAACTCTATTAGCGCACAGACATCATTAAATTTGGATTAAATTAGCCAATATGGACTGAATTGCCAGTTCTCAGGATACTTTGTGAACATTTAAATTTTATGTTAAAATTTTCATGGATGTAAAATAGAAGGAATGAATTTCGTTATTCTTCACCAGACCTAAATGAAACTGTTTAATACTTTCCTATGTTAATCTTTATCACAATGTATATATTTGCACACCCTATGGGTAAGAACGCAGCGCACTTGTAATACCTGTTACCAACTTTATACATTGTTGCCTATGATTTATAAATAAATGTTCTGATTTTGTTTTTTTTTTATTCTCTATATTAGAGTATTTTTGTTAGTTGGTTTGATTTATAACTTCATTGTACATAATATTTATTAACTGACTTCTTTTAAATAAAGGAGCAAAATGAACATGAACGTTTTCATACGGGACCATACTTGTGCCGTCCACGCTATAAAAAACTGGTTTATTTTAAAACGGAAATGCACACAAAACATACAATACGTAAAAACCTATGAGTAGTAGTAGCTACCTTACAAAAACTATTTCTTCCAAAAATTAAAGTTTAAAATCTTTTTTTCCCCTTCATTATCAGAGGTATACGAGATAAGTCCATACGCGACGTTCGCGGTGGGCGGCGAGGCGGGTGCTGCTACATTAGACCACACGCTGCAGTTCCGCACCTTCGGCCACCGAGACAACGACGCGCCGCCTCACAGGCCGGCGTGCAGGAAACATCCGCAGAGGCATCGGGATAGACCAGATGGTAAGCAATTTATTAATAATCAAATTGTCGACGCGTTCAGTCCTTTGATGGACTAAAAAGTGGCATTCCTTTATGGGCACTTCCGTGGGTCAGATGACACGTAAAATTGTAGGTTCCGGCTGTGTCTTGTACGGTAGTAGTTAAGCAATGAGAGGTCCTTAGGGCGGCTTGATTAACTCTCGACATTAAAGTATATATAATGAGAGTAGCCTCTCATTTATAAGAAGAAGAAGAATTATATACCTAGACTAAGTCAAGTTGAGTTAGTGACGAGAAAGGAGTAATTAAAAAAAAAATACGCGTTGCTATTGAACCAAATAAACACACCTTTTCCGAATCACTTTAGAGCGTAATATTGTTTTATTTATTTATTTATTTATTTATTGTTAATATGGTACCTACTAGTAATATCACTTAAACTTATACGTTTCTAGTTCTAAAAATGGTCTATGTTCGACCTTTTCAGATTTTTCGACATTAAGATCTCATGTACATATGTGGCCTGTAGTACGAGTATGACTCGTTGTTTTCCTCTTATACACAAAGGTACATCTGAAAAACAAACCTTAAAAAATGTTTGTCTCCCTTGCTCAGTGGAGAAGCACCACTCCGAGTGTGAGTTGCAGCAGCTGAGTCGGTACGAGAAGGTGCGCCCGCGCCACTGCGCCGCCACCTCCTACTGCGTGCCGCTCGCACATCATGGTGAGGACGTAACTGTATAATGTTGTATTCTTGATTTATTTGTTTTTAATTTTATTAATTCTAATTTATTAAGAGAAGAAAGATTTGATAATGATGCTTATTATGTTTATTAATTATGTTTATTTTATTTTTATTTGTATCTAGTATCCACGACATAAGCGTTTGCTTAGTGTGGGGCTAGATGGCGCTGTGTGCAATGTCCCAGAATATTTATTTATCTTATATAGATTATGATGTATGTGTCAAGTTTATTAGCAATTATTTATATTAAGTTTGTGACATGTAATGAATATTATGAATAAATACTAATATAACTTGAACTTAGATCTTGTCTTGTACATGAGTATAGACCTAGTTGTAGTTTGAGTAAATAGAACGGTTGCAAGTCTCCGTGAGTTGCAGACCGATTCAGGAACTACAGAAAGGTTTCAAAACAATTTACAGTTCATAGATGTTATTTTAACGCGATAATCGCGCCTTAGCTGGGGAACTCTTTCATAAAACGAGATATTACTTATTATTAGCACAAGTTCAAGTTCTTGTAGACCTAGTATTATAATAGTACCTAGACACTTAGGCCTAGACACTTTCAATGACAAATCTACACATAATAACTCACTAGATGGCTGGATTAAGTATGTTTTCTTTTCCGTCATGTTCTATCTCTGTGTCACAATTGTCTACCAATGTATTAACCACCACTTGTGTTCCCAAGGCAGTGGCGGCGGCAGTGCCGGTGGCGGGGGCAGCGGCGGTGGCGGGGGCAGCGGCGGTGGATTCTCCGAGGTGTACGCGGGTGACTCCAGCGCTGAGTCCGGCCCCGGCTCGCTGTCCTCGCGCACGCACCATGACCACAGCTAGCGCAGCCCTAGAAACAACCCCGCCAGAGGGGGTGGGTCCAACTATTATGACATGAAGGGATAGTTCTTCGCCTTCAAAATGTATGAACAAGCCAGGCTCTTTGGAGTATGCGCCACCTGTCTCCATCTTCAGCCAAATATTCAACCTATATGATATGACATCCGATCTCTCCTTAATCAGATCAATGCTATGATCAATATAATATAAAAAGTTTGTTGGACATTATGAACTTGACACTACCGAAACATGACTTACTAAATCACTTGTAGTTTGAATAGGTATGATACAACCTTGGCCAAAATATTAAGTTCATTAAAATTGCTCAATTTTGTTTAGCTATGTATTTATTATTCTTGAAATTGCTATAATATGTATAACAATAGGAATCCTAACTGTACTTTCGCTAAGCGCGTTGCAATCATGAGTAGTTTTCTGCACCAAACACCCAAAACCTTCACAACGTCATTTCTAGGTAGATTTCAGGAGCATACCCCCAAAAGCCTTCAATTCTTACCGCTGGCTTTGTTTACTTCACACCTCAAACACCCTTGAGACTGTGACATTGGCCAAAATGTTAGGTTTATGAAAATGGCTCAATTTTATTTAAGCAATTAATCTGAGATCGACATTAAGATATCCTAACTATACAATCGCGAACAATGAGTAGTTTTGTCGTCAAAAGTACGAAGTCATACCTTGGTACACACAAACCACCAACGGCCCAAAAACCTTCGAATCTTTCCCCTGGCCTGTTTGTTTACTTCAAACCTCAAATACCCTTGATACCGTGACCACGTGACCGACCCTCTTTCTTGCGTGCTGCCGGTCAGGGGCTACTTGCTTTATGAGGTTAGTAAAGACAGTATGGGAAATTCATCAATTGTTACATGCCGTATTCTGAAAACGTGCTAAAATAGGCCAGTGTTTATTATTATACGTATTTTTTATTTTATCATAGCGTTTTGCCTGTGTTTTTGCAAGATTTTGATATGAGGCTTTGGGAGCTTAGTATTGAAATCTAACAACTCAGTGTAAACCTATACCTACGGAATTTTTAATGCCAATTCATCACTCCTTTTCAAAATTTTACATGCTCAAATGACAGTGGCCAAAATACGAAGACAGGTCTTTGTTTAGGTATTTCTTTTAAGAATTATAATAATTAAAAAGTCAAATGCAATAAATGTAAAGAAAAACAGAAAGATTGTATTTAGTCAATCTATCATTTTTAATTCATTGTAAACCTAATTATTTTCACAGCACCCACTTTTCACCCTGAAAATATCCACTGAAATAAAATACATTTGTCATGCCCATACTGTATTTATGTACTATCTATAGATGCAAATAATAGGTACCTTCATTTGAGTCCAACTACATCCAGTTCGAACCTCCTTTGTTTGTGTCCATTTGTTTTTTTTACAGCGCCCGCGAGGCCTTACAAATATGCGTTGTGACCTAATTAATGTGACGCTATCGAGTCCATTGTATTCTATTATTTTTAGATCGAAATGCCTAATTTTACATAATAAATCATAACAACATTTTTAAAGAAACCCATGTTTTCTGATGATTGCCAAAAATATTTCGTAAGTTAGTTTAAGTTCCATAGTAAGCATTCTTAAATGTTTTTTTTTGTTCACTTAATTTTATTAATTGCTTTTATGCACATAATATTATATCTTTTCTTACAATGTGAATAGTCAAGGTTTTCTTGAGAAATGAAAGTAATTGTACACGACATATTTGTCACGAAAGTAACATAAAACCAAAGAAAGAGAAACATAATCATACCGAAACAATTTACTGCCATTTTTAATAGAACAGTTACAATAGTCAATCTTCTATGGTTATATTGAAATACACAAATAATGAATAGTTTAATATTACTCCGTAGATTTTTGTCCATACCCAAGTTGATCTCAATAAGTAATAGTCTTTTAGGTGAACAATAAACCAATTTATGGCAACATTGATGTGTTAAATGATAAACTTGATATTAACTAAACTAGGCCAATTACTCTGTATTTCTAGGTAGCCAACTTATAGAATAACTGAGGCTGCGTTTGAAAACAAGTAAAACATGCCTAAGTGATAAATGTCTATTAACTTACGAGATAAAACCAAGAAACAACAAAAACATACAGAGAGGCTTTTTGAAGCATTTTAACTATTTTTATAATTCTTGTTCATTTACTGCAGTCTGTGATTGTATCTCACAAAAACTTGAACTCCTTTTCGGTTCTTTCGTATCCTTTGAGTTGTTTGTTGTTTGTTTTTTTTAGTTTTTAACAAAATGTAAGTTTTTTTTTAATAAAATGTACCTCAAAAGAGTATGTTTTATTTATCTCATGATCCTCCTAACTACTTAATAAAAATATTGTTTTAAAAATCTTTCTTGCTCGTATGTATTCATTTTTAAAGGGAGTTTTTACAATCATTCATGTACATCACACGGTTGTTTATACTCGTTTTCAAACGCGCCCATATATCGTACGCACTAATATTATATGTAAATATTTAAACCTAGTCAGACTGATATGTAATATCTATGTTAATTCGGAGCTTACATTTGTAAATACAATTTTGTAGGTATCGTACGAACTCTAGTCAATTTTGATTGAATGTTTTAATGACAATATAATTGTATGTGTAAATAACGAAACGATAATGTAAGTTTGAAAGCCATTTAATGTGAAAGTATGGTGTACAATATATCTATCGCATTATCAAAGTAGTTTCTCTTATTTATATTAGTTGTTGTTCCTTAGGTGATTCAGTATTTTTAAGGTAAGTTCCAATACAACTCCGAAAGAAATTACTTTGTCATCCCTATAAAATATGTATCTCTTCAACAAATGTGTGATTTGCAACCTAAACTATATCTCATTAATATTAATGTTAAAAATCCTATTTCTGTACAAAATATATGTTACAAAATTCAAATTTTCCAAATATTTTCCCAAAGAGATCAAAGCGTAGGTTGTGTCAAAAACGCAAAATAATGTCACCGGGCCAAATACCGGGGCCCTTCAATCCTGGGATCCCGAAGTCCGGAGGGCCCGAGATCTAAGACTGTAATATAAAGCATTCCGGTGCCGCGCTGCGGAACAGCCCCCCATATTACCCGGACAAGAATCCCGGAGATTTGGGGAGTATGCCTTTACTATCAAGGGCGATAAAATTTACAATATTCACTTATCAGTAGACCATTTGTACTTATAAGAACTATTTCCGAATTCACTGTACCAAAGTTTCCGTTAGTTAACAAGTGGTTATGTTAAGTTTAGGTTTCGACATCATTTTAACGCAAGCCGGTTTTATAGTTACCTATTTTTATTACACAATTGTTTATAGTAATCCAACCGATTTTATGGTGATACAATTAGCTTCATAGTGCCGTCAGGTAACAAGCAAAATTTCAATTGACAACTACTTATATGTTGCTTTGAGTCACAACGACTAGAAAATGCAGATGATTTTTTAGATAAACAGGTCTTGTCACTCGATTGTATAAAACCACTGGGTATTGTGTACATAAACAAAGGAAAATTAGTACTAACTTTGGCAGTCCATGTACTAGAGTAACTTTTACATACGTACATAGAGTTACGATCAACGACAATACAAGACCCGTGCACGAACTAAACAGAGATATTGGGCTTATAAATTACCCACATAGTTCTGAACAAAAGTGGTACTCATTCGAACGAGTACGAACCAAGTTATGCCCTCTAATTACGTCATTACAAACTTCTCACCGTGACTGCTAATTAACTCTCCTTACTAACTTTAGAACAATTCCGAACCTCTTCGCAGATAAATTGAAACTTATAACTAGCTTGGACGGCCGTGTATTTTGTCGGACTTATTTTCCGATGAAATATTTCATAATCCGTTCATCCAGCGGTCAGGGGGGTCAATCGGGCGGAGGGGGGAAGCCCAACTCTTTCGAACATCGAGTCCATTTAACTAGTCCCCCCAGCCCCTCCGGAACACCCCAGGGAGACTGGCCACCATTCGCGTTTGACCAGGAAAAACTGGAAACGCTCGCAAACAAAAAACTGTACGGTGAACGAGAATCGAAAATTAATTACAGCTTTCAAACGTTTTGTTTTGCATTTTCATGTCAGCAGTGCGACGCATCGGATATGAAGCTGTAAAATATAAATTGAAATTCAAGAAATTGCTTTTTGTTTTGCGAAATTGCTCTTTTGTTTTTTGTAGCAATTAAGCCTTTACGATTCGCTAAATGGGTACATTTAACTCATATGTGTGAAGATTGGAGAATTCCTACCAACTTTTAAAAAATATTATCAAATAGAACATATTTTAATCTAATAAATGTTGCCATAAAAAGTATGAATTACAAGCTTCTATTGCAAAAAAAAATATATTTAGTGAAAGCATTTTTCATTCTTATATCTTGTCAAAACTTGTGATGGAAGATAGCATTGCAAAATATGTTTACACCATCAGATATGAAATGTAAAACTCTTCAAAATGATCGCTAACATTATTTTTTACAGCCCTAAATTTGTGAGTTTTGTGTTATTTTGTGGTTTTCTGATTGCCTGACACCCGCGCGGCCCTTGGCGGGGGGCGGGTCAGTCTGCTCTAGCAACTTGCGAAGGGTGGACGTATTCGGTCTCCCGACCGAACATTTTCGAATTTTTTCTCCTTTTAAACCCAATTTATTAATTAAACATTGTTTAAATTGACAGAGACAATTCCTAAATATAGTTATTTAAGATATTTTGTTAGTTTTTAGTGACTTCAGTAAAAGTGATTTTGTAAATATAGTTGTAGATGTGAATTCGTGTCGCGTACAGAACAGACATTTTAGTCCATTGAAATATTACAAAAAAAAATGTTTAAGACATAATATGTAGTAAATTGTTTTGCCTACAAATATGTGCCTATATTTTTTATAAGCAAAAAAAAGAGAGAGTAAGAAAAAAAAAATATTTTTTGTTTAATTTACATGATATGATAGGTCTTCCAAGAATTCACGTCTATATCTACAAGTTATCAGAAAAAAATTAGGTACCTATTTATATTAAAATTCCCAAAGTAAAAATAAATTAGTCAATACATTATGTAAATCTCGAAAGTCAAACTTACCTTTTATCGATACATATTGTTACAAACTTCTCATAACTCAAAACTCATAACTCATAACTCATTTATTGGTAAGTTTACACGTCCATTTTTTTAAACCATTATCTTTCTTGAGTGCAAAGATTAGGCTGTGCCACAATGCACGGGCGTACGCGATTTAATAGTTGCCGCGTACCGCGAATCGTCCTATACGCCTTACCAGCAGGTATCGGATCGGGCGGCAGGCGCGGCGAGCGGCCGCAAGTCGCGTGCGCTCATGGTTGTTACGCCACGACATGCCGGTTCTTTTGTTCGCCAACGCCTGACGTCACAACTCGACTCGAGTGAGTCTTATTCAATCCAAATAATAATAGGTCTTTACCCATAAAATTGCCGTTTTTTTCTTACATTTTAATCTGTTTGTAACTTTTAAGTACAGCTATATTTTTTCCAAATTCAATATTTATTGTATCAATTGTTGAATTATGTACCTTTTAGATAAAAAAAAATGTATTACTAGTGCATATTACTTATAGGGAAGTCATTGAAAACACCTCTTTCAATGTGTCGTCGGTTTCACTACTTTAACTAGGTATATTTTTATCATATACACTGTTTTTGAGAAATTGATATACGTAGTGCATAGCTTTTTTTCCATCTAACTTTAGTTATCAATTGCATCTATGTAGATAGATGCAATTGATAACTAAAGTAGTAGTATACGTAGTGCATAGCTTTTTTTCCATCTAACTTTAGTTATCAATTGCATCTATGTAGATAGATGCAATTGATAACTAAAGTTAGATGGAAAAAAAGCTATGCACTACGTATATCAATTTCTCAAAAACTGTTCATCATTTTTCTCAATTTCGTCATACAAATCGGCAATTTCATAGTTAAAGACCTATTATTTTTTTACCCGCAATTTATGTTTATGTTCGGTTAAAAGGTGTATTGCTGGTGTCAAAGTAAATACAAAGATTACAAGATTTGTTACGTTAATAAGTAATGATATTTATATAACACTAGCTGGTGCCCGCGACTTCGTCCGCGTGGAATAGTTATTACCAAAAAAACGGTTCTAGTGAGTTAACCTTAAAAGATAGACATATATTGTTGAGGACATTTTGTTAGATTATTTTAAGAGAAATAATTCTTTCATACATATTTTTGTGATATCTTGAACCGTTTTCGCAGCGCATGCAACGGTAGCCCTCAAAGATGAATAATTTTCCCCGTTTTTTCCACGTTTTTCATTATTTCTTTCTTGCTAGTTCGGTTTTAGGAAAAATATGTGAAAAATGTATGAAACCCAAATTGATAACTTTTTATGAAGATTGTGTATTGCCAGAAATAATAGACCCGCGGCACCCAAGAAATCTGCCAATAAGAGAACCACAATACATAATAGAAGCAAAGCTGAAAAAACAATTAACGACTAAAAAGATCATTATTAACAAAGAAAATAAAAAACCAAAACAAGAAAACGAACAGTCACACGATCAATCGCAACCTTCATGCTCTCAGTACAGTATATAGGTACATGAATGAACACGGAACCCTATTACTAAGCCTCCGCTGTCTGTATCCAGTCTGTATTTTTTTTGCTCAATGTTAAAAACGGTTACAAGTATACGCTTCAAATTTTCACAGAATATTTACTTGTATATTATTTGTACTTCGAAATAAATAATTAAATAACAAAATATATATATTAAAGGGAGGCTCCCATACAACAAACGTAATTTTTAAGCAATATTTTACTCGATCTTTATAAACAGGTAGAAACATGAATATGTGTTTGTAAGTAAATATTTAGAAATATATAATATTATAAACTATAAAAATAAATATCTAAACTAATAGGTACAAAAAATAGACGATAGTATGGAACCCTTCGTGCGCGAGTCCGACTCGCTCTTGGCCGGTTTTTATAATAATCATGCCTTTCATATCTGGTAATTACATAGCTTCATTGGCTTAAATATGTTTTTATTGCAATCGTTGAGTACGTTAAGCGTATTTTGTGTACTTTTACATAGTGTTGTCAATAAAGTTATTACATAAGCATTAAATATTCTCCCTTCTTTCTTTGTTTCCCACTTTTTCATTAGTTTGTGTTTATAATAATAATAAAAATTGGCACTAGAAAAGGGGTAAAGAGATAAAATGCGGTAAAAAGTGGGCTGAGGATGATGATGATGTTAGATAATCTGTGACTTAAATGACCAAGGCAGTCGAATGCAACTAAATCTCCATATGGGTTTGAAAATGCAAACTAATCATCAATCTCGGTAGGTTAGATATTTAAAAAAAACTCGTGTCCAATTTGTTTAGGGCTGTAGATGATGATGAAATATTTTTTCAAAATGTCTCGAAGTTGTAAAAAATCTGTGACTATCAAACGGATAAAATATACATAGAGATTAAATGCAGTAGAAAGTTGGTTGAGGATGATGATGATTTTGTATAATCCGACACATGCCACCAGTTCTCATCATATTTAGTTCAAGCACCAACCTGCTATCTCTTATAGTTTTCGAGATCCCTTTGGTCAATTCAAGGTCAATTCCACCTATCACCAACTTTTCATTTATTCTATACATTCTGGACCCACAAGGGTAAAGAGATAAAATGCGGTAAAAAGTGGGCTGAGAATGATGATGATGTTTGATTATCTGTGACTTTGAATGATCTCGGTAGTCATATGCAACTTTATCGTCATATGGATTTGGAAACGCAAACTTATCATCAAACTCGGTAGGATATAATATATTGAAAAAACTCGAATCCAATTTGTTTAGGGCTGTAGATGATGATGATGAAAAATGTAGTCAAAATGTCTTGAAGTTGTAAAAAATCAGAAACTATCAAAAGGATAAAATATATAGAGATTGAATGCAGTAGAAAGCTGGCTGAAGATGATGATGATTTCGTATGATCCAATACCAACAACCAGTTCTCATCATATTTAGTTCAAGCATCCACCCGCTATCTCTTATAGTTCTCGAGATCCCTTGTGGTACTCCAAGGTCTGATGACCAAAGTGATTGTGATACTCAGCCTTCAGCATATGTATTAGTATCGCATAAAAAAAAATTGCATGCCGTCGATTGGGCAAACCTGCAGGTTTATAGTTTATCACTTTTAATCTATGTACTTTTTCTTTACAATTCATTTTAACAAGTTATTTTTATAACAATATTGTACTATTTATTTATTAATTAAACTAAATAAAAAATACCAAGTACCATATAAATAAATAGGTAGAAACCATATAAATTAAATACCAAGTACCATTAATAATTTAACCGACAAAACATCACCGAGTAAGTAACATTGTAGGCAAAGAAAGTTTTTCAATCAGTCCCATCTGATTTCGTTTATTCCTTGACAACAGCTAGCTCGGTGTTCACGAGCTGTGACCGTTGATCACTAGATGGCGTATTATACTAGTTAGGCGTCAAACGCTCAAGGTCATTGACGATACGTAACCTCTTAATACAAAACGCACCACCTTTACAAACATATGTATCACAGTACTGTACCTAAGCATATGTTGCAGTATTTTTGCAACCATAATATTTTATATCCCAAACATGTACATTGTCTATAATTTATAGGTCTTCCAGTCAAGAGTGTACCGGTTTCTTCTAGGCAAGCGCGTTAGATCGTAGACTAAGTTGACAAGCGTGAGGCAAGGTAGGTGCATATTTTAATTTACAATATCTTAACTTTGTACTATTAACTTAAAAATTATTGAGGAGTTTCTTAATTTTTAGTTTTTTTTTTAATTTTATATGCGGGGCTATTCCGTCAGAAAAAAATACGCCAAAATTTCACAAACCCATAAAATTGTCCGTTGCAAAGTTACAGTAAAATAAAATTATCCTTATAATAAAGTCATTATCCCTCTTTCTGTTCATCATACATTTGTAGCGAAAAACTCGTTTCTTAACTCTCAAAAAGGAAAAGATCTTATGAAGATACCATATTGACTTAATAACCCCGCTGCGGGGCTATTACATCAGTTTGCAATATATCCGCCATCTATGAAGTTACGACGTTAAAATTCAAAGCTAGAAAATCTTTACGTTGCTAAGAATGCGAAATTGAGCTTTATGACCAGGTAGGAAGTACCAATTTGTAGAAAACATGCTTTAATTTTTTTGTGGGGTAATTCCGTCTAAATCCTGTCAAACTAGGGTTGGGATGCATGAAAGTCGATAAACGGTACCTAGCTATAATTCATCGAAAATAAGGCAACTACGTTATTGGTGATTTTATAGTTGGGATTAAACTCTATAACAAGTATAAATAAATGAAACCATAAATTTTCATAGTATTTTATTTTGCTAAAATTATCAGTAAAAAAAAAACAATTAAGAACTTAAGTACCTCATAACATAAATTTACACGAATTATAGTAGGTAAAATTTGAATTTAAGAGTAATAATAAAGTCTTTTAGTGGTTTTTCAGCAGAAAACACAGTTGGTCTGCCAACTGTATCATGCACACATTGAAGCCTAGTGTTGATTGTAGTTCTTGGTATTCCATAAACCAGTGCCGCTTGGCTGCTGCTCATTCCGTTATTTTTCACATCATCAATAGCTTTCTGAAGATCTAAGTCTGTGTATGCTTTTTCTTTTTTCCTAATATAATGCCGGACCATCTACAAGAATGTAAGATATAGTTAATAAAATTCTTAAAACTTTATAACGCATAGCCAAACCCAGTTGATTTATAAGCAAAAAGTTCTTAAAATTACTAAAATGAACATATAATAAGATTGTAAAAAGCTGTTTCATACGGGGCTTGAATAATAAATAAAATGTTTATTTGGAAGTTTGTAATTATTCGGACACAACACAAGGCTAGTCTATATTTAGTTTAGTAACAAAAATTGCGCTTATACTAGCGAGCAACAGTCGACTTCTATGCCAAATTGAAGCCATTCGCTTAAGCTAATGGCTTCAGTAGTTTACACGTGACTCGCGTCACTACTCACAAAAAAATAACATGGTCATCGACAATAATGTCGACACTATGGACATCACTAGCATTTTGCTCATTCATACAAAAACGGTGAGGCAATTCCGTCAGTGTTTTTCGACTTAATTGCCCCCCGTTAAAATTTTGGCGGGTTATAACGTCAAGTTCAATAGTGCAATAATAACCAAGTATAGGATCAAACGAATTAGCAGAAAAGAATCTACAGTTTTTAATTTCACTACTTACCTTGATTAAAACACCAAAAACTCACATCAATCACTTGAAAATTTATTATTTTTGCGGAGCGTCTGTATTCATGTCCTTCAAGAAAATGGCGACTTGTCAAAATTGGCTGTCAGTCAAACAGTTTACGTGCGACTGGCGCCATCTATATTTTATGGAACACATCTGCTCTTCCTTTATCGGCAAAAGATGTCACTATAGACCAAAAGCTTAAAGTTCGGGAGTTATTGCCATTTGATTTAATTACCCCCGCCGACGTAATAACCCCGCTCGACCTTATCTACCTATTCGGAAAAGTAGTGTTGCGCCTACTGTTATGTTCTTAACACATAGCTGTAATGTTCATAAATTCTAGCGGATTAGCCGGGTCGACAAACCTTGGCTATCCACATGTCTATTTAGTATTTACAAAACTTATTTTCCTTGCATTTGGCTTTAGTAATCCATGAAATAAATATATCTAATCTATAAGCACGTTAAGCACCTTACATCTTAGGTTGCAGCAACAGCAACGGAAGACCAGCGCTGATTGCTTCCAGTAATCAGCATTATGCTGAGTTGGGGCAGATATATTTATTGTATGTATGTATGTGTGTGTGTATATATATATATATATATATACCTACTGAATGTCTGTAAATCTGAAAATCTCAATAAACGATATTCTATTCTTCTATTCAATCCTTAATATCAGCGGGCTGTAGTCAAACGTATAAAAATCTTATTTATTACGTGTACTAAGGCGTATAATTCACACTCTCGTGAATTAGTACCGTATACATAAGGGATAAGTTAGGTACTAATTGGTATTCTAAACACGTCAACTACTGACGTGAGTAAATACTGGGTAAGTAAATAAATAAATAGATATTCTGCACAAAGCATACCGTAATATAAAAGCGAAGGTTCTTTATGTGAGCAACGACGTACTCGTATGTCGATGGTTTTTTAGGTATAATATGGTGATTATAAGATGTCGAGAATGTTACTTGTTTGTAAGTTAATTTCTAAAAAACAAAAAAGTACAAGACCGACACCGATGGCACCTAGGGGAGGCCTATACCAAGCAGTGGGTCGAAAAGAGCTGAAGATAATGATGATGATCCACTAGTTTACCTGTATACGACCTAAGAACTAAAATAAAGGAAAAAAATAAAACTTTCAGAAGACTTGATAACCTTCTTTTTTTGAAATCGGTTAAAAAGGGCTTTAAACAAAGACATACGCATAGCAGTTTTTAATAAAACACGCTCGGCGAAATTAAATATGAAACACCACTTGTAGAGGCGAGTGGTGTTTAAAAATTCTCTGGGAGCGGTAATTGCATTCCCCTTTTATTATTTTTTTACTAAAACTCGCACAAATAAATCGTAAAGTGCTCGCTAAGCTCGGAGCTTTCTAAAACTTTAACGAAAGCTGAATGAAAGAACTTCTACCTTAGTGAGATTCGATTGAAAAGATTCTTACTTGGATACTAGTGTAGATCTATATTAAATTTGTACTGAACTAATGGTTCTTGCGGTTTTATCTGCGGTGGCCCTGGATATTTAAACTTATTGAAAATTTCGTATACATAGTATTGTTTTTGTACAAATAATAATAAAATAACAATGATAAGTAGGTACTCAAAAACATTCAAGACTTTTATATTTTTTATTTTTTCTTATTATAATATTACAATTTGATGTGAAATTATAGTTACTGACATTTTATTTTTTTTAATTATGGTAAGGAGAAATAAGTACCTACGTAAGTAGTACCTATTTGTAAATCGTATTAATTTTATAAGAACTAACTGTAAGTTTTAAATTGCGAGAAGAACCACACTCAGATACCTACATTAGGTAAGCACATTGTTTCTAGTGGAAGGACGAAATTAGTGATTAAAAAAAATTCTCTTCGAGGAAAATTAACTCGTGCCTAAAAGATTTCGAAGAACACAATACCTATCGATATTTTACCAAACAAGTTTTCCTCCAGGCACACCCAAGCGACTGCACCTCTATGAAAATCATAAGTATTTGTAGGTAGGTACACCCACCTACCTACATATCAGATAATTGCGTTGTGAATCCTCAATTATCTACTTAACCGAAATTAAATATTTTGTACTTAAGTAAAATTAATTTAATAAAAACATTCTAAATATTAGGTATGTATTCAAGTATTTATATTCATGGAATTATTGACTTCATTGGAATAAGACACAAAATTGTGTGTAGGTATGTAAATTAATGAGAACATTCTAATTGAAAAGCCAATAGCCATTAGGACCTTCTTATTATCATAGATTTCTAAATTAAGTAACTAAGTACCAGTTTTTGCTATGTATTTAAATTAATGCTAATTTATATCATGTGTTGCAATAAAGAATTTCCTATCTACCCATTAAATGTTCACTAGCTCAAGAAAAACCCAAATATACAAAGTGATAGCTGTTACAAATTATGCGTTTTTTGGCGGAATCAGGATTATCGCAATTCCGTTTTTTGATTGAGTATGGAAAATCTTTTGTTTCCTTATCCGGAAAGTTTCA
This sequence comes from Macaria liturata, assembly GCA_964023185.1. NCBI lineage: Eukaryota > Metazoa > Arthropoda > Insecta > Lepidoptera > Geometridae > Macaria > Macaria liturata. The sequence goes on from OZ026809.1 coordinate 6,086,442, forward strand.
GAAGTTAATTGGGTTCACAAGATAAATATGAATTTTAACGAGTGCTTACCAGCCCAAATTTAATGTTTGTCTTTTTGTGAACAACTTAACCCAAGAAATTAAATTGCAAAATGTGAAGAACGAAGTTTGTGGTATTATCTAAATACATTTCTCTAACTAGAGTAAACGAAATAAGTTTATAATTCTTTGTATTTACAATATCATCTACTTGTGTGAAAACCAAAATACCAGGTAAGCTTTAAAATAAATTTATTTCCATAAATATCTAAAACAAGGAACAACATCTTTCCTACGTTTCCAATGTGTCTACAACAGTGTTAAAGCTCGCGTGAAAGCAACGTGTGCATTCTAAGGGCAGCTGCAGCGGGTGCGGGGGGGGAGGGGCAGACAGACTACCTGCAGTACCCCTCCCCTTGCAGGAACAGTCGGAACGCCTCCGCGATCTTACTGGGCTGCTCCTCCAGCACCATCCCGCAGTCTGAGATGTTCAGCCACGACGTCTTGGTGGGGTCCAGGCGCCCGTTGAATGTAACAGTGTCATCGACATGAGGGGACAGCGACCCAGTTATATTCAACACGGGAACCTTAATAGTATTCGTTTCCCGCGCAATCGTCAGATCCGTGCGCCGCAAGTATGAGTCTATAAACATGGACAGATTAATGGGATTCATGTGCGAGAAACACTCCTTGTATACGTGGGCTAGGTCATGGTTGCGGTCCTCAGTACTCCGCCCGAAATGGTGCCACATTAAATAATCGAGCGCACCTTGAGTCATCCCGCTCACTCGCAACTGTCGTGTGTTAATCTTCTGGTACAACCATTCAGTCCATCCGGCCTGTGTAGACGTGCAGTTTACGAGCGCGAGCGCGTCGACCTTCTGAGGACTCGCCATAGCGTAGCGCGCCAGTATGTTAGCTCCCGCACCCACGCCGAAACCTATGAAAGATCTAATTCCGAAGTGGCCGAGAACGAAATCGATCTGGGAAGCCAGGGCGTCCATAGTGGGGTAGGTGAAGTCCTCCGGCAGGGTGGGCGCCCCCTCCTCCTGGCCGGGCGCGTTCACGTGGTAGATGCAGAACTTGTCCAGGATGGCGCGCATGTCCACGAAGTTGAAGAACGCCTGGAAGTTGGCCGCATAGTTGAGGCCGAGGTCGTGGTAGGTGATGATGGCGCGCTTGGTGCGGTCCCCGCGCACGGCCACCAGGATGTCCCCGCGGGACGTCCGCACCCGCTCCTCCACGCATGCGCCGTCGCTCTGGAGACGCCGCTCCGACGGGAAGTGAAGCTGCACGCTTTTCAGGTCATCCTCCAGATTATCCGAAGACATCATGTTCAGTAGGGCTATGTTCTCTTGCACTGTTGTAGGCATTTTCCTCACCAGACCGCTGAAGGGCGTTTTCATCAATGCGTCGGATGCTCGATCGTCCACTAATTAGCACCCTGCCACCTTATCGGGGGGGTGCCGTCACGCAGTCGTCCTTTGTTTATCACTAATTAACGTTGTACATGAGTCGTCGCTAGCGATGCTACTACACTTAATGTTATTAACATAATAGGCTCTGTTACACAATAGGTGCTAGTAAATAGTTCTATCGTTATTTGTCACTTTATCACTGTTTGTTCACTGGGTGTATAGTTTTTCGGGCAGTTTATGTCGGCAGGCTAGTTGTTTTAGCGGAATTATCGCAGGAAATGGTCAATAATTCCTCGGCCGGGCTGACGTGAATCCCTCCAAGGGGCCGGTTCGGTACTGGTCGGGTGTTTCCGGCGCGGCTCGTGGCGGCCGGTTCGGCTCGCTGCAACTTCACGCCGGTTCTGCTATAGACTCGCTGGCGGCGCACATGCGTAAAGCTTCGCTTCGATTTTTCGCCGCGATACCTATTATGTTTGTACACTTTAATTTATGGACTATCGATTGGACTTACATGTTTTGATAAATATGATTAGGGTGCTACTGTGTACCTTATGTATTAATTAGAATTTTAATTATACAGAGGCAGTTCGTTCCTTAGGGAGGTATAAGTTAAACTAGCTATTAAAGGTGCAGCATAATAAAGATATCGTTCTGTTTTTATGCATAAAGTTGAAAGAGGTCATCCGAGTAGTGAGGTCAGGTCACGGCTGCGATATGTATGATAAAGGCCTTCAACTATACCTCTGCCTTGAGCAAATTCCCCTAATGATGTCTTTTATTAAGTTTCTCCTTGAGGTTCATTCTATTGTATTGACAAAACCGGTCCGATGCCCAACGGGACCTTTGAGGTAAATTAGAAAGCAATATAAATTTGATCAAAGGACAAAAAAGTAAACGCTTTTTTCTGGTTAATGCTTATATAATGCAACGATTATTTCAAAAGTTATATTGTATAACTTTTAATTACTTTAGTGAGTTCATTTTTATACAATAGGTAGGTAGGTAGGTACTTTATATAAATTCTTGGTAATATTACCGTTACTTATTTCGTTTTTAAATTTAAATAAATCTTTAAATCTGAGGGATTTGTATCCAAATATTCTTGAATTATTAAAAATAAAATTAGTTGAATATTTTAAGTTAATATAAGTAGGTACTTAGTATAAAATATTATCTGTAACAAAGACATATTGATAGCTACTATTTTCATTAAGAACTTTGTACACAGTTAAATAAAGGTTTTTTTTTAGTTTATGAGAATCATGTAATTTATAAAATACAACAAAAACCCAAGTAAGTATTTATATTTTGTGCTAATACTAACAAGGTGTAACTCCTAGCCACTGAGTATGATAAACCCACTTTAGTATTACGGTACACGTGTACAAGCAAAATGGTCGCTAAGTGACTATTAAGTTGCTTTATTTAGTACTGTAGTGTGGGTACAGGAGTAAAAGGTTTATATTAGGTATTATAAGCATAACGTACGATTAAAATTGACAGTGTTAGTTTCTTTGCCTGTTTTTGCTTCTCGCGTCAGAGTTACGTATTGTCATGATTTTGCTGGATTGAATCGACCTTTTAATCCAAAACCAAGCGAACCAAGCCGCTGGCTTCCAGTAGTATATATACGGTAAGTACATATACTTAATTACTTAGTAATTATTTTAATTAATGTGTGACATTTTTTATTGTTTTTTATATCTTATAAACGTATTAAGTAAATACACGTACAAACTTTAACATTATATATAAATAAAACTCCCATTATAAGCGCTTTGGCTCTATTCTATGATCTGGGACCCATGTGGAGTTCATTAAGCACAAAGGCCAGTCACGTAATGGGATCAATCGAGGCCGAATTCAGAAGCAGATACTTTGTTGTTCGCTCTGGGCCCACGGAGGGGATTGACGGAAAAGACATGACGTTATTTTTAGTTTAAAATGTTTTTAAAAGAGAAATAAAGAAAATAAAAAAAGACTCCTTAAAAAAATATTCTGTCTTATATTTAAAAAAACTTACTAATCCATCAATTCTCTTTTAAAATTTATTGTAAACAAATAATATGTTACGTCTTACAGGTACACTGCCTCTTACACTAGTACAAAACTGTGTCGTACAGAGGCAGCTTCTTCCGGGGGTTCTCGTTTAAAACTTAGTATTATAACGTAAAATGATAATTATTTTTGTTTCTTACTTAGGAACACAAGTTTATTCATGTACAGAATTATGGTTTTTGAATGTAGAGGAGGCACGTTAAGCCGTCCCTATTACCCTAAAATATAAAAGCAGGCTGGTTTGAGTGCCACTTTCAATCTAGTACAGGCATGCTCCATATTGGGCTTTAGGCTATAGTGTTGTCTGAGTATAGGTGACGCGGAAGTAGTGATCAAATACATGACTGAAACCTTACTGAAACATAAAAAACTTACACAAATTTTGCAAACGTTAACAAAGAAACAGTACTTAAAGATTAAATCAACTAAATCCTTATTATAATTTTTATACAGCCAAATTTTTTGCAGTGCTTTATAAAACTAAGGAATAAAATAGTCACTATGCAGTATCTAATTACGAGTAACTTTTTAGAGTTGAAATATTTTCTATACCTTGTCGCGGCTTCGCTTGCGTTGTTTCGGGGGAAAAAACCCGCCGATAAAGAAACAAATTGACCAATAAACCAACCAACAGATCTGCACGTTTACATATATTATAAATATGAAAATTTCTAGATTAGGAGCCACAGATTTTGGGATACTTCCTGAAAAAAAAACTTTTAAGCAGAAAAAAAATGGAAAAGAACCAGTCTTTAAAGCAAAGATTTCCTTAATTCATTCCTGTGTCCAGAAACATTCCTCCCCATTTCTTTTATCTGTTCTATTGGCCTCCGAATTAATCTCATGATTTCGCGCTAATCCTGCTACATTGGTCTGCGTAAGTAATTGAATTTCACCAAAACCAGGAAAATGGCGTAAAAAGAAAACGTTACAGTCCAAGAAAAATAATTGCTCGTGATTGGTGGGAGCACAATTGACCTTACAAATAAAATAATAATAAATATTTCAGGACATATCACACAGCGCCATCTAGCCCTATACTAAGCTAACGCTTGTATGATGGGTACTAGATAACGGATATAATACCTACATATATATATTTTTCGTAACTACATACTTAGTATACATAGGAATGACTAGACTTATTACAGGTAATTATCATAGTACTATCATACTACTATACTATCGTTTCCATGTATAAATAAGTATATATTTACAAAAGAAAATTATATGAGTACTAGCTGTGCCTGCGACTTCGTCCGCGTGGAATAAGTAGTTATTTTGGGCATCAAATTTATTTTTGCAAACAACCTCTTCAGCTTTATAAATTTTACCCACGACTTGAACCGTTTTCGCAGCACACGCAACGGAAGCCCTCAAAGATGAATAATTTTCCCCGTTTTTTCCAGATTTTCCATTATTTCTTTGCTCTTATTAGTTGCAGCGTGATCTTCCTTGATAAATGGCCCATTCAACACAAAAAGAATTTTTCAATTCGCACCAGTAGTTCCTGAGATTAGCGCGTTTAAACAAACAAACTCTTCAGCTTTATAGTATTATAGTATAGATTATATCAGTTATCTAGTACCCACGATCAAGCGTTTGCTTAGTGTAGTGCTAGATGGCGCTGTTGGCTATGTCCCAGTTTTTTTTTTAAATTAGTTTTTATATGATAAAGATAAAGAATCTTTATTGATAATGTAAAGTTGTAACATACAAAGGTATAGGTATAAGTACTAATATCACAGAATATGCTACACAAATTACAATATCTCGTCAAATTGAATTTATAACATTTAGTTTTTATAAAATTTTAGAAGTTACATAATGTCTAGTTTTATTAATAAAATAATGAAAATTTTTGTTATTAAAATCATGTCAAACATAATAATAGGTATGTAATCATACAATATGTCAACTTAAATAAATCTTGGTACTGTCACTATAGCTGTATAGGGGCTGGTCCTGGAACTATCCGTTCGCAAAGTTTGTAAGCTTGTATGTTTGAAACAAGATTATAGTATCAAAAATACTTTCTTTGTGCCTTTGAAGTAGTGGACATTTCGATGAATGGTAAATGAGACTTTATACATTGAACACACACAAACGTGAAAAGCCTCGATGTTTCGATGTTTCAATGAGAACTACTATTAATAGATTAGTTGGTATAGTAGCCACTAAAGATATTGTCAGTAAAAATAAATTGAGAAATTGAAGGTATTGCTTTCGAGACTAAAATAGTGATTCTATTTTCTCACACGGTTGGGCTTTACTGTACTATTTTATGGACGGACAGGGTCACACTTTTACTGATTCCTGAAATCAAGATTTTAATGTGAATGGAATGATATTAATTCATTTTCAATTATAACTACTTAGTATAAAGCAAAGTTGCTTAGATGCTTAGATGTATAAAACTTCACAACGGATTTAGATGCAGTTTATTTTATAGACACAGAAGAATGTTTATGGTGATGGTTAAAGAAGAAAGTTTAAATATATAATAACGCACGCGAAGTCGCAGGCAAAAGCTAGTATTATATATGATTCTAATAATAACACCTGCATTTCAAAGTCCATTTAAAGAACTAACAATAGCTGTTGTGATAGTTTTCCATCAAGCTTATATTTTATTCAGAACAACGATAATAAATTAAAAATGGCAGCGCTGCTCGCCACAGATACTATAAAACTTCATTTCATTAAAATAGCGAAGACAGTGACAAGATTAACCAGAGACACCTACTTAGAGTCAGTGCAAGATAGTTTCGTGCAACTGGTGTCGGTACTTTATACATTGTTGTTGTTCCGCTTAAACATGTTACCTTCCAATTTTATAAGGCCATCCTGATCAACTTTAGCACAGATTTTACACAGAACAACTGCCATCAAACCTAAATCATAAATCATATTTTTATTTACCTTACGGCATTGCACCGTACAGGGCAAGTCAATTTCATGCCAAGCCTACTTAACATTATATCTCAGTAGATATAATATAAAGAAAAATACAGTTAAGTATTTGATAACTATTTGGAACTTCTTTATTCTGATTTTAGCCATAAACTTTTTTTTACTATTACAAAAACAAATCTTACCGACACTCTATATTAATATAAACTCTATAAATAAAATATCATTGATCTAAAAAAAATATCTATTGAGTGATGCAATTTGATACTCGTACTAAGGATATACATACCTACTATTCATCTTATTGAGTCCACAGTAAGATGTCTTCTATGTATATTCTCGTTGAGCGAAGGCTATTTCACCTCGATTGTTATCGAAGGCTTAAAACGCGAGCTTTGCATACTTTAACGTGAATAAATGGAAAATGGGAAAAAGGATTATACGACGATAAAGTTTAGATTATAAGAAGTTATTGTCGTGTTGGAGAACTCAAGTGTGATAAGCTTCTACTAGATGAGTATTAATTCAAGTCTCTAAGGATATTTAACAACACGAATAGTTTTTGCTTTATCCACAAAATATAGAATGCAGAATAAGAAAAGATTTTTACAAATTATCAGATATTTCAAAGAAAATTTTTTTTGAATTGCATCGGAACTTCAGATCATGATTATTTCTATTCCAAAATATGTTATGTTCGCAAAATTTTGTTAAAATATACGAGTATACCTAATTGCTTGACCCCTATTTATCAATTATTGCGCAAACCATACAGCATCATATCTATTTGTTTGTATACTACTACAATTTTCTTTCAATTAAAATAATTACTTATATAAACACATTATAAACATGAAATGAAATATCACCACTCCAAAAACTTTCATCAAGCTTCATTCATTACCAAATCCGATAACTTTCCGCGCACTCAGAATTATTGAGAAAAGCCGGGGCCGTTTAAAATCAAAACAACGGCCCCTGTACCCGACTCACTCACTTTATTACCTACTTGTGATTGTGAGCAGCCTGTACACTGTTTATTAGGTTTTAAACCAATTTACGCGTTTAATTGCACTACTACGAGGGAAGCTGGGGTGATATAAGTTGGTGAATAACCTATTTATAAAGGTACTGATATTATTAGTTGAGGCATAACAGATTGCGATATCATAGAAAAAGTTGTCCAGGAAAAAGGGATATGGTAGTAAAAATTTAAAAAATTACCTAACCATTTGATATTACACTTTGAAAACGTGACTACCCCGATGCACAAGAAAGATATATTGTCGTTATAAGCTGATAGGCTTAAGCTGATAGGCTTAAGCTGATAGGCTTAAGCTGATAGGCTTAAGCTGATAGGCTTAAGCTGATAGGCTTAAGCTGATAGGTTTAAGCTGATAGGCTTAAGCTGATAGGCTTAAGCTGATAGACTTAAGCTCACTAAACTATAGTTTAGCTACAATTAATGGAGTAACGTTGAAAAAAGATTTGTTTTCAATGAAGTTAAAAAATATGTAGGTTTTTTGGCGTGAAAAAATTCTCAACATGCAATATTTAAATTAAAAAATGATAAATAAAAAATCATTCTATTAGTTAATGTTCGAAAGTTATTAACGAACTTACAAAATATAATAATAATATGTGTACATGCTAAGCCTAAATTCGAGACTGCCTACGGTACATACCTAGACACTTGTTACTTTATTCATTACAATAAATTTCTCCCCTTATTTACATATTCCACAATTTACGTTCGTAGCATGTTGCTACGATGTTCTACGGCGTAGTAAAATTTCTCTTGGCCTTGAGCTAGGTTCGTAGCCCTCGTAGCGGTCGTAAAAACTTACGGCGTAGTACACGCACTGTTATAACACTGTATTATTATACTTAGGAAACATGGAGTACAGTTGTACAAGGTGAAATGCTAAGTAGCTGTGTGGTACTAGGTAAAAGACTGCCCATTTGTTATGTTTTGTGTAGCTGAAAAGTCGCATTTCACAAAGTTATGCTTATGCACACCGATTCAATTTAGATATAACAGCAACTTGATATGCATAAGGATTGAGGGCAAAAAATACATCAAATTAATAAAGCCTTACAGGCACTTTAGTATAGGTTAACCACCTATTGTTTTCCGTATCGTCAAAAATTGTATGTGAGTTTTTACGATGTTCCCCGTAATTCTTGTACATATTTAAAGTAGAGGGTAGTCACACAAATCTGTAGCAATAAATAGTTTATGTATTGTGCTTGTATAATAAAATAAAAAAAAATATTTTTGTTACAAAATATTCATATTCATCTTCATTTATTTTTGTAAAGCTTATTTACATGTCTAATAAAGATATATGATTACATTTACCATAATAATAATTTTATATTTGGAACATGTTTAAATGTCAAATACACACTAAAACAAAACAAAATCCCGATAGTGCATGCAGTAACTAAAACGAAATTTAAAGAATTTACTGTTGTTTCCCGCAAACTACGAAAATAGGAAGCCAAACCCGACCACAGCGCCCATAAACCGTAATGAAACAATACGTTCCTTTCAACCCTTATTTATTTTCAGTGCGGGGTTAAATCTGTGCTTTCTTCCATCCATTCATCTCCATACTTCGTGATTAGAGCCCATACTTCCTTGTAAGAGTCGGGGTTCACACGACAACAACATTTCTGCTATTTCATAGGCAATTATTTTTAATTTCTATTACCAAAATGAACAGTTGACCAGAAGCACAAACTCTGGTAATGCTAGTGAAACGGTTAGAAACTACGGCTGCATGTGAAATAGAAATAATAAATTGACTTCCGAATTTAAATGACCCCTTAAATTAGGGCATTAATTCTATTGTATTCATTTATTTCTTTATATAATATGTATCACAAAAAAGACAGCAAAGGGGGAAAACTGTGCTGGATCAAAGCCAATGATATGGTGTATTACTTTTTATCGTTGTAATAGAATAACGTTCGACAAGGATTTTTGTTAGTAATATGAAATGAAGTTTTGTATATATGCGTTTGTATATAAATATAAATAAATAATAATTCCTTTTGCTGCTAAGCAAATTAATATGGGATTTGCCAACTCTGGTGTCAATAGTTTTTAAACCACAATAAGGGCCTTATGTCATATTTTTTTATCAACATATGTTGTCCCGCTCCTGTGCAAAGGTCTCCCCTAACTCCCTCCATAATCTCTTAAGTTTTTTTTATCACGAAATAGGCTTAAGTTTTACTACAGCCTGCCTGATGTTAAGTAAAATGTATGTTAATACAAATTGTATATTTTGTATTAGTGTGTACATACACACTTATACATTGTCCACATGTACATTTATACATTGTCCAATTGAATAAATTGCTTTTCAACAAATTTAATTCAGTGTCACATATTGTACTGCACAATTTGACACGCTATAGTAAAATACAACACGAAACTGTTCAATTTATTCTTTGTTTGTGAAAATTCGAACCGGAAGCTTTTGTTCCGAACAAAATAATTAAATAGTGCTTTAATAGGATGTGAGTAACAGAAAAATGTTTTCCGCAAATAAAATTGTTCGAATAATAGTTTTCGTTGCGTTTTATCGAATGGTGGTTGGTATTTTAGTATTTTAGACTCGTAACAAAGAGTTTGAGTAAATAGAATTTGCTTTTGGCGATGTTTTAAAAATGTACGATGTAAAATTGGAAAATTATATTTTTGAAGAAATTGTGTCTATGTTATATCTAGGTATGTTATTATATGTTATTATCTAGATATGGTATCATATTTAGATTAGTAATTTGACTTTTAATTATTTAAGGTTTTTAGGTAATATGACCAAAAGTTTGAACCTGACATAAAGGTTATTATTTCTAGGCTTCGTTCTTTAATTTTTTTACATAAATTGTCTTGTTTTTAGACTCGTGTCTTGTCTTCTTATCTTTAGTGACTACAAATAGTATATTAGGCATCAATATAATAAACTTAAATAACACATAATTTCTCAGCAAATCGTATAAAATAGCTTGCCGTATATCACAGTCTAAGCTAGCTATTTTAGAATCTCATAAAACCCGACCTCTTAACCTAGCTAAGCCCCCCGTCTTTCATTACTAGTTTAATTCAGTTTCAAAATATATCCGGAAATCTATTTGGTAAGTTTAACCGTGCTACTGTGATTGATCGAGCGAGCGAAGTCGGCGATGTAAATCTGCACATGTATCCAATTTTATTTTATGTACCTACTCGACCAGTAAATGGTTGTGGCTTTACTCGCCAATATTTAATCTTTATACATACTACTTATCTGTACAAAAAAAAACGGGGATCCGTCGTTCTCTTGATGCGTAAAGACAAAAACCAACAATGAACCAAACAGTTCATTTATTTTTTTTACTATGTTAGGTATAATATGATGATGATATATGGAGTAATCCTACGTTGCTTATTAAAGGTTAGAATCCCCAAAAAAAGGATAGACAGATAGATAAATTCTTTATTGCAGACACAAATTTAAAAAAACACTACATAAATCAAACAAAATAAGATCTAGGCATGACAGCTATTGTTCATTTATCTAAATATATAAAACTCAAAGGTGACTGACTGACTGATATAGTGATCTGCCAACGCACAGCCCAAACCACTGGACGGATCGGGCTGAAATTTGACATGCAGGTAGATGTTATGACGTAGACATCCACTAAGAAAGGATTTTTGGATACGCCGCTATTAAAGGGGTGAAAAAGGGGATGCAAGCTTTACTTCTTAATGCGAGCGAAGCCGCCAGCACCCACTAGTTATGAATAAAAGTAAAAAGCTTGCCAAATATGAGCTAAATAAAACTTTCACTTACATTAACATAATTAGGTACGTCATTAAATTTGATATCATTAAATTGCGCTGGTATTATGGATAAAAAGGGGAACATGTCTTCATATAATAAGTAAATAAGCCCGGCTTTGCATTAACGATTTCACAGAAAAGCCATTAGTGTGGTGTATCATTCGCAGAACTGCTAGAATAGATCGATAACCAATTCAGAGTAATCCGTTCTTCTCTACTTGCATGTAGGTGGCTGTTTTATAAGCCTCATAATTAATTTTCAGCTGAGTGCGGCTTTCCTTTTATATGTGCCAGTATTCTAGTTGGCATAAAATAGAATAAATATATCACATTTGGTAATAATACGAAAAAGACCTTAAAACGTTCTGTGTAAATTGCTAAGTTTGTACCTAGTCAGGTCATAAGTAATGTCACACAGTAAAAACTTTTCTTTTAGAATGCTGGCCACAAAAAAGTTTATTGAATTCGAATTTCGAATTGTTCATGAAAATAAAAATGTATACTTTTTAGAATTTTACTCATTTTTAAATATGGAGTGGACGCTTAAAGAAGACCGTGTTGCAGTTATTGCATTGCATCGTTGCGGTTACGCAACAATTCAAATTTTTGACATACTGAAAAATTTGAATATAACCAAAAGATTCGTTTATCGTACCATCAAACGATACAATGAAGACTCTAGTGTAGATGACAGGTCAAGAAGTGGTCGCCCTCGGTCTGTTAGGACTCCAGCAGTGATAAAAGCTGTGAAGGCGCGAATTCAAAGAAATCCCAAACGTAAGCAGAAACTGTTGGCCCTTCAGATGGGGTTAAGCAGAACCACGGTGAAAAGGGTGTTAAATGAAGACTTAGGGCTTCGGGCATATCGAAGAAAAACAGGACATCGTTTGAATGCTCGTCTAATGGACCTGAGACTGAAGAGATGCCGCGCTTTGTTGAAGCAATACGCGGGAAAAAAATATCGGGAAATTCTTTTTTCGGATGAAAAAATTTTTACCGTAGAAGAGAGCTACAACAAACAAAATGATAAGGTGTACGCACACAGTAGTGAAGAAGCGAGCAAACGTATTCTGCGTGTCCAACGAGGTCATTTTCCATCCTCGCTCATGGTATGGTTGGGAGTTTCTTATTGGGGCTTAACAGAGGTACATTTTTGTGAGAAAGGTGTAAAAACGAATGCAGTTGTGTATCAAAATACAGTCCTGACGAACCTTGTGGAACCTGTTTCTCATATCATGTTCAATAACAAGCACTGGGTATTCCAACAAGATTCGGCGCCAGCTCATAGAGCGAAGAGCACACAAGACTGGCTGGCGGCGCGTGAAATCGACTTCATCCGGCACGAAGACTGGCCCTCCTCCAGTCCAGATTTGAATCCGTTAGATTACAAGATATGGCAACACTTGGAGGAAAAAGCGTGCTCAAAGCCTCATCCCAATTTGGAGTCACTCAAGACATCCTTGATTAAGGCAGCCGCCGATATTGACATGGACCTCGTTCGTGCAGCGATAGACGACTGGCCGCGCAGATTGAAGGCCTGTATTCAAAATCACGGAGGCCATTTTGAATAAACTTTATTGTCATAAGAATCTATGTTTTGTTAAGTTCATTTTGGTATATAAATGGTTACATAAAGAATAAAGTTGTTTCAATTATTTTATATTAAACATGTGACAGAATTTATGACCTGACTAGGTATATGACTATACTGACTGTATACACTATAAATACATCTTTTGGTATAAATAAATTTTACAAGGTTACTTAAAAAATATCAGCAACCTGGCAAGATAATATAAGAGAAAACAGCACACCTATATACAGCACATATACGTATATTTAATTTACGATTAAATTCAATAAAAAAACATACTGAAATAATGAACTTTTGAACAGTTGGTTTTTATTCACGTGACTGCAAAAAAGAAATTGTTGCAAAATTTATGATAAGTGCCAGGTAACCCTATATATTTGAAAATTATTAAAACCCTACTTTACGTGTAACCCTGAATATACGAAAATAATTTTCTACAGGTTGGAGATGTCCCGAACTTTCGTGTGCTAGCTCCGGAGTTTGTGTGCCCCAATAATGAAGAAGCTACTATAGAAAAACCGGACAACACCATCATAACGTAGGTACTCCTATGTTTTGTAAAGTACTAGGTATATTTTACGATTTTTACAAATAAAAAACCTGCTCAAACGCCACTTTACCAAATTTGCCTTTTTTGTGCACCTAAACTTCTTTAGCAACTTAGATGCATAAATTACTTGATAGAAGCAGTAGAACGCAAACAGTTTTATTTCGCAAGTAATATAAAGGAGGCTGAATACGACGCTCCTGGGAGCAGGGCCAGAGTCTCATCACTCATTTATTGTGTCTACACACGTACTATAACATAATATTAGTTGTAGTTCCTCTTAGTCATGTTCCCATTTTATGGTATCGCCTCCTGATCTGACCATCTACCTCCGCAACTGCGAAGGAATAACCAATAAATCAGTTGATTAGACCTGGTGTCACATTATTTTATGGTGTAAGTGTATATATAGTGTTACAATTTTTGAAAAATCCCAATCATAGAAAAGTAGTATTATTATTTATTGAATACAGAATGGTATCGATATTCTTATATTCAGTAACGCAGGTGTAAAATTAAATGCACTATTACGAACAAAACTTATGAAAATAGTAATTTCCTAATTGATTCTACGGTTCTTTTTCTATAAAATAATCAATTGTTTTGCATTTAAAGCGAAGTAATTGTATACAGTTAAAACACTACGTCACACAATTAATACATAATTAAATAAATCAAAATGACATGTCGACTGAAACTAAATGAGCCGCTCTTAATCGTTCCCGGTGCAAATTTGTCCATCAAGCTGGCTGCGTTTATATAAGTTACATGTTTTATACGCTCTAATAAATTTATTTTCATTCTCTTCTTAACTCTTTTGCCAGCGTAAAAACCGACGCCCCTGCCTTGCAGCTGTACTGGCTCGTCCGCTGGACGCACCTGGCGAGCCCCTCGCAGAGACTAACTCTCCTCATATGGAAGTCAGTCCGAGCGCTGGAGGCCAAACTGAACGCGCCGCAACCAGAGCCCTATGTCTATGTTATTGATAATGCTGAGGTACGTTCGTAGAATGCTAACATATTTTGTTACTGTTTGACTTGTAAATGGAAATGGACGTAAATACGCTTTTTAAGAATTCTTACCAAACGTTCTTATAAAAGACTTTTCTAGGAGATCTCTTATAGGTACAACAAATGTAATAATCTGCCTTTTTTGTAGGTGGTACAAACCCTTCTTGTGCAACTCACATTTGGACAGTTAATAGGATTCTAGAAAAAAATCTTTCTTCTCCGTCTTCCTTTTTCTTTATAATCCGATTAACAATAGACAATTTAATATGATAAAGATAAAGCTACCTTTATGTTTCTTTAATCATCGTATTTGGTATTTCGTCTAAAAATTTTATTCTCTATTTTAGCTGCTCCAAGGCGTAGAATACGTCTTCAACGTAACAGGCACAGACGTAGAAACAGAAAACAGTACTACCAAAACCTTTGCCATAGACAATATAAAAGGAGATCCAACCCTCCTTATTGAGGGGCGGTCGGAGAAACTATCGGTGTTGCTTCTTGGCACAGAGTCCTTGTATGCTGATATGGAATATGTTTTAGAAGCGGAAGTTACCACATGCACGCCCACTCAGGATTATTATGTGAGTCATTTTAATGTATTAAATAAGGGTTAAGTGTTATGTTATTTGTGTGAGCGGGCGTTATAGCATGTGTAATTTTGGATAGGCTCAATTGTTCACATTCATTTTAAAATCTCTAATATATATATTTATTCAATCCAACATACCTAATATATATTTTAATGCATATGATTCTAGTAGTCCGAACTCGAATAAAATATCATATCACAAAAACTGATAAATGAAATCTATATCAACTCTATTATCACATTTGTTTTTTATTCAACTGTGTGTGTAGTGAGTACAAACTAAATCCTTAATCTTCTTATATATAAAAATGAATCGCAAAATGTGTTGGTAAGCGCATAACTCAACAACGCCTGGACCGATTTGGCCAATTCTTTTTTTTAAATATTCGTTGAAGTTCAAGGATGGTTTTTACGGCGAGAAAAAATCGAAATCATGCCGGAAAATCTTTAAACACCGCCCTTTTCTTTTTCCCATACAAACGTTTTCTAACTAACTAAAAAGTAAAAGAGTCAACAGACAGGACGAAGTCTGTCGGGTCCGCTAGTAGCTAATAAAATTGCATAGAAATATTATAAGAGTTACACCATTCACGTTCAAGTATAACTCCTTGCTTACAAAACTGTATAGCTACCAAAACACAGCAAGCGTTATAAATACTCCATCATTCACGTAGCTCATAATTTATTCCAGTTCGCTTGGAATGTCCGAGGCTCATCGTCTAGTCCATGGAACGTTCTAGACACGCCTGGGTCTAGACTGGAAATACCTCCTTACTTACTTCGACCGGGACACTTCGTAGTCAGCTGTGCGGTTTATAGGAATAGCGGAGAGTTTGTCACTCAGGTATCGATTTATTTAAAGTGGTGGGTAAAAGTGTAGTGGTGGGACTGGCCTGTTAGCTTAGTTGGTAGTGGCTCTGCCTTCTAATCTAGGGATTGCGGGTTCGATTCCCGCATGATACAAGTATCTGTGAACTTTACCCAACCCCAACCCCAACGGAAGACCAGCGCTGGTTGCTATGCAGCCAGCATTATGCTGAGTTGGGGTTGTACTGTGGCAAATATGTATCTTATTTAAGTAGTTACGTATATATAAGTATATGTATTTCTTGTTTGTACTCATTTGTTTATTATTTGCTACAAAATATATCATTTTCTTTCTTTCTTTCTTTAAAGTTTATAATTACTTGTGTTGAGTCTGGTCAATTGTATGTATTTACAAAAAAAAGTATGTAATAAGTATCATATCCGTTATCTAGTACCCACAACAGAAGCGTTAGATTAGTGTGGGGCTAGATGGTGATGTGTGCAATGTCCCGGAATATTTATTATTTATTTAATTTTGGGATATAAGTTTTACTATGTTTATTTAAATTAATAATTAAATAAAAAAGGGAAAAACTGAACATACTACTTCAAACTATGCGGCATTAACAAATTGTCAAATTAGCAAATCTAAGAAACTAATAATTAATAAGACTTTCCGCTTCAAAATCGATTATGATCATTCGTTTGAGAGGTCGGAGCCTAGTCTTTTGATATTAAAAATTCTTCGTTCAGACATACGTAAATAAACTAGACTAAACACTCTAGCTCTGTAGTCTTTATCTAAAGTGAACAAAACTTTTAAAGAAAAGTCTAAAAATAGGTTGGAACTCAAAGTTTCGCTGCATAGGACAGGAGGCCTATCAAAATAGAAACAAGATAGTTAAGCAACGGAACTAAACTTGTACCTAACATTTAGAACAGACACCAAACTGGAAGTTATTGCAGTATTGATTGCTTCTATTCAAAGCCGTCTTCAAGTTGTGAATAAATTTTGTTCCGAAATTCTGCCACAGTAGAGCTGTACGTATAGACATTTTATAATTTGAATTTCGGAGTTTGTTAAAAATAGTGAGATCAATTGTTTGTACCTACATATGTGAGACATAGATTATATAATTTTCTCATAATGTTTTTTTTTGTCACCTTATTAAATTTCTTAAAATTATGAAGACCTTTTAAATTATTAAGATGCTTATAGCCTTACATGAAAAAATGAACGGTTTTGAAGCATAGAATATTTCAAGTGTAGGTACGAGTATATTAGATTTATAGTAAGTTTATTATGTAACGTAAGTTGTTTTGAATAAAAAGAACATTTGTTCTGTAGAATAATAAAATAGAAACATTAGATTTATGCTTAAAATACGTTATAATTTTCTTTGCAGACAGCTCTACCACTTCAAGTTCTGTACAGAGGGTTGGCTGTAAGCCTTAATTTTGACACATTGCTGGTAACTCTTAACAATAAGTTTGATATTACCGCGTTAGTTGAAAACCATGATTATTACGGAGATAATGTTAAAGTAAGTATTTTAAGGATTCATACATATTTTCTTATTTGTATAAGAGTGGCCAACTATGTTGTAGATAGTTTTAAACCGCCCTAAGGGCCTCTGACATGGTTTAACGACTTTACTTTAATAAGTAAATGTATACAAAATACATTTTTAACCGGCTTTATGACGACACGAAAATTATTTTAAAAAATCTCACTTTCTGAATCCGTCTTTCTTCAAGGATAATTTGGAATAGAGAATGATGAATGAAGAGTTTTCTTCTGAATGTATACGGTCCATATATTAATCTGTTTCCAATTGCATCGACGCCTATGCATATTTAGTGGTGATCGTAGAATATATATCTTAACTTTAAAAAATACTAACAAAAACCTTTTGGAATTATAAAAGTAAATAATCTTATGTGTAAAAAAGTGAAAAATATCAGAGCGTTTTCTAAGAATTGAAACATTTTCAGTTTGAGTGGAGTTGTATGTTTGAAGACAAGCCATGTGAGAACATACAGAGCGGCTGCAACGACACGATAACATTTTCCCACGGTCTGTCACGCTTGGGACGGTAATATTTTACATAAATTAATATACGAGTATACTAGAACTTAGTTATGTTCCTAGGAATACGGTAGAACTTAGTTATTTTTCTAAATGCTAGGAAAAATTAAATTTGAGGTAAGAAGTGTAACATAGTAGTGATTTTCAATAGGTTCCCGTGGAAACACAATGGATAGTCTTGTCGTACTAAAGAAAAGAAAGAAAAAAATGCCGCCGTTAAAAGGTTATGAGTTATATACCAGTTCAACTTAATTTATTTATAATATTCGTTTCATGTCACACGGTTAAAAATATGATATAAATAATTTCTAGTACACTTGATTTACAAGAACTCTGTATAACTATGAAATGAAATGAAATGAAATGAAATTTGTTTATTTTGCATTATACTTATGGCATAACATTGTATGAAAATCCAAAGGCATCCGAACTAGTTTATAACTGTGTTTCGGTTGCCGATGGCTTCTCCCCGTTTAGCTTGACATAAAAATAAGTAATTAATTCTAGTAACTTAATTAAATTAAACAAGTATTAAAAATTATTTTGGCTTAGAAGTTACAATTTTGAAAAACAATTTCAATATACATGTAAAATGAGTACATTTTACATGTATATTGAAATTGTTATTATTTAAAAGGGCCTATAATTTAATATAATCTAAGTAGAATTCCAATTTAAATCAACAAGAAACCGTCTGGATGTATAACATTATTTGGGTGTTATGTTGTAAGTCTGTGGTTTGGTGTATACTGTTATCTGTGTTTAAATAGCTTATAGTATAACTAACTAACTATAACACTATAATAGTCGATTGCTAATTACTTAATTGGCTTATTATCAGATTATTATTTTTCATTATTTCTTAGATATGAAATACTTGTAACGGCTACTGTGCAAGATCAAGAAGCTTCAAGTGATGCAACTATTGTTGTCATAGAACCTACTTTGCCTGTGTTATACGTAAGTATTATATTTAAATCTTTGAGTTTTGACTTACTAGTTAAAAGGTTCATTTTATGGGTATAATAAGATCTGCTTTCTCGATTACTGGCTTTTAAGCTAGCTTTGACAATATTTTTAGGAATTCATAATCTCTTTTATTATTTGAGTTAATCCATTCATGCAACTCATTTTTTCTTAGCTGACTATAAAAAGTTTATCAAACCACCTACATACAATAAAATAAGAAGCACTTTTTAGGATATTACTACAAATTGTCTTTATTTTAATTTAACTAGAACAACCGGCTAGCACTTACGTTAAAAATTATTTTAAAAAACTAGCTCGACATGTTTGCTAGTTTGTTAGTACTGTGAGCAAATTTATTTTTTCAGATTGAACCAATAAATCGAATAGTAAACGAACACACTATGATCAATTTGATAGCCAACACTACCAACGTAGCTCCATCTTGCACACTGGCTTGGTACTTTGCGGATGAAGAGTATCTTAATACATTGGATCACTCTTGTGAAGATTGTCAGGTAAATTTGTGAAGTAAATAGTTAGTAAATCTGTTCTGTACCGGGAATGCACGAATCCATACTTAATAATGGTTGCCTGGAAGAAATTGATTTTAGCAATAAGGCCTTCACTTGTGGCGCTAGAGTAGTTACTGTTTGTACTTTTATTATTTTTGTTTTATACAGAGTTACTGGTAACTAACGCATAACCTTTTAAGGGTGGCTTTAGTACATCTATACCAACAAGTTTTGTTCTGCGACTTTTAGAAATTCGCGAAAAAAAAAATCAGCTGTTCCATACATTTTGTCGGAAATCTTCCATACTTTTGTATGGAACAGCTGATTTTTTTTTCACGAATTTCCAAAAGTTGTATAACAAAAGTTGTTGGTATAGATGTACTAAAGCCACCCTTAAAAGGTTATGCGTTAGTTACCAGTAACCCTGTATAAGTGTGTGACAATAAAAAAAAATACCTATCTATCTATCTTTAACTTACAAGTGACACTGGGAATTAAAGAGTAAAAGAAAATCATTTGAATTTCTTAAATACAAAAACTGTAATTACTAAACTATGCGATAAAAATAGAAACAAAGAATAATCAAATATTCTTTCAATCAATCAAAGTTTTACTTCTTAATGCGAGCGAAGCCGCGAGCATCCACTAGTCGAACATATAATTTCAATAACAAATCGTTTTGTTTCGACACTTCTATAGGTAGACCATGAAAGTCGTACAAGACCAAAACAAAACATCCAAATTTAGAAAAAAGTTATATAAAGCTCTATTCTCATTAAAATCAGTTAATTCAACCAAAGCAAAATACAGAATCATGTAAATTAAACAATAAGGTTGCTCAAATAAAAATTTACTTTACTTTAATTTCAGCACGGAACAGAACTCCCCGGCTCAGTAACCATCACGTCCTTAGAAGAGGTATTTCTCCAGGAGCTCACTGATTTCACCAACGAGACCGAGTCGCGGCGAGTCGAAGCTGAAACCAAGGGGCAGTCTGGACGTGCCCGATTTGTGGCCCAGTGTGGCTGCTCCCTTACTTTCAACTGTGACACGCAAGGAGTGGTGTATGCTGATGTGCATTTTACACTCAATGGAAGTCCGGAAGTCAGTGACGTCATGGTGAGTATCTATTGTTTTAGTTAGAGATCTTGGAAAAAAAACAAAAAAATTCATTTACTTGACGACTGGATACATTTAAAAATAAATAAAAACAGTTTAAATGAAACAGAGAAGAACGGGAAATGAATAAAAAATGAGGTCATTATTATGATTTGTAGGTAGGTATGTACTTATGTAGGTATATATTATGATGTGTTTGGAATTGATTAATCTCAAAGTAGAATTATCTGTTTAGCAGCACGATTGTATGCATCAGCTTTAACACACCATTAAATAAAAGGGAAAGTATATTTGTCGGTGATTTGTTACCGTTTCAGGCGGCAACGGAGTGACGGATCATTGCAATTTTTATGTTATGGTGATAGTGTAATCCGAGAGACATAATTACTTTTCATCTGAATACAACGCTGGAATAGAAAACCGCTCACAAAAACCACTAATTTTCTGTATGACTCATAACCTCCTTTTGTACGTGCAGTTGGTTGTAAACAATCCTGTATCGCATAATGTTATATCTAAAACAAGAATGTTTGTATACTTATTTCTCATTAAAAATTACAGGTGACACCAGAATTAGGAACCGCAATGGAGACAGTCTTCCGTATCAGCACCTTGGCAGCGTCTGACCCGGACAAGCCACTCCGCTACTCCTTCTACTGCAGTCTCGGAGACGATACACTTACTCTGGCTTCCAACTTGGAGTACTTGGCTACGGAAACCTTTTTACCATTCGTTGGTACGGTTTATTATGTTTTTGTGTTAAAAAATGTGAAATATTTCGAGATTACATGGTTTGGCTTTTGACAATTATGTAAGATGATTGTCAGTGAGAGTGAGATGAGTACGATGATGGTGGTCTACAATACAAATGAGCTTGCTTACCTAGTAAGAACTGATTCACTATCGCTTTAACGATCGCTAGATTTTACTTGTAGGTCACAGAACCTACTTTACCTACCTTACCTTACATTTACAGATGAAACCGGAACAAAAATATGGGTTGAGGTGTGTGACTCGCTCGGCGCGTGTCGTTCCAGCGAGCGCAAGACAGTCCAGCTACTGGCAAGCGAGGGACGCACGGTGCCAGCGCTAGTTGCCAGCGTGATGGGCCACGTGGCTCGGTGCGAAGTCTTGCTGTTGGAAAGAGTTGTCAAGTCTGCTGTTATTACTTACCTTGTGAGTATTTTATTTAGATATGGATAGGTGTTAGTAACTCGCTCGGTGCGTGTCGTTCCAGTGAGCGCAAGACAGTCCAGCTACTGGAATTAATTCTTACATTATTCTTAGTATGTTTCTGGCAATCCCTACTCATATAATGCTTTCTTTTTATTAATGAGCGCTCTGTAATTAAGGCACACATTATAGGTGGATGCAGTATTCATGACTAAGAAATTATCCATTTATTAATTACAAATGAAAATTAAATAATTATGTAATCATTTATTAATAAAATTATTATTTATTTCAATGAAACTTTCTTTTTCCAGAACACAAATCGACAAGATATCCTATCAACATTTATAAAAGCAGTATCGGATAGTCTGCTTCAAATGGACAAAGAACACTGTTTGAAGAAGAACAGTGAATTCCTGGAACTCATAAAATGGTTACAACAAAATGGGGTCGATATTGATAGGGCGAAGTGAAGTTCTATAAATATTAAAACAGGGTTTAAGCATTATAAATATGTTTTATATTTTTAACTTTTGATTAAATACCTAAACCTTTACAGATAGGTACCTACTTACTACCTATATTTATGAGTAAGTATATTAAATCAGGGATGCGGATGAGTACAAAGCAGTTTAATTAATAAGCATATTTTATTTATTTTACTTTGAAATCGTTATCGCGTTACATAACCACAATTTTTTTTTTTGCAGAACAATTGATCATCTTTTGATGGTAAAAATAGGATCAATTCTTCTGTATTTTAATTTGTCTTGTCTTTCAGTATTAGTAATAATACACTTTCGTTGCACATTATATCCACAGACTACAAAGAACATTATCAGGAACCATCCGTTACAAACTTCCATTCTATCCAAACAATATATCGGCGTAGATAAATAAATATGTTCCACCCGGAGCTCTCCAGGGCACGCTTGTTAGAGCTCTCTCTTCAACTAGCGAGTAACAAAGCATAAACTACTACGAAACTATACTACACTAACTAGGGACGTTGTTTTAAAGTATTGTTATGTGTATTTTTTCAATTTATTGATTCTGCTGCGGAGTCAAGACCCTCAGTAAGAAGGAATACGGCCAAAAAGAAAATGATGACCAACGAAATAAATAATAATAGAAATGATCAAAGAAATAAATTACATTATTGTAAGTTTACACCATACACATACAGAATGAATAATATACCAATCCTATATAATGTACCAAACAAATAAAGTAGATATAAAAAACAAACTAGTTCCTCTCAAAAAGCACTCAAATTTTAATTGAGAAAAACAATTAATTATTTTCACGAAGTAGTTTTAATTAAATTAAGTAAATTTTAACTGAGTAGCTCAAAGTAATTTGGTATAAAACTTACCAATTTACTTACACTATTGAACAATAAATCGATGTACATTACATACTTACTTTTACTATTATAGGTATTTTGTTAAAAACTCAACTTTACGTAACAGCGTCGGCTTCTTTTTTGTCATAATTGTCCTTTAACCATTTCTCGGTATTATTATTTAAATTCGACAACACTAATAAGATAAGCCTAAGCAGATGCCAAAACAGGAACAGAACTAGAATATCCATTATATTGTTACAGTTTCGCCATTTTTAAGAACAATATTATTCCAAGAACTAGGTTGCAAACTCTTGTAGAATTATTAAGCTAGTCCATACTAATCTTCGTAATATTGAGATAAATTACAAATTTTAATTACAATTTTACAATCTGAATGCCTTCAAAGCACGAGTGAATAGGTATCTTCTGGGCAAGCGTGCTCCATCTTCGACTTCACCGTCGCTTCCCATCAGGCGAGGTGCAGTCAAACGTAAGCCCATATAATGAAAATATATATATATATATATATTTGCTGAGGACTCATAATACGTATTCATTTTGATTCGGAGAAATGCAAAGTTAATATTAATATTTGGATTCTATCTATTGATAAAACTTCAAACAAGTTGTAGTTAAAAGTGACGATGAATGTTCAATATTGAGAATTACTTACCTACTGTGCTTTTGACGCGTTGAGCTCTCTTGTTAGCTACGCATCAATGCTACGCGACGTAGAACTTTTGTAGCTATGCTACATTGTACAGTTTTCAGATAGATAATTTAATTTATGGGTGCAAGTATAAAAATTGTATTATTGTTAATAGAGCCTGTAACATACCTTCAGTCGAACCTCAAAACTCACTATGCTCTAATCTTGGTGATTTCGTTAGTAAATATTTTGCATTTATTTGCAACTTTATATTTGTTATTATATTAGTTGTTAATTGACAACATTTATTAAACTTAAGATATTTTAAAACATTCTAAAATGATTCCACTACGTTATTTGTCGCCGATAAGGATTTCAAACCGGAATATTAATCCTTAGCCGGCTAGCAGAGTTCCCAGAAATATCCCTAAGAACAAAGGCTTTAAGCTACCCCCACCCTAGTCTAAGGGTACTTGCGTACGCGCAGGTAATAGAACTTGCAGGTATATAAACAGCATTTTTTATATTTTGACTTCATTTTTCAAATTACTGCTGACATAATAAGAACTAACTTAACTCTTAGTTGTGTGGGTCTGTGTTGTGTTAAAACTTTTTCTTGTTAAGTGAATCAGTGATATTCGGACTGTTTTGGAACCTTTGGGTTTAGAGTTATTATGCAAAAGAAGGTATGTACGTATACAATCTATATGTTTATAGGAAGATTTTTATGTTATCGTACACTTAAGTATGTTTATATTCTTGATTCTTGGATTTAGCTGTAAAGACCCAGCTATAGAAGCATTACTTTCTTTTCAGGATAATTCAAAACCATCAATGAGGAATAACGAAAGAAAACGCGGTCGTCCAGCTGGGAAGAACCGTGTTCCGCTCTCTCTCGTAAGAATCTGTTTAAACTTTTCATTATGACCAAGTTTTAAATGTGTGATTATTTGTTTGTATCATGTCTGTTTGTGAATCTATCACGAAAAAACGGAGCTATGAAACTTCTAGTTTAGAGGTTTAATCACAACAACGAAAGCTCTGCTGATAGGATTCCCACTTTCTTCTACAGCGCATTAGGTACATATAATATTACCTGGGCAATAACATAATTACTATCCAGAAAATATCCCTTATACTATTAAATTGGATAAATAAATTCATATCCTTTGTTTCCAGGATGAACGTCGTGCCCGGAACGCGCAGTATGAGAGGGAAAGAAGGAATGAGACGGCAGATGCGATGGCACAACTAGCGGAGGCAGCTCGCTGTGATCCACAAGTAAGTACAATTTAATTCATTTTTACCCCATTTTTATTGAAATCTAACTTTACGTACTAACGTTACTTTTTAAACTGAAACGAGTTAGCAATTGCCCATAGTTTGCCTAATAGTAAGCTATAGCTTTAGCCTGGCCAGCTATAAATGGTGCCTGCTTACCCAATAAGAACCAGTTCACTCCAGCTTTGAAGATCGCTAATAGGTAATATTCGTGGTAAATTTATTATAGAATCACTCGAATTTGTCATACAAGTGAAAAAACTGTATCAAACCCTGTTTTCTTATACACTCGTAGCTATCATACAACTTGAATAGATAAGTGCGGTAAAATTTAAAGTGTATTTTAAAATTATACTTAAGTTTGACCAATTTTTTTTTTGTTTCAGATCACAAACCCAGATTTGCTGGCCACAGTTATCAACAGATTTCAAAATGTACAAGCAGATAAAAGCTTAGATGATTTGCGGCGAATTAATGAAGATCTGGAATCACAGAGTAAGTTTCGTAGAATAATTTGCTAATTGGTCGAAACATACATTTCATTTTCCTTGTTACATATATGATAAAATGTCCTATGAATTAAATATTTTTATTTTTGTGTGTTCTTTCCAGTTGCGGCTTTAGAAAAGCGTTTAGCTGAGGACTCATCTGAAGAAGGGGCCGAAGTCGAAAACAAATCCAAAAAACGAACAATCCCGCAAACCGATTCTGACACGGACGGAAACATGGAAAAACGACGACCTGCCAAACTTGTAAGTACTTAAAATTATCACCACATAGTATAAAGCAAAGTCGCTTTTCGCGTCTGTCCCTATGTCTGTATGTGGGTATGTCGTCCCCATGTCTGCAGTTTTTTTAATAGCTATTCAAGAGGAAGCTTTATATGTACCTACCTATAATAACGCATGCGAAGCCGCAGGCAAAAGCTAGTTTTTTATATACCATAGTTTAACAATTAAGTAAGCATATATAAGTATATATTTTTACACATTTGTTTTTTTTTGTTTTTGCAGCGCAAAATTTCTAAAAAGAGCAAAGTCCATGAAGTTCCCAAACAAAGCCACCTCAGCGACCATGAGTCATCCACAGATTCACAAGACTGGTCCAATCACCATTTAGGGAAATCTCTACCACCGGCAATGGAACACTTCATAGTACAAAAAGTAGAAAGATCTTCGTCACCGTTTCTTCAAGAAAATGAATCGAAAATAACTGATGTAGTTTATCCAGTCAGTGATTCAAAAGCTTCGAAAACTTTAAGTACAAATAAATTGGAAGATACTTCAAGCGATGATGGGACTTACTCCGTGAGTTCGAAAGAACTACAACCATTTTATGACAACAGCCATCAAAATGTAGAAATGGAATTTCAGTTTCTGCGCCCACTTCCTCAGATCATGACTGAAAATAAAACTGAAGAGCAAACCAAAGATCCTTTTAGTGAGTTTTGTTTACTATATATTTTAAATTTATTTACAACAAAAAACCAGTAGGTATACCTATTGTTAATCCCATTGAAAAGTTAAATAGTATATATCTCTCTCTCTCTCTTTTCCATGGTTAGGTCAGATTTAAAGTTTTTTCATGTGTTGTTTTTTCTGCCAACAGCTGATCAAGAGAAAGCAATTCTATCGCATTTTGGATGGGGTGACTACGACTTTGAAGGTGGTTATAGCGAGGTGAGGAGACAGTTCAGCTTTTTACTTTTTTTTAATTATTTGTGAAATACTTGGTAGATAAAATAAGCGATGTCGCCAGTCTAAACACATACAATACCAGCTTTAGTAATTTTTCTAAGAAAACCAACAAGTCACTGGTTTCTGTTGAAAAATACTTACCTAATATGGAACTTTGACTCTACCTGGAGCCCTGTTTTCAAAAAGTTCTAAAGTCAAAACCCAGGGGTCTTTCAATCGTATAGTTAATAGGTTTCTTCTAGGTAAGCGTGCTACATCTTAGACTACAGTGGTGCTTAATATCAGTATATATATAGTCAAACGAAGGTAAGCCTATTTCGTGATTTAAAAAACAAATATATTTAATTTTAAATTTTCGTCTATTTCAGAATCAAGCCCGATGGTCACACATGGACTTTGCCCATTAGAAGAAACTTGAAGATGTATAAAGTGCTACAAATGTTGACGAGCAATTTGATTGTGCAATATCTTATTTTATTAGCTACCCAGTGAAAAAGACAATGTATATCTACTGTTAAAATAAATGACTTTTGAACCTTATAAAACTTAGTTTTCCTTAGTTTTCTTTAATTACCGTGCTTTTATATAGTACATAAGCAGGTAGATAGAATTATAGAAAAAAATAAGAGCTACTTTTTGAGTGCCATCAATAGTTACTTATGTTACCTAATATACTTACTCAGATATACATAGCTCCTTAGGTATAGAGAAATATTTTTGTAACACAAAACCATAATGCATTCGTTAAATCTTCCGCTTACACAAGTTTTATTGCAACGATCCATAAACATCGATATTGCTGTTGAGGGAAAACTGTGTCCAAACAAAAACTGGCGGAATAAGCGCAAACAAAGAAACGCTCCGAAACCACTATCTGGGCCACCCTGCTAACAAACAATACAGAAAGTAGGCAGCATTACAGCATCGGTCAGATTTATTTGTGCAGATATTGGTCAGTGTCTATAAACACGTGAAATGGTAAAAAATGACCTAAGGTGTTTTACAGTTTCGAAATGTTTCCCTCAATAACGGTAACCATAGGCCTTGGAACTTCTATGATTTGTGGATTTAATGTTTATATATGTAACTAGTGGACACTCTCGGCTTCGCTCGCATTATTTCAGGATAAAAAGTAGCCTATGCCACTCTTAAGACCTCGTACTACCTTCAAACTAAAAATCATGATTCAGCCGTTTTTGCATGATGAGCGTTTAAATAAACAGACAAAATTTCTAGAAATTTTAGGAACGTGTGTTGCTATCAATACAAAGTACCTAAGTATCTCCATTTTTTTTAAATATATTTAATATTCCGAGCGTCTTCAGCTTTATTATCTGTAGGTATAGATGTAGATAATATTCAATTGTTATTTATGGGTTTATTTTCACGGTTTGTATAGATTATAATGATAAAGAAAGATAGTAAAATTTAATATTTGTGGATTACTTCATTTCTGCCTAAAGAGCTACCCCATCTAGCCCGCTATACGGACCTCAAATATTAACGTATTACTTACAGCATAACAAGTAACTATTGTTGGGCTTACTTTCAATTAATTACTTACTTTATCATTAATTATTTTGGAGGCAAAGTTGAGCGGCGAAATCATACAAAATGCCTGCGACTAATCTTCAGGCACATTAGATAACGACACGGCATTATACATTTTGCCTTCGGCATTTTACATAACAGCAAGCGTTTATAAACTGACGACGCCGTATGTAAACGGCGGAATCATACAAAATGCCTGCCACGCCATGTCCACAACACGATTTTGGTTTTAATAGTTTTATTAATAAACCATAGACGCCCTTGGCGCAATGTCCTTCATGAACAACTAGTCCTATACAAGCGACTATAGCGTTTAAAATGTTAAAAATTATTTAATAATTTACTATTAAGGCTAGCTTTATCAACAAAATTGTATGTTAGTAGACTACAATCTATCTATGCATTTAATTAAGCTGAAGGGGGCGAAAGTCAAACATGAACATTGAAGATATTTTAAAAAATGTTTTGTGATAGCAAAACACGTCCCAACAAATTCTAGAAATTTCGTCTGTTTATCTGTGTCTCTGTTTATCTGAATAAAAACTGTAGGTACAATAAAACAAAGTGCTTAATATAACAGAGTATTTTATATTATAACTAATTATCAATAAAAATTAGTCTTCCAGAACAAAAACAATTACCAAAGAAAACAAAAATACCTCCAATGGTAAAAAGTAATATTGCACGTGAAAATGAACGAAAAAGTCAGTTTCTTAAGCGGAATGTCAAGAGATTTTTATAATATATCTTTACAAAAAATGAAAATTGTATGTATTACAGCTGTTTTAAATATGCCTTACTTAGAGCGATACAACAAAATACCTTATTGTTATATTTTACCTATAAATTAAAATAATATGACCAATAATTTTAAACAAAAGGTGGTGTAATGTAAAACATACAGTATCACTTTTAAAATAAATAATTATTCTATTTTAATGTTTCTAGGTTTGTCAAAACTTCCCTAAATAGGTACACGTAAATTGTACAATATAAGAAATAAAGCGCAATATTAAAAAAAAAACATAACAAATTCCAATTATTTCCGTTCAAGAAGACTAACCCATAAAACTATTTCGTATTTCTTTAATATTCAAGCTACAGACTGTTGCTGTAAGAACCACCTCTGTACAAGAATATAATATTCACAATGTACTTAAATCTGACTTATCACATAACACAGAATTACGAATTACCATTAATACTACACTTGCGAAAAAAAGAAGTTTAAGAATGTGTATTCTGCACAGACAGTTCACTAAAATTCTTTTCTTATCAATAATAAACTACCTACTTCGATCGCTTATTCTCTATTTATTTACAAAAATAGAAAACTTTATAGATGTTTTGGCATAATGAAATAATTTCTGTAGCTAAGTTGGAAATTCCTAAAGTACATAATTTACAAATCACTTCTGTAGAGTGCCACCTAGCGGCGGACGGCGGAACTAGCGTTTGAGTTATGTATGGCTGACATAGAACAGACAAACCTTGACCAAACAGCAAAGGCAGCATAAAATTAATAATACATAATATTTCAATTACATCACCCTGCATCAATGGTGTACATTTATATCATATTCTAGCTTTTACAATCCAGTTGTAAATGCAATGTTTTAGGAACCTGTACAAGAATAGTTACAGAAAACACACTGTTCAGTTAAAATTATTTGTTTCAGCCATACTTATCAAATCACATTCTTGTCATGAAATATAATCCCGCGAAGTAGAATCTGATGACCAGACAACAGTCGATGGTGACAAAACCATGTTTAATAGAAATAGGGGCAAAACTGGTTCCTTTGGTTTTTGTCAAAACTGTAATTTCTTTAAAAGCAATCACTCAAACCTTTAGTGCCTTGTTTTATGCTGTGATCAGGTGAAAATATGCCAATAATTGAAGATTTTCCCAGCATAATATATGTGCTACGGAGTATAAAGCTAGTCATGGTATCCAGATGGTAACACTGACTGAATATACCTACCACATACCTAAAAGATGAATTAATAAAATTTCAAACAGAGCTAATAATAAGGAAACCGGACAAAACCAAACAGTAGTGTCACTTCTCTAATAATAAATTATTATCAAGTTACACATTTTTATCACCTGACTTTGTAACACAAGAAATTAATTTAAAATTATGTGTTAATACAAAAAAGATTGGGTCATATTAATGTCATTAGCTCCCATTTACAATTATTTTTTCAATGACAAGAATCTAATTAATTTGGATTTTTTTAACAATTTGTAAGATGGATTGTGTGATTGATCCGTGGAAGGACCTGGGCACCCACCACGATGTATCTGCCCAAGAAAACTCCCCAAACGAATTAATTCTGTGGGGGAGTCCCTACCCTCAGTCATGAGGAAATACGACTCTAGAGAGGAGATGGATGAAGTGAAGATGTAGTAGTCTCATTTGGTCTTTTCCACCTGAATGCAGCATTATGACATTCCAGTTGCCTAATTGTTAATTATATCTAATTCACATTTACACTGTTTATTTTCAGTTTCTTTACCCGTCGCGTGGTACCTTCACCATCTGAGCTGTCAGTGTCATGTGAACTGCCTTCCGACTTGATCCCGAGCTCGTGTGCGTCAACAAAGTTGCCTGTCTGCCGCCCCTTTTCTAACGCCCGAACTGGAAAATACAAACGGTACTTTTAAGTTAAATACTCAGGTTTGAAACCGTCAGGTCGTGATTATTTTTGCTCACTTTCCAATAAAAGTTTAAGTTACCTAGTACTTTTAAGATTTATAAAAAATTAAAATACTTCAAATTGGAGGAATGTGTCTATGAGAGGCCATTTGGTGGTGGTTAGCCAATATTTTATTTCTTCTGTATTACAGTCTCTGTACGTATATTTAAAATATATAAAAACTTATTTTAACTTATTCAGGTGTATGATGGGTAAGAGCACTGGATTCAGGTCTATGTCCTATGGAAGGATTTGTGAATGTGAAGCCAATGAAGTCATCCCTACTGAAAGCTTAGTTTACATGTTACGATGAGAACATGTTCTCATCGTAACATGTAAACTAAGATAGAAGATTTCGAGAAGAATTCGAGAGAATAAAATAAAAGATTTTGTGACGAAGGAGTATTTTTTTTATCGAATCTATATTTAAAGTCCTGAAAATCATTCAAAAATCGGTTAACTTCGTGGCCAACTACTTTTTTTGGTATAATAGGAACTCTGCTATCAGAATATATATATATATATATATATTGACCAGGAATCTGAATTTTATTTTTCAATATTAAGTTCATTTTGGATCAAATTGTAGGTTAAAAAGAAGAACGACCCACATACATTCTGAAGATGGATGTCATAACAACATACGCGAATTACATGTGAGTGAAAACCATTTAGTTAACATATTGTTAAGAATTGCTTACACAAAATTGTACAATCCATACCTCCTGGTTTAAGATAACTGAGTTGATATGTAAATGCCACTTATATATCAACACCCAACTGTGTGTTCTAGACAAACTTTCGCCTGTGTTGAACAACACTAAAAAAAGTTATGATTAAACAACACTAAACATCTTTCCAGTGTTGTAATGTAAATGTATCATCTTCTTAACTGTATGTATGTTTAGTGAAGCTAGAACATTCACTGCCCTCTTATTTTGTATAACTATTTCTGCACACCACCATTTTGAATTTCGTATTACAAAGTGTATGGAAAATGCACAAAAACGTCTTACGGCATGTCATTATTTCTCCAAAAATGCAATGATGTGCTATGGGCAGCCAATGTGCTAGGCTATTACTATATGTCCTTTTATGGCTCACCAAACTTCAGCACACAGTACAAAATTTACAAATTACTATGCATTAAAAGAAAACACTATTGTTTTTAATTTGTGGTTTGTATTCTGAAATAAAAATTATACTATCTAAATCTTTAGCAATTAAATTCCTGTTTCTTTGAAATCAAGTTAAAGTAAATTCACAGTCAATATAACTCACTTTGTGTCTCCAGAAGGTTATTTTGTCTCTTAAGATCTTCTATATCTTGCATGTGGGAGGTGTTTTTTCTGCGCATGAATTGGATGTACTCTGCAGCTTTCTTCAGGATCTGAGCTCTGCTGGCCTGCAAACCAGAGTTAATTCATGTTAATTTACTTTGTTGTGTGTCAATTATTAACAGTGTATGCCATCTCTAAGCAGCAAAAATGAAATGTGTCTGAATATTAATTCTATGCAGTATAAGTCAAACTTTACTATTTTCAGATTCAAGCAAGTAGTTAAGTTTTTCATCTAAATTCTCTGAATTGAATCTTTTAAGTAAAAAAAGAAAGGGATTTGTGTATATTTACAAGGGTGTTTTGCAAAGTAGTCAGCTTAACCAAGAAAATAAACACATAAATAAAAAATCACAACTGTTTCAAACACACATGTTTCAAACTTTATTCAATTACTCTATTATTAATTAGTTGGAACGAAATAATGTGGGAAGATTTGATTTTTAGATTCGAATGGATCTGGGTTAGGCCACATACTTTATCACAAAATAAGTTAAAAGTTCAATTAAATTTGAAGTAGCTTAGCACATAATTTGAAATTGAAACCAATCCTAGTACTGTGTCCTTCAAGCACACTGATATAAGAATGTATAAAATTAATGTCAAAATGTAACCTTTACATTAGGAATTGACTAATTTGATGGCATTACACTGATAACACATGCAGAATAATGATTATAAGTAGGTATAAAAATATCAAAGAATACTAACACTACATACCACTTTTTCATTCTGCAAAGCTGGTACAGATTCTCTCAGGGAAGTAAAACTATCTTTAATGTGGTCTCTCCTTTTCCGCTCCAGCGCGTTATGGTGAGCTCGTTTCTCGGCCTATCAACATGGTAAAAAATACAGACCTAACAACACCATAGCTCATACAAAACAATGCCACTTACAGAACATATCACAAGGTTACACCTGATGTAAATCTCCTATACACAAACAAACCTGCGAATAATATCCACTTCCCAGACTGTTCCTAGCGTGCATACGCGAATCGGAATCATTCTCAGCCTGAAAATTTAATACCATGCATCAATATCAAAATAAACGAAGCAAACAATCTGTCAACAAGGGAAAACACCCACATCACTTTCAATATCGATGTCGCGATCGTCGTCACTCATCATCTTGAATAGTTTTCTGTAACTTGCGAGTCTACAATAAGTAAGCAAATTTAGTGAAATGTTTTAAAGATTTCTACATAAATAACTAAAAGAATGCGCTTTATTCACAAATTCGCACAACACAGAAACAGCAAAATTACACGAAATCTACAAGCGAAAGAAAACGTGCATGACAAATGACAATGACAGTAGAGTTTTGTGTTCACTTGTAGGTATGTCAAAGTCATTGGTATGATATCGAGATGCAGATGTGATTTTTTGCTAAAGATATCAAGGCCATTTAGTTAGTAGTTTAGTGAATAATATTATTTAAAGGCCAAGGTTACAAGTATTTTTCTGGATGGTAATGAATAATTTTAAAAAGATCTAGAGTCTAATAGGTGTTATTTTACAAATAATAAAAACAAAATAAATATTATTAAAGCATTTTTTATTTGTTTTATTGTGTTAAGTATATATGTTTAGTAGTCTGTGGTTCCATATTAAAATAAAAAGGACTGTGGCACCTCCGTTTCCGTTTCAGCTTTGTATGAAAAGGAGAACGGAGGGAAAACAAATTAAGACACATCGTAATAACATTATTCGATTCCTCAGTGGATATTCAATAAAAATAAATTCATTCGTTATAATATATAAAATGGATTCAAACAACGAAATCGTAAAATTTTCGTCTGATATTGAAATCAACTCTGATTCTTTTTACAATAAAATTCAAGAAGAAAGTGATTCTTATATGGCTGCCAGCAAAAAAAACCTAGATGTTACAAGGAAATTGTTAAGTAAGTTAAAAATATGTAGGTAACTATTTTACAGAGTTTTTGTATGTGCTACTTACTTCGTAGTTTGTAGGTAGCAGACAGACCTACATAATTATATTTTATTCTGTTATGTACATACTACTTTATGTAATTATATCACTTATTTACAGTTGCTGTGTTCAAGATGGAGATGGAACTCACGTCGCTCTATCACGCTCAATTATTCCAAAACATAGCAAAAACTAAACCCACTGCCGAAAACGATGTACAGGAATAGTATAAGAAACAATTGTAATATGTTCTGTGCATATAGGTACAATATAATAAAAATACCATAAGTACTATGTATTTATTTTTTATTTACGAAGTCCAATCAACACTACCTATTTGCAGATATGAAGGAACGCATTACTTAGGTAGGTACTTTAACTAGGACTGACAGCAGGCACCTACAATTTATAAAACGTGTCATAATGATAAAATTTGTATTCATTTAAGGGTAAAAATGAGCACAAATGTGTTAAGGCACAATAGGTATAGGTATATTTTATGAGGTATGACTTCGGCGGAAAATTTTAAGTAAGTAATAGATAGGTATTATGATTTTAATATTTTTTGATGAATGTTTGTAATGTAATCAATTGCCCTGTTAATACTAAGTAGTAATTTAATAGAAAACTAGAATGTAAAATGTATAAGTACCATTGAGACCGTTTTCCCTGTCCTAAACAGTTGTAACTACAACATTATGACTATCGGTTTGAGTAATATTATTGTGACTGCATAGTTGATAAGTGGTGATAACAGCGTTTCCGGCGAACCTTCCAGAAGGATCTTGTCGGTATATGCTGACGTATTCATCATCGAGAGTGAAGATCACGAGAGGGGGAGCCACCCAGTCACAGACTACAGTCACGGCCTTGTTTACTGCTGCTGGTTTCACACAGAATAGCTGAAATTTTAATAAATAATTATTATATTCACACTGACATAGGGTACACCAGACCACAATTTAAAAATACTACCATTGCCCCCGAAAGCTATAATGCCTAATATACCTCCATACTTAACACATTTCATTTAAACCTCTAAATTCACATACACACAAAGAAATTTTTGCCTTTATTTTATTAGCAGGAAATGGAAGTAGAATAATACTATTACCTATGCTATAAGTTTATTATGATACTAATAGATACCCATTATCTACATATAATCACATTAAACAATAATTATAGATAAGCAATTAAGTATTGTACAAAATAAAAGGAATACCTTTTGATGGGCTTCTCGTTGTCCTGGTATGAGATAGGCCACGGGATAATCGAATTTGTATCGGGAAACGTAATCTGTATCTGAAAGAAATACGAATTAAGTAAGTAGTTCGGTACTTATTACAAAATGTTAGGCTGAGTAAGTTTTGTTGTAAGTATTCGGTAAAATAGAGTTACAAAAAACACTTCGCGTCAGTAACTTTACCAATGTAAAATAAATTAGTCATTATATTTTGAACATGAAGATAGATAATTTACATCATTTGGGTTTAAAATGTGCACTATTTAAGAATTTACATTTAATAAATTTACAAATGATGTGGGCTATATTTTCCCCACTAGGCCACCTTGTATCGGGGGAAATTTGCTAATCCATCAGTTCTATAAAAACTTTAAGAATGTAAATAGGAAATAGATTTGTCTTAATGTTAATAGTTTAATTCCAGCTCCTAGTAGATCTCGCGAAATGTACTACACAATTTGAATGTTGTGTATAGTTAGGCACGCTTTTATATACTTATACTAAAGCATTATATTACTTATAATTTGTACAACATGATTTTGGTTACCTACTCACCTTTAGTAACTTGTGTACAATGTGGTGGCGAATTATATTTCTTTATGGAACAATGAGAATGGACTATAAAAATTATAAGTAAAACTGGGCTTAAATGTTTTGTCATTTTAACAGCACACATCAGTTAAGATACAGAAGCAAAATGATACTGAATGTTTGTTATTTTCCTCTAAAGTTAATCAATTGACCCCGCTGGGCCGTATGTTAGGAGATACCTACTTGTTTACTGACCAGTGGACGCCCGCGGATTCGCTTTCATTATTTCGGGATAAAAAGTAGCCTTTGACACTCCTAAGACCTACATACCGAATATCATGATGATCCGTTCAGCCATTTTTGCGTGATAGGCGTTTAAATAAACAGACAAAAAAAATAAAAACTGCTGAAACGTTCTGTTATCTCTACTATATAAAAATAAGACGGGTTTTCCTTCCTGACGCTATAACTCCAGAACGCACGAACCGATTTCCACGGTTTTGCATTCGTTGAAAAGGGCTCGGGCTCCGTGAGGTTTATAAAAAAAAAGAAAAAACGAATCCATCAAGTGGCGAAACGGAGTTCGCCGGGTTTGCTTGTCGATTTTAAAAAACATTTTATTTTTTATATTTTCTATGTAAGTACAGATATTTGAGCTTCTTCATCTTTATTATATTATGTATAGATTCTAGTAAATTGAATACCTAGTACTTATATGATTCTATGTTTAGTTACTAGGTATAAGACGACGCGTGAGAGAAATGCGTTATCACTAAAAGAAAAAAACATAATTAGTTGTTGAGTGTAGAATTCTGCATTAGATTTAATATCTAATTTAAGTAAGATTCACAAATACAGTTTAACTTGAATTTAACTTGAAAGTTCGAGAAATACATAGGTAGGTACCTAAATGACGACGACGCGTGAGAGAAATGCGTTATCACTAAAAGAAAAAAACATAATTAGTTGTTCAGTGTAGAATTCTGCATTAGATTTAATATCTAATTTAAGTAAGATTCACAAATACAGTTTAACTTGAATTTAACTTGAAAGTTCGAGAAATACATAGGTACCTAAATAAAAATTGTTACAAATACAATACAATACAAATTATTTTATTATGTCAGAATAAGTAAATACAGTTAGTAGGTACTAAGATTTATGTATACTAGTACAGGAGTTTAAAACTTAGCTCTAGCAGTACAAGGTGGTATTCCATGTAATGGATTAATAAATTTAATTGATGGAAAGAAATGTAGAACGAAATCGATTTGACACAATACCCAGTAACATATTTATATTGAGAGGGACAATAATGCTATGTACATATTTGTATTGGTTAAGATAACGAGAACAACCCAAAGTATAATCAAAATGAAAAATTTAAGTCTCATATTAATTGGGAGTGTTATTTTGTTTCAATTAAAATTGGCGTTTGCTGCTCAACAGGTTTACGAGTTTGGTAAGAATGTAGGTTTTATGAGTATATATAACAAAATTGAGTTTTTCTTAACTTATTTTCTATGCATAAAGTGCAATATTTTAACAATGTTTAATGGAATAGCACTGTACATATCATTGTCATTCCTGAATTCATTTATGTATATCACTTCAATAATTTTTACTACCTTAATAAACTTCTTATCTCTGGGCACTGGGTTTTGATAGTATCGCTTTGTTTATTAAATATAATCATTCAATTTAGGTGCTGATGGAGGTCAAACTATTTACAATAAAGATGGCATTATCCATTTGCTGACGTATGAGACGACCATTGATATTCCTGTAAGTTTCTAATAATATCTAATTTTAAATGCATCTTAGTTGATCTCAGCCTCGGAGCAATAAAATTATCAAATGGTACATTAACCTATATTTTTTTTTTTTGTATGTTCGTCGATCAATCCACCAACATATAGAAGTCTATTAACCTATATTTCCGCAAGATTGAAAATCTTTGCATTTTGAAATTGATGATTTTTATAATAATATGCCATAATTAACCGTACCTGAGATAGGTGAAATCGCGAGTCGTCATTATAAACAAAACAAACGCCATATAATGATTATCTGATTTTAGGTGCCAGAAGATATGGTCATTTCTTACATCAAAGTCACGGTAGACTCGCTTTCTCCACCGAAAGTTGACTATGTGGCTCAATCTAAGCAAATTACTATCAAGTACACCTGGATTCAAGTAACAGCTTCCACTTACAACATTCTAGTTAAAGGAATTCCGTTAAATAAACGTTAGATCCAAAAGAGAGGGATGAAAATCCTTGGTTAGATCATATAGCGCCACCAGAAAGAAACCAAAACAAAGCTTTTAAAAAAATCCTAAAGCCTTAAAACAAATGTTTTTGATATTAAACTATCAATATACCTACTAAACAGCCCTTTAAGATTTGCCTATGTTTAAGCATTAACTTACCAGTATGAACATTGTTTACCTATACCATATCTCGTGTTTGATTTAACAATAAAATAAAATTCATTCAATCTTAATGCCGATTGTTATTGTAGATATAATGGTATTATAATTAGTTGGTACTTACTGTTCTTCACGATTACATCACCACACACCATTTTAGTAGTGCCTAGTTTCAAGCATTCATTCACGTTTAACAATAAACTGTGATTATACGTGGATTGTACCTAATTGGTACGCATATTTCTACCTTTCGGGTGAATATTAGTGTCAGTTCAATTTTCTTAATGTTTATCCTATTCTTGTTATTCACTGTAAGTAGACAGACTTTTGGTGATGGTGTTACAGATGGTATTAAATATTTCGAATATGGTACGTAAGTATTTTTTTATCATACCTACTCGTTTACATGGGCGCTTCCGTGGGTCAGATGACCCGTTAAATTGTAGGTCCCGGCAGTTTGTCTAGTACGGCAGTCGTCAATCCATGTCAGAGCTCCTTAGGGTGGCTTGATAAACTCTCGACATCAGAGTTGGCCACTCTCATTCGATAAGAAGAAGACATGTACCTACACTTGTTACCTAACTACAGATATATAAGATCAATCAATGTGAATGTAACGTAACATGACCTAGTCTTTTTTCACAATATAACACATAATATAATATTCTGTAAACAACAAAGCACATAATATAATATTATGTAATATAAATATTGTGTTTTTCTAATTCAATATATAAATATGTAAGTACATATTGGTAAAATATACGAAATTGATTATTCCACTACAAAATTTTAAAAAATACATTACTAGATATAATATATTTATATACATTTTGTTACCCATTGTATAACTAATATTTTCATTGTTTTATATTACTTATTTTAAGGGAACCAAACAGAAAAAATGAAGCTTTTTTATGTATTCGACGCCACCATTCCTATGTTAACTCCTGCTTCCTGCTTAAACATGACTGTAAGTATATGTATATAAGTATAAACATAAGTAGGACATAAGTATAACGAAGTTATCAATGTAATGTTCTTTTATTGTATAATAAAAGTATAAGTAGTATTCTCAGTAGGTATGGTAATAGTATATAAAAACCTAAGAATACAATGGAGCAAACTGCTTGAATCAAATATAAAAAATGTAGTTTTTTTTTAAATCATGATATATAATCGTTTGACTACAGCCTGCCTGATGTTAGGTACCAGCACCACTATAGTCTAAAATGTAGCACGCTTGCCTATAAGAAACCTAAGTAGTAGTATGTAGTTAGGTATGATAATGGTAAACTTTTATTGGAAAATGAGCGAAAATAATCACGACCGGCAGGATTCGAACCTGCGTATTTCCGATCACCGTCGAATCCTGCCGGTCGTGATTATTTTCGCTTATTTTCCAATAAAAGTTTGATTTAAAACAACCATAGTGCAGGTTTAGCACTTAATAAATTAACTCATAATGATAATGGTAACTACATATGGTATAGAATTATACCTAAGTATTTATCATGTACTAGCTGTGCCAGCGACTTCGTCCGCGTGGAATAGTTATTATCATAAAAATGGTTCTAGTGAGTTTATCTTAGTTAAGTTAATAAATTAAGATAGACATATACTATTCCGAACATTTTGTTAGATAATTTCAAGAGGAATAATTCTTTCATACTTACATACTTTTTTGATATCTTAAACCGTTTACGCAGCGCACGCAAAGGAAGCCCTCAAAGATGAGTAATTTTCCCCGTTTTTTTCCACATTTTCCGTTGTTTCTTCGCCCCTAGTAGTTGCAGCGTGATGTTATATAGCCTAAAGCCTTCCTCTAGTAGTTGCAGCGTGATGTTATATAGCCTAAAGCCTTCCTCGATAAACGGTCTATTCAACACAATAATAATTTTTAAATTTGCACCAATAGTTCCTGAGATTAGCGCGTTCAAACAAACAAACAAACAAACTTTAAAACTAAATCAATATATTCTTATTTAAAATAACTAAATAATTGTCTTTTGTATCCTTTTCGTAGGTCCAGTCTTAAATGTTTCACTTCTTTCTAGGTGGAGACCGAGGCTCAGTCGACTCCGGTACAGAATCATACGTATACATACGTGAAGGTAGCATACCTCAACCTTGTTTCAGTTGT
This sequence comes from Macaria liturata, assembly GCA_964023185.1. Lineage (NCBI taxonomy): Eukaryota > Metazoa > Arthropoda > Insecta > Lepidoptera > Geometridae > Macaria > Macaria liturata. Next base: position 6,126,929 of record OZ026809.1, read on the forward strand.
CAACGTTGAATTTGATCCTGAGACATCGATAATCTGTTTTAGCATAAAATTTCCTTTTATTGATACCCCTGTTGTAGTAGTGGGTTACAAAGAGTGATTAATAAACAGTTATTAATAGCAAAATGATTTATTGTCAAATTAGCAGACTTGGAAATAAATAAACCAACGTCCAGTGCATTCAAATATATATCTTACTTACTTACTTATTACTAAATTGCTTTAGGTACCTATTGAGTAAGTATATTCATCTCAAAATAATTCAAGGGTTGCTTATAAACTCTCGAACACCAAAGCTCACCAATCTCGTATGATAAGAAGACTCTATTATATCAGGAGATACTTACCTCGTTTAAGTACTTAGGTGCCTAATTTAAATAACACAAAAATACTTTATTTACAAAATCTTTATTTTCACTATTGCCGACTAACAATAGTTAAGTCGCCAATTGTAAAAAAATTAAATAAAAATGTTATATAAAATTTTCTATACTTCGAAGACCTAAATATTCATTATAGGTACACTGTTTTTTGTCTATACCTGCTACTATTGCACTTTTTAAGGGGACGTGAAGGGTATACTGTGATGGGTAATCAGTCGCGGGAGCGCATGTTGATGTCATCGTGTCGGACGCGCTCCATCTCCCTGTGGTCGCCGGACACGCGCGCTCCAGCTGATGTACCTGCCTCGTCATGCTCACGTTTGCCCGGAGAGTGGGGCCTTGACGGCGCGGATTGTACCAGCCGCCCCATCAGACTTGCACTCTTATCCTTGCGGGGCCTCGTCCATTCGTGGGATAACACTCGATCCAAAGTCAACCGCAGAGTAATGTCCGGTTCCAAAATATGACGCACGATCGACTTGGCTGCAGCCGACACCGTGTCTCTTATCCTGGATCTAAAAACCCAATTACGTGACATTTGATCTTTCAGCAACTTGCGGAGATTGGAATCGTCGAATGGCATCGAGGCGTTCAACATGATGAATAGAATGATGCCAAGTGACCACACGTCCGCCAATTTAGGGTTGTATGGTGTGCCACTTACTACCTCTGGAGCGGCGTATGCAGCGGATCCACAGTATGTTTGGCTGAGCACTCTCCTATTATCGCCATCAGTGCAAAATCTTGCGAACCCAAAGTCTGCTAGCTTCACATTGAAGCGTCTCGATAGTAGTATGTTTTCACATTTCAAATCTCTGTGTGCGATATTCTTGCTGTGCAGATATTGTAAACCGCTCGCCATTTGTCTAAACCACAGCTTAGCTTGGTTCTCTGGCACCACGCCATTGCGCTTTATGAAATCCAGTAAATCTCCATTATCAGCATATCTCATGAATATAAACACCCTCGGTCCTCGCTGCAAAATACTATGCACTTGTATGATGTGTGGATTTTCAATCTTAGTCAATATGTCAAGTTCGCGAGGGAAAAACTTTTCTAAGAAATCTCGAGGTGCTTTTTCCTTGTCAAATATCTTGCACGCAAGGTGCATGCGTTTAGGGCTGGATGCATCGCAATATTCTGCCAGATGAACGGTAGCATAGGATCCTTGGCCGATTTTTTTGCCGATGAGATAGCCTCGTTGTTCCAAGGCATTGACCTCGGAGCTTCGAGGGCTGAGGCGCTCAGCCATTGAGCTCTATCGACTTTATCCTTACCCGTTTAGGATACATTGGACATCTCACGTCTCGCTTAGGTATATGCAAGTTTTAGTCTCCCACCTGTCAAATGTTATCTTGTGTGTTAGGTATAAGTTTACACCCAACTCTCCTATAAGAGAGCAATTAATAAATAATTATATAAAACTTTTAAAGCACGCACACAATTTAATTTAAATATTTACGACATCACAAAGAATTTGGATACAAAAAACGCTATCTCTAGTAAGAAATCTTCCGAAAAGACGTTTTTCTACATCGATGACGTTTTCTTTTGTTTCTAAAATTGAAATGTTATATTTCAAGCTAGTGTTTTGTGTTTGATAAGTTAAATTAAAACTTTTTGTACATGCAGTACCGAGTACCTATGCATAATTATTATCTAGAATCGACAAAATTTTAGCTTATCTAGGTACATAAAAATTACAAAAAAACTCAAATCAAGTGTTTTATATAAAATTATCACTCATTTTTCTATTCACTTACGCACATGACTGTACATTCACAAACGACATCGTTTAAATTTTTAAAAATATTATTCCTAGGTACCTTTTTTTTAAACAAGTTTATATAACCTCTTCGGTAATTTCTACAGATTATAAACTCCACGTCGAATGCTTATGCTTGTCACTGTCATGCCATTTAAATATTATTTGTCCATCAATGTCATGTAAAGTGCAAAATAAGAAAATTGCAAATATCTCAAAAACTTCCTAAACAAAATCTGAAAATTGACGATAAAACCCGAAAAATCCTCATACCTAACGTGGAAAAGTGGGCGGCTTTCATAATAATATCATCTTGAGTGACCCGTATTATGTGATTTCCTATTAAACAGAAGCTGAAGTTTTTGAGGAGTATTTCAAAACCTTCTGTTGGAGATTGTTGTTTACAAAATAATTTAGAAAAAAGTCCCATCAAAATGTTAAATCAGTATATGAAAGAAGTAGAACAGGTAAGTTAGATTAAATAATAAAATTTGAGAACAATGGTAATCAAACTGCTGGTGTTTACAATTTGATTGTGTGTTTATAGGATCCATTTGATCCGGATGAGTTTGTAGAGAGAATGGTGAGGCGAAGCATGCAAGAGTCTCGCCTCCAAGACGATCAGTTTGATCCAGAAATGATACATGACATATTTACTCAAGCAATTCAAGATCTAAGAGTAAGTAAGACTAGTGGTTAATTGTAGTCATAGTTGTAGGCATTTATTTGCGAATTGTAAAGGTAGAAAGAAAACACTGAACAATCACCCTGATAGGGTATGCAAATACATATGTCTGAGTGGGAAGTGCCCCATTCATATCATAGATTTCTCATTTAAAATTCTCATTGAATGTTATCTGTTATTGTATCATCTTTCAAACACGCTTATAAATGGGTACAAAAGTTGGAAAACATCTTAAATTATCTTGTTCTGTGAATAAATTTATACAAATTCCAAGTATGTTTATTGTCTTGAAAATACATTAAAATAACAGGTAGTGTTTAAAGAAATTATTGTCAATACAATATGTAAACAAACAAATACTTACTAAATTGTTTTATTCAATAGCTCCGTGATGATGTTTCAGGTGTTACAAGAGCGTCAGGAGAAGAAGTGTGCAAGACTGCAACAAGATGTCCAAGAAGAGGAGAAGTTGTATGGAGCTAAGCTCGCTGAAATCATGGAACAGCATACTGTTAGTATGGCTATAATTTTGTTTTTTTTTTCTAGCTTATACCTATGTTCCCACTTTCAGTGATAACCTCCACAATTATCATCCACTTTCAAACCTATGCCTTTAGTTTTCTAGGGGTGAGATCTTAGTTTAGATATAAACAATTTGAGATATATTTCATCAGCCTATTATATTTCTTAGAACTATACAACAGTTTGTATGGAAATAGCACATGGATGACTGCATGTTAATGGTTATTGAAGTATGCAAAACAGCCGGAACCTACTATTTACTTGATACTCAAAACTTGTGTTTAATATCTTTCCAGCAATGTGTGAATGTGTTCAGCTCGCTGGATGAGCGCATGTCCCGCTGTGGAGGCAGAGCCCTGGATGTGGGGGAGAAGCTGGGGGCTGCCCGGGCTCCGAGGGCCAGAGCTGCTGCGGCGAGGGACCTGCTGTCCCATCTAGCTCACTTCCTGAGCCCGGGGCCAGTGCATGTGGACTTGTTCAGTGATCCTAACAGGGTATGTACATAAGTACATATTAAGGTCTGCATTACTCATTATCAGCTTAATGAGACATGCTGCAGGGCATAAGCCTCTTCTATATGACAGTCTTATTGATGATTTTAGTTGATTTTACTATTTGAAGATATACATACAGCTACATAATTATACAACTATCTTTGTAATACAAGATAACCATTTAATGACCAATTGAAATCTAACTTACTAAAAGTTAAATAAGTAGGTAATCATATTGTACCTCATCATTTTACAATGAAATATGTTCATTTCAATTTAAATTATACACACACATTGATTATTATACATATACAAGTATGTACATACATAAAATTGTAGTGTTTACTGACATCTTTCAATATTGCATGGTACTATGATGTCATACCTACAATTATTATTATGGTAAACAAGCCAGTTCAACTAATTAAATAATGGCCACATTTATCATTTTCTTACTTCTATTTATAGTTGAACGAAGCAGCAGATGTCATACAAAAACTGTACACTATTGCCCAAGAGTTACCCCCGGACAAGTTTGAAGTGGCTAAGAAGAAGATTGAAGCTACATACGATGATATTGAGAAGAACCTCATTGAGGAGTTTGTGAAAGCACAAAACCAGAACAATATGACAAGGATGAAAGACATTGCCGGTCTAATGACAAATTTTAAAGGATATTCACAATGTGTTGATGCCTATATTGAGACTAGCCAAATGGTAAGTTTCTTTTTACATCTATAATTAAACACAATTTCTTTATTAGCTCAAATAAAAATAATTTATTTACATACTTATGTACAAAAATTTACAAAGAAATATACAGTTAAATAAGTATTCAATAATACATTAAAAAATAATAAGTATACACTAAACAAAAAAAAAGTATGTACTAATATCTATAATTTTTTTAAATTATGTCCTCCTTAAATGTTTTACTCCTAACTAGTTTATCATGGTTTATAATGTACCTAAACAGCTATGGAATAAATTTAAGTGACTATTTATTATTTACTATACTTTAAATTCCTTAAAAAATCCTAATAATTGATTGATTATACAAGAAGGAGGAAAAAGATTGGTTATTGTTTCTCATGTTTCCCATAATATTTATTATAGGTATATAATACATGTGATACTCTAAATAGTCTTAGTTGATGAAACTATTGTTAATAGGCCACCAACATCAAAGTTAATTTAAGACTTTATGCTCAGTACATATTAGTATTTGTATTATTGCATTTGTGTGAAAACCATTTTTAATTTTGTATTTATATGTATTTCAGAACTCCCTCCTTGGCAAGGATATATTCTCAGCAGTGCTGCCTCTCTGCAAGAAGAACTACTCCATCATCAGCACCGTGTTCCCCAACCCCGAGCAGGTGATGAGCAAGTTTGTGCTGAACATCTTCCACCTAAAGCTGCAGAAGTATATCCAGACCAAGCTCGCTGATAAGAATGACGTGGAGAAGTATTTGAAGAACTTATATGAGATGTATACCAGGTAATAAATATGTAAACTGAGTACTGTCTGTACATTATCTCATATGATCCATGAGATAAATTTAGAAAGAAATTAACCGGAAATAAATATTCCAGGACATTTCACACAGCATCATCTAACTAAAGCAATATCCTTAGTTTCAGTAAAAGACCTATGTTCACTAAGATAAAGCATAGCCTTTGCCATTTTCGTTCCATTTTACTATCTGTATGCCTAAACAATGTTGGTTTATAGCTCTGGTAGAACATACCATCACAAAAACTAAAGCTTTTATAAGTTACGAGAATTTGATAATATCGATCCAAACTTCAAATGCTTGACATTTACCTTACAAAAAACAACAACATGTAATAATCATACTCTTATTTTATTAATTTTGTTTTATATGTGTGTGACAATAAAGAATTATCTTTCTCTCCCCCGATTTCCAGCACCCAACGAGTATGCGACGAGCTAGTGGTAGCTGGTATAATATCAGCTGAAGGCAACACCACCACCGGAGACCTGAGACGAGAAGCACTTGTCAACGGAGCCATGGCCGGAGCCAATGATGGATATGCAGGGTTGGAGACACGGAGACTGAAGGCAGTGCTGGCCAACTCACTCAATGGATACTACACTGAGAAGCAGCATGTTAAGAAACAGATTCAGGGTGGAGGGTATGTACAAAGGACTTAAAAATTGTACATAATAATAAATGTTCATATGTAAGGTAGACAACTGAACTCTGTTGTAGGCCAATTGATATACGTAACTTCATGGAGCCATTGTCGAAGCTAATGGTAGACATTCAAGATTAGAGACTATACGAGGTTCCAGGAGAGTTAGAAAATGCAAAAATATTTTGTTGAGGTTTTGTTACTTTTCTTATTGAGCTGGCTAGCCGGTTTGGTCAGTATGTTGGTCTCTCGGCCATCAGCCAATCAGTAGACTTACTAAACAAAACCTGACTGAATGGACCCTGGCCTCCGACACAAAGAGACACCACTCCTCCCAGTTCTGCGCCATAACTTGCCACTCGGATTGTAAATATAAGATTCATGTGATACCAGCGTTAGCTTAGTATGGGGCTAGAGGGCGCTGTGTGATATGTACTGAAATATTTGTATATTTATGTCCCTGTTTTAGTTTCCAAGAGCTCCGCCGCGACTTGCAAGCCGTGATCGGAACCCGCGCCAACATCAACATCGCCCAGATAGAGAACTACGGCGGAGAGACCTTCCTCAGCGACACGCTCGTGCAGAAGATGCTGGCAGGCGCACGCACTTCTTTCACCAGGTGCAAGACTGTGAGTGTTGTAGCATGATTCACAATATGATTCACTCGAGCCAGCAGCAACATCGCCCAGATAGAGAACTACGGCGGATAGACCTTCCTCAGCGACACGCTCGTGCAGAAGATGCTCGCAGGCGCACGCACTTCCTTCACCAGGTGCAAGACTGTGAGTGTTGTAGCATGATTCACAATATGATTCATTAAGCCAGCAGCAACATCGCGCAGATAGAGAACTACGGCGGAGAGACCTTCCTCAGCAACACGCTCGTGCAGAAGATGCTCGCAGGCGCACGCACCTCCTTCACCAGGTGCAAGACTGTGAGTGTTGTAGCATGATTCACAATATGATTCTCCCGAGCCAGCAGCAACATCGCCCAGATAGAGAACTACGGCGGAGAAACCTTCCTCAGCGACACGCTCGTGCAGAAGATGCTCGCAGGCGCACGCACCTCCTTCACCAAGTGCAAGACTGTGAGTGTTGTAGCATGATTCACAATATGATTCACTCGAGCCAGCAGCAACATCGTCCAGATAGAGAACTACGGCGGAGAGACCTTCCTCAGCAACACGCTCGTGCAGAAGATGCTCGCAGGCGCACGCACCTCCTTCACCAGGTGCAAGCCTGTAAGTGTTGCAGCATGATTCACAGTATGATTTACCCGAGCCAGCAGCAACATCGCCAGATAGAGAACTATGGCGGAGAGACCTTCCTTGAATATTTTCTTGCTTTTTTAGTCTAGTACATACAGTAGTAGTAGTTTTAATATTAATACCTTCGTGAGACATTTTATCAATATGTTAAGTAAACGGTTAACAGCATACGCGAATTTACACGCGAGTGTAAACTGTTTAGTTAACATATTGAGTAGTAGTAGTTCTTAGCTTTCTGACACCAAAAACCATGACAACCCATTACTCCGTAGCTATGCAAAACGGGAACAAACCACCAAACTTCCGTTGAGTTTTGTAAAAAAAAAGTATTTTTATTTCGCAATAAAGAAACATCTTTTTACCTCACATTATGTTATCTATATTTATTCATACTTGCACACATGCACACAGGTATGGCATGAACGTACATATATTTAATTATTGACATAGATTACATTAATAAAAAATATGTACTTACATAAAATGATATTTCCAGCTGTGCAGCCCCAACGAAGTGACCCCCACCGCCGTGGCGCTGCTGGACGTGGTGCTCCAGCACCTGCTGATGGAGCACGTGGACTACGCGCTGGATCTAGGCCTCCAGTCCATACCCATCGCTGAGAGCAAGTCTCCGCCCCAGGTAGAACTGTTTATTATCTGCCTAGTAGATTTTTTAATGAACACTATATAGAGTCCTGACTATAATATCATATGTACAAGCAAACACTATGATCTCACATTGAACAAGATGAATGAGAGTGGCCAACTCTGGTGTCGAGAGTTTTCAAACCACCCTAAGGTCCTCTGACATGGCTTAACTTGTGGCACTAGTACACGTTCTTCAGTTTCTTTCTATGTAATTTATTTCGTGTCTTGCAATAAAGAACTACTTTACTACAGTGTTATTTATTGGTGATTTACGACTTGAAAAACCCTTATTTATTTTAATTGTTTTTTTTTATGTTTTGCATACTTTTTTCGTCAGATCTACTTCTTTGACATCGTGAATCAAGCGAACAAGATTGTGAGAATGTTTGGCGAGCACTTCCAAGAAGCCATTCTGCCTTGTATAAGGTCAGTATTTTATTTATCGTTTGTATGTAAGTATAATAAGTATGTATTTACAAAAGAAAAGTATATGAGTATTTTATCCGTTATCTAGTACCCACGACACAAGCGTTTGCTTAGTGTGGGGTTAGATGGCGATGTAAAAAAAAATATTTCAGGACATAAAATATTTTCACACAGCGCCATCTAGCCCCATACTAAGCTTACGCTTGTATCATGGGTACTAGATAACGGATATAATACATATATATACTTTTCTTTTGTAAATACATACTTATTATACATAGAAACGACCAGACTCAACACAAGTAATTACAAATTTTTATATACATAATTACTTGTGTTATGCGGGAATCGAACCCGCACCCCTAGATTAGAAGGCAGAGCCACTACCAACTAAGCTAACGGAGCAGTCAAATGCAATGATGTGTGCAATATGTCCCGGAGTATTTATTTATTTAAACCTAGTTTCGTATTGAAATTAAGATCGATAACCATATTCAACTTTACAATCTTTTTTTAAGCTGGCCAGTCATTATATGTGATTCTATCCATAGTGCAGCACCAATTTATATCTGGATCTAACTATCCGTTAATTTAAGCGTAATGATGATATCACAGGAGAAATGTCCTTTACAAATTTTTTTTTTGACAATAACTGACTACCGCCTGCCTGATATTTAGCACATTTGTAGTCTAAAATGAACCACATTTTCTTAGACTACTAACTATATTATGTAACGCAAATGCTGTCATATTCTTGTGCTATTCCCCACAGTTCTGCGTCCAAACAAAACGAGTGCGTGCAAAAGAAGAACACAATAATGGACCAATTGGAGAGTAAACTGGACGCCGGGCTCGAGCGCGCCATCGTCGCGATAGTAAGCTGGGTCAAACTACATCTGCAGACTGAACAGAAGAAAACTGACTTCAAACCGGAGGGAGATATCGACACTTTGGCATCTTCGGTAAGATGTTAAAATATTCTTGTGACCTATCCTTGCAGTTACAGAAAGAAAACAGACTTATAAGTAGAAGGACAAATTGATACTTTGGCATCTCCAGTATATTTTTTTTTTACAAGAAATGGGTTTGCTCTTGACCGTAATTTGCCTGATGGTAAGCAATCATTACGGTCTAGGATGGAACGTGCTTACCCAGTAAGAACCGATTCACTCTCGCTTTGAAGATCGCAAGGTTATATTCATTATCATCTTCAGGTCAAGTCAGCCCTCTGCTGGGTATAGGCCTCTTTCTTTATATGTATAAATGTAAGGTTAACAAGGATTAGAGCGTGGCATCTTCGCGATAGTAAGCTGGACGAAACTACATCTACAGACGGAACAGAAGAAGACCGACTTCAAACCAGAGGGAGATATCGAGAATTTGACTTCTCCACGTTAGTCTATCTTAGCATTAACAGAAAGAAACAGTTAAAAAAAGTTAGAAGGAGAAATTAATACTTGGCATTTCCGGTAAGTATCATTATCATCTTAAACTCTTATCGACCCACTAATGGGAATGTAGTTTCCTAGGTCATCAGTGTAGAAACAAAGCTAACAAGGATGAGAACATGCCATCGGTGCGATAGTAAGCTAAATTAGTCTATATCATTAATGAACACGTGCTCCTGTAACTATTACTCTTATTTCATTAGGAGTAACATAAAAAATAACTTTAAAAAAAACTGTAGATGCATTGACACTCTTCAATGCATCTACATTTTTTTTTAAATTAGTCTAAATCATTCATGAACACGTGCTCCTGTAACTATTACTCTTATTTCATTAGAAGTAGCATAAAAAATAACTTCCGTGGAAGGACCTGGGCGCCCACCACGATGCCCAAGAAAACCTCCCCTTACGAATTATTCTGCGGGGGAGTCACCATCCTCAGTCATGAGGAAATACGACTCAAGAGAGAACATAAAAATTAATAACTATTCGGTCATACGATTGCTATAGGTCGTACAAAAAAATTACAAGTTTGTTACAAAGTATTCATGAATTTAAGTCATACAACTGTCTCTTTTTGTGTACTTTACACGTGGGAATGTTTTGTGTTTCGGCGCCGCAATGCCACTATGTTATTGGTTTTATTTCCGATTTGGCGTTGTGTATGTTAAGAATGTACTACGTCAGGATACTTTGTTGTAAATTAATATGCTCAAATTTTTAAAGGTTTTAATTGTAGGTACTTACTATTTGTTGTATGATTATTACTAGTATTTTATCATTTTTATGTATGTACCGTTAATATCAGATCTAGCAGCCATTATAAGTTGATCAAACATAGATTTTCAGCTGGGATTTTCAATTCAAATTATACTTTAGATTGTCATCGCAGTTCGTCATAAAACATCAACTTTTAAGCCCCTATAAGTTAAAATATAAGTATAAATTTTGGAATGTCTCTTTCAAAACATGTCTGTTAGTCATAGTATTGCCGTTGTTAGACTATATAAAAAACTCTAGAACTATGAACTTACTTTTAAATCTGAATGTTTACTTCCTATTGAAGCTAGATGGCGCTGTGTTAAATATCCAACATATTTTTATTTTTCGAATTCGCCCAACAATGCGTTGATTTGACGACATTAGAAAAAACGCAGGCAGCACCTGGATTCAATCTGCGCAGGACCGGGGCGAGTGGCGTACAAGAAGAGAGGCCTATGCTCAGCAGTGGGCGATAGCAGGCTGATGATGATGTTTATTTGTCTCCCCAGGCATGTCTAGCTGTGGTGAACTACCTGAACAGCACCATGGAGCGTATCCACTCCGGGCTAGAGGGAGACAACCTGCAGGCTGTCACCCTGGAGCTGGCGGTGAGACTGCATCGCGTCATCTACGAGCATCTGCAGAACTATCAGTTTAATTCTGCTGGTGAGTTAATTATTCTAAATAAACCTATTTTTTATAAGGAGTTTGGAGATTATTTCACTGTCATGTGTGTTATACGTATCATCTTGAAATTTCATAAGCCGTTCATGAAATATATACCAATAAGAGCTAACTTATGGAATTACAGAAGTGACTAGACGTCAGAAGCCCCTTGTCATTAGTCTGTGGTGTGCTTAGTTTTTGGTAACTAATTCATTTATCAAAAAATAAATTCGTTGTTCCAAAATGTATCCCGCTGTGTATTTTACGAGTCTTTAAATGTAGGGCACTGAATGTTAACTTTTCCCGACTGGATCAAAAACAAAAAAGTTCTAAGTACCTACTTATTTCAAAGATTTGATGAAAATTTGATACTCATTAATATTTCTAACATATTTTTATATATCCGCAGGAGCAATGATAGCAATCTGCGACGTGAAAGAGTACCGGTCCGCGCTGTGCGGTCGCGGCGGTCGCGCGGCGCCCGCGCCGGCGCCCGCCCTGTTCGACGCACTGCACGCGCTCTGCAACCTGCTTCTTGTGAAGCCGGAGAACCTGCAGCAGGTGTGCGAGGGAGAGACACTGGTGAGTCAACAAACAACACAACAACAAACAGTACAGTACAGTGTTGGTGAGACAACAATATAACCCCTGCACCACCCTGACTAAATAAGTTTTGCAAGGTGACAGAGTGCTGTGCACGAAGCTAAGCTACCCTCATCTAAAAGAAGCAGCATGAGATTGTTAAAAGTTTTGAAGATGGCTCCCGATGATGATAGAGTACTGTCTAGCTATCGCCCGCAAAATGTAAAATCTGTCAGCATGTTTTTATCTTTTGAAGCAGAAATGTGGCTGAATTGTTCCAAAACTAACATCATACATGATTAACGTTACCTAACGCGGCCAGTCTTTGTGATGGGCTTAGTCAATTCAAATTCTAACTACAACAGCTTATAGTTTCTAGAAAACCAACGGAAATCTATTTCGTATCAACAAAAACTATAGTTTTATTACTCTCTATCGTACGATAAAATAGTTTCAGACCTAGTTTTTATCAAAAATGTAGGTAAATTATTTGAATCATACACTCTATGTACTTACAAGCGTTGTCATCAATTTGACTGCGCTATATGAATCACCAGTCAAGGACCAAAAATTGCTGAAACAATGTAATATAGCTTTAACGATGTTATAGTGTGTGTTTATTAATATAATGGCCACGGTGCACAATCCACTCTAATCTTGTCGTCTATACATATAATGAAGCTAAAGAGAGTAAAAACTCTCAACATATAAGATATTGGAAAGAAAATGATTGGGTGTATGTATACCTACTTACTTTAAATCCATAACAGAACACGTTTCAGCAGTTTTTAGAATTTATGTCTGTTTACGCTTAACGCTCATAACCCAAAAAACGTCTGAACAGATCATCATGATTTTTGGTATGTAGATACTATGAGGTTTTATAAGTGTCATAGGCTTTTTATCTCATAATAATGCGAGCGAAGCCGCGGGCGCCCACTAGTATTAAAATATGTCTGTCATGTTTTCTGTGCTTCTTCTTTTATTGACTGCACTCTACAGATGATCGATTTACAATATTGCGTAACTAATGGTATTATTGACATTTATTTTGCACGCCTATCTATTTGTTTTTGAATTCATTAAACACTAAGCCAAGACAGAAAAAGATTTAGAATAGACAGTTCTTGTAAACAACTGTTAAAAATATTTTTAGCTCTAGGGTAACAGTTGCAGAATTATTGATTATATAAATTATTTACCCATGATACAAGCGTAAGCTTAGTATGGAGCTAGATGGCGCTGTGTGATATGTCCTGAAATATTTATTTTTATATTATTATTATTATATTGATTTTGTTTTTATGTGAATGTATTTAATATCCAAAAACTAGCATAATGACTAGGCTTAGGCTGTTTGTTGGTTGATTACTCCTGCAATAGTAACAGCTCTATTCCTTTAATTTGATATAAATAGAACAAATGAAGTTTTTTTTTTCACCGGTATTTTTCATGTACTGGAATGTATGTGTTTTTTTTTGTCCTCAGGCGGAACTGGACCGGTCTATCTTGCTTAACTTCATCCAACTTCGATCTGACTACAAGAGTCACAAGCTAGCCAGCCTACTCAAAGGAATAGCTTCCTAAACACCAACAGCAATACACATTATTTATTATTTCTACACAATATTATCAATAAGATACACATATATTTGTATATTAGCTACGTCTATACACCCAGTACTATGTACCCAGTATTGTAAGTATTAAAGCTATACACTGTTTATTATTGTTTGATGTTATTGGTTATACCTAGTTTCTAAGAATAGGTGTTTTCGTGCAAGCTTTTTCCACATGGCATCGAGGACGCGAGATTGACACGAAAAGAAACAAAGCTAACGTAAACATGTATCCGGGGCGCTGACATTGAGCGACCCTGTTTGGATTTCGTAATCGCCACGGTCCGGTTTCGCCAGCGTTTAATCAAAGGCGATTAAAAATGTGTCGGCTCGATGGTCGGGCGGCGGCGGGCGCGAGATATCGTGTGGCATAATGCGCGTTATCAGTGTATCTGTAGGCAGCACTACGTCCATTCATGCCCCCTCCCGCGGCGCTCAATGGGCCCGTGTGTGCGCGCCTACGCCGCTTGCCGCGCCGCCTGCGCCGCGCTCAGTCTAGCTCGCGCCGGCCGGCAGTCCGTGTCGCCGCTCCTCGCGCTCCCGTGCTCCCGTGCCCGCTAGTTCAGTGTATCGTTGATAACGTTCGCACAGTGTCGTGACCATATCGCTAATCTGGATAATATAAAAGTCGAGAGGTAAGCCCGGCCACGAGAACCGTGTTTATTTTCATTCAAGTCGACCGCCTACGCTCCGTGCCGTGTCGCGATTTGTGAGCGACGAATTTACATGTTATAAGTTCATTCATTGGACGCTAGGGTCTATTTATATTATTATCGGCGTACGTGTGATGTGAATGGGTGATTAGGGAGTGCAGGAGTCGTGTGGCGAGCGGCCAGGCCGTGTTAGTGTCGGCGGCTCGTAGCCGTTATCTAGGTGAGGCGAGTCGAGCGCTCCATTTGGAGTGGCGTTTTTATCCCGGGCGGGTACCGAGTACCTGCTTGGAAGTCGATCCCAGTAATGGCACCTCGCTCGCGCCACTCTCGCCATTCCATTTTACTTGATGGCTTTTTGTCTTCGGTCGTTACACCTAGCTATATCATATACTCGTATCCCTGGAACTCTCCTACCAACCTTTCGATAATCAATTTCATAATAAATCATATTCATCACGCGCATGACGCAAAGATAAAGGACGATAAATCAAAAGTTTACGATTATGTTTGTTCGCCCTACAATTTTCCTTTCCGAAGAACTTCAATCGTATGTTGTAATCGGAAATATTCAAAATAGTGACGTAAGTTTTCAAGATTATCATACCTATGCTTCATGTATGCTTACTGGCTTACCTAAAACATGATAAGATGCTGTCTAGTTCAGACTTCAGACAGTACACATGACTGTGATAGGTATTTGAGCAAAAGAAGAATAATAATAATAATAATTTGTTTATTTGACCAAAAACTTACGTGTACGTACATTACATACATATTACAAAAACAAATGAAATCTTATGCACTAGTACAGTACGTCAGAAGTGTACTGAGCTCTGAGCTAAGTATCCAGTGGATCTTGTGTTTCAGAGCTGCAGTATCCCGCCGCGGCACATTTACTTAAATTTACAGAGATATAAGTATGCTTATTTATTATCAGTGATAAGATAAAGACACTGTCAACTGTGTATTTTAACGTGTTTGACCCTTAGTATTTGGTACAAGGGTCTAATTCAAAACCAGACGAAACCACGGAGTAAATGACAAATCCATCTTTTGCACTAAAATTCTCGTGCTAAGGAAATTTTGTTATCATCTAATCAAATCTAATGCGCACTTATCTGATAGAAATCGAAAAATAATGGTTTTGTTTTGCTAAAATATTATCTAGTAATATATTTTCTAGAAAATGAATAAGCGCTCTACGTTTTAATCTAATCGTTATTCCAAACCATTCTTTGTTAGAAATACCTTAGCTAGACATCATCTTGCATACATCAATTCGAGATTCCACATACTAAGTATACATTATCCGTTTACTTTAAAATCTGAACTATCGACTGGTTAGTCGATAAGTGTTTTGTCTCTTTCTCACATTGATAGTTTTGAAAACATTTTGATTTAGGCTTACTATTAGGACGGATAGTCAAGAGATGCTAATCTAAAAGCTGCACGAATAATAATATTCTCGCTCACCAGATAGTTTCGTACTATATTATCTCTTTGAGTCGTATTTCCTCATGGCTGAGGGTCGTGACTTTCCCGCAGAATTAATTCGTAAGGGGAAGGCAGGCTTCTCTTTGGCAGATACATCGTTGTGGGCGCCCAGGTCCATCCACAGAAGACACATGTCCTCGGATATTGTGATGTTCAAACATGTCGGTTTCCTCACGATGTTTTCCTTCACCGCTAAGCGAGTGTAAATCCACACAACTTGAAAATACAAGTCATTAGTGTAGGGCCGGTTTCGAACTATGGTGCGTCTGGTGGATGAAAAGCAGATACTGGAACCGCTGAGCCACAGTCGCTTACTCAGTACATTAGGTACTTATAAAAGAAGAAAATTACCAAGATGAAGATAAGCGACACAAATACATACGTTATCATAATTAATCAAATAAGATGTTGCGGTAAACATTTGGAGTTACTGATTCTTCGTTATCATTATGACTTTCACATAACACGTTAATTTTATTATAGTATAATTTAAGTACCTACCATTATAACATAGAGATAACAATATACCTACTGTGCCCTAGCCTAGGACAATATATTTACAGAGAATATCTAAATGGATATTACTTTTATTACTTATAAAACTAATATTAATTGGTTAGTAAGAATTTAGTTTTATACAAGGATAACATTCAAATAAGTCTGATACATACTATATTTGTGGTAAAATTTCAAAGAAAATTGTAACGCCTTTTGTAGACAAAGCTTCGACTATAAGAACCTTTACAAAAAAACTCATTCAAAGTTAAGATCTTAAAACAGGTTCTGCGCTTATAAATTCACCTACATAAATATGTAGGTAAGGTATTATTTCCCAACATTTTTCACATTATTTAACTTCAAAGAGGTCAGTAGTGGTATTTCTTCTTTTTCAGCCCTGTTTAATTGTCTTCTGAGCGAATCTTCTATAGCATTGCACTTGAAGAATTCTGAATACCTACTATATTTGTAGCGTGAGTATTTTGCTTTAGCTGGTGTCGTTCATTCAGTGGTGTCCAATATCATTCATTGTAAGCGAAATACGTCTGTAGATAGCTTTGTGTATACATAAGTATAATCATAATGGCAATCAATTAGGATAAAATTATAATAACATTCCCACGGATTTTTTAAAATATTTACAGATTTTGCTCGCGACCGTTATAATACGCTCATAAAGTTATATCACAAGGTTTTGAACTTGAAATGTCTGAGTGAATTTGATACCGGTTTATCTTTTGCTCGAATCTCTTTAAATTTCTTTAGCAGAAAAAGTATGGCATAAAATTCTTTAAACAGTACAAAAGTAAGGCATAAGTTGGGATTGTTTTGACCTCGTTATTCTTATCTGGTCCATCAGTCTAAGTTAATCCGCTGGTGTAATAGTTTGTAGATTATGCTTCTTGAAAGCGCCACCCAGAATGATCCTCAGTAAGTAGAACTCGGTAAATATTGGAAACTAGCTTTGTTCTATCGGGCGCGCACCCAAATATGTATAATATTTGTCTTGGAATTTGATAATTCGATATATCTTTCTAGTAGTCTTTTGTTTAGATGTTAACAATTTTCCTCGTAGTATTTCCGAGTAACAACTAGGTTTTTTTGTTCATCATTATCATTTTTTTAGTGCTACTATATGTTTTTTATTCTGAAGATAAAATAAAACACTGTATGTACCTACTTCAACGTCGTTTTAAATCAGAAGAGTTCTTCTGAAACTCTGCTTAACTGTGGAATTTGTAATAAATGTACTTTCTATATTGTGTTGTTTCGAAGTGCCATACAGTATTTTTAACCGACTTCAAAAAAAGGAGGATATCAAATCTTCTGTAGGTTTTATGTTTCTCATAACTTGCTTCTCATAAAGTCAACATATTAAACAATTATATCTATATTTGAAATGGGTTTACATAGTAAGTAGCCTTAGTATTGGCATTCAATCTTACGCGGCTGAAATGCATATAAAGTCATGAAATTTACCGTCAACGTCGGCGTTCGTAGGCTTTTCGATTACGTTGCATCGCCGTAAAATTACAGTGTGTTATTGGTGATATAAAATATATAAATGTCTTACACGTGATGGCACGGCCAAGGATTATTTTACAGAATAAAATAATCTAGATTATAAAGAATATTTTCATAAATTTCAGGTACAGTTTCAATAAGTGACTACCTAAACAATGTTTGTTTTTTTCTCTCTCCTTGCTTCTGGCCTTGTTTTTTTTCCACGAGTGGATCTAGAATTCGATGATATTTTATTCAACTGCTACGCATATTCCATGGAAGAACCACTTATAGTCCGCATTGCGCTATTATCATTTTATCAGCCACCTACCCGCTGTTATCTGGCCCACTGAAGGTCGAACACGCGCTTCCAGCGTACCTAGCACCTACGAGTACATGCTAGCTAACACATCCAATACTTTGCATTTTGCCGAAACGAAGGTTACCTACTGAGATATATTTAGCTTTCCAGATCGTACACGAGAGCAAAAATACATGGTTATCTCTAAACCCGCTCGAAAACAGGTTCGGTAATAAAAGTCGCCAGCATTTTAAACCGGGGAGCTGCATTTAGTTTTAATTGCGTTCTGGAAGAGGCCGTATTATAATTTGGTCCCACTCTGCCTAGGTTTATTATTGGATCTCCATTTAAAATGAAGATCCGCAAACTGGAGCGCCTCTAGCGTCAATTACGGCTGCAAGTTAAACACCCGTTTGTCCAGTGGAGCAGAAATGCCAATCGGGGAGTTAATTCCACCCTTGCACGGCATTATTCCACGCTCTCGTTTTATCTGACAAAAAATCAAGACATCTGACGAGCGGGTAATAGTCGCAGCCATCCCAGCTGAGGTTCGGTGCACTATCGGGCGGCGCGGGGGAGCGGGGCGCGGCGCGGGGGCGGCCATCTGCGCCCGCGCAGGCGTGTGTGCGTGACTGCCTGTGTGCGTGTAGGGTGCACCACACCACACCTGCACGCAACGGGACCCCGAGCAGGTAGACAGCGACTGACATGATTTGGGACGGATCTCACTTTCTCGCTAGCGAATATGGGTTTAGAACACGCCATGCCACCACTTACAATGCGAGGCGAGCTTTTGCAATCCTTATAAATACATAAACGATATGGAAGCTGGTATAGGTTAATAGATTCGAGAATTTCGATTAAAATCCTAACCGACCGAGCCGTCGAACGTGAATTCTTGAAATACATATGTAAGTATTGCAGAATTCATTTCATATTTAATGTTTTCAATCCCAAATGTTGTTGTTTGAAGAGTGTAAAACAAAACAGTTCAAAACTGTGAAATTTTTGTTTCCAAACACAACATAGCACAGTAGCACAGCAAACAGATAAAGATGAAAACATTTTTTGCTCACATTTTTTGCGTACTAAAAACACACATGTTTGTGGTGGTTGTGAGGATGTTCAAATCTTTTCGAGATAAAAATGTTCACGAATATTAGAACCAGAATTTATGTAGGTATGTTATATGTTTGATCCCTTGGGTATATACTAGTATATTCGTTTCGTATGAGAGTGACAATCACTACTGTTGAGAGCTTTCAAAATATCTCAGACTAGTTATAATTTTGCGATCTTCAAAGAGAATCGGTTCTTATTGGGTAAGCATGCTCCATATTAGACCGTAAAGGTCTACCATCAGGCGAATGGTCAAGTGCAAACCGTCTAAAAAAAAGGTTGTGATGGACCAGGACCTACAACAATAGTCCAAAAGAAAATGTCACATTTCCTAATCTATTATCTATATTCGAAATACATTATCTTCTTTGATGTATCCTCATACACTTGTACTTTTACGCTACTTTACTACGACAGTGTCTTTAATTAAAACAGTACCTACATACCACTCTTTGTCATTCAGGGTGCAAGTTCAATCGATGACTAACGCGATAGTGATCACACTCGTGACAAACACACACACAATCTTGTAAAAGCATCACATACTTACAATACTTACATAAGTCTGTATTTACTAGATAATTTAATATCTATTTTGTTTTTGTTTTTACAAACTTCAAACTCTTCCTGTTGCCACGGTCCTAAAACTGTTATCAGAAAAGAATAACATTTATTGTTCAACTATCTTTTTGTATTTATATTTTATAAAACGTTGCCTTTTCAACATGCAGCTTAATTTACAGCTTGTTTAAAATACACCTATAATTAGAAATCAAAGTGAACATTATTCCTGCTTTCACAAGTGCAGTAAAAAGATAGATGCGACCTCTATTTATATGAAAATTACAAGAGCATCAAGCATGCCAATCGCACAGCGCTCCATTCAGAGCTGGCACAGTAACAATTCAGTCCGACACTAAATATAGTACAAAATAAAACAACTGTCTCTGCCCTTCATTTAAAACGACCCTTGTGCACAACAAATCAACCCTATGTCACTAAAAATAGGGTGTAAATTTGATTGGACCGCGTGAGCAGCGTAATTGGTCGAGCGGTCGTCTGCGCGGGCGCACCAGAATTTTTAATTATGAATTAATTAGTAACGATCCACAACATAAGCTTGCCTAATCCCGATTACTCATTTTCGTTATATTCAAATGTGAGTTAGATATACTTGCTCGTTAATTGTTGGGACCAACTTTATTAGCGTATAAGTACTATAAATAGCTAACAAAGCTGTCCCAAACAATTAAGAGAAAGTGTTTGAGTAGAGACTCATTATATGAGTAATTAAATGCACTTTGTAAGTACAAAGTAAACAAACGTATTTCCTATGTGTGTGTTACATGGATATATGTTGAGGTCGACGACTCTGATAAAATATCGTTAAATATATCGCCTTGCCTACCCGGCTCCGTATCTATCAGCATCCAGCCCACGCACAATATACTAAATGTGAATAATACACGAACAAAACTGGTCAAAATTTAGGTAGGGCAATTATACGTTGCACTTATGTGAGATCATCATAGTTTTGGCTCTACTATTTTAAATTCATAAAAACCATTCAATAATAAACCGTTAAAGACTGAAATTAAACCTTTACTTGAAGCTCAAACTAAACTTTAAGACGCATGATTTTCGTTCTAGGTAGTTCTTATTTTTTCCCCAGCAATTGCAATACCTGCGCAGATTGAATCCAGGTGCTCCCTGCGGTTATTCTAATGTCAATCTGCGCAGGACCGGGACGAGTGGCGTACAAGAAGAGAGGCCTATGCTCAGCAGTGGGCGATAACAGGCTGATGATGATGATGATGAATTACAATACCCGTACAACAGTGTGTTCGAGTTACTTTGAAAATTTAACACTCGCTAATTTATCTAAAGGCGAGTTATACTCATTCGTCTTGCTAGTTTATGGAGCACTGGAATAAATGCGCTGTAAGTTCTAAGTAAAACATGTAAATTTCAAAGAGCCGACGCAAATATACTGCCGAGAACACTCAAATAGGTTCGCTCGAACAGGGCTTCCTTTAGCCTACAAATATACTTACCTACTATGATCGAATGGTATAAGTGCAGAAGAAATTAAATACAAAGGATGCTTGATACTTTGTTTCTCTCTTCGTCGTATTTCCTAATGACTGAGGGTCGTGACTCCCCCGCAGAATTAATTCGATAGGATAGTTTTCTTGGGCAGATACATCGTGGTGGGTGCCCAGGTCCTTCCTGTCCCCGGATATTGTGGTTCTCAAACATGTTGGTTTCTTCACGATGTTTTCCTTCATCGTTAAGCGAGTGCAAATCCACACATAACTTAAAAGTACAAGTCATTGGTGTAGGGCCGGATTCAAACCAGGGTGCGTCTGGCTGAACAGCAGACACTGGAACCACTGAGCTACACTCGATTTAAATAATAATACTTTGTTTACATTCACATCACCCGATTACATTCGTTTGGTTGTCGGCGAATAGTACAAGTCTAAACAGTTTGTTTATAAAGCTACATTCCTTTCTCTGTAGCTAAGTGTTGCGTCGCGCTTTATAAGTGGGTGTCACATCACCGTGTAGGCCAAGGCTGCGAATTTAAGGTGAAATAGCCCAGGCGCGTTTTCATACAAAATTTTGTACAGGGAAACTCCAAAACTACAAAAGATTAATCTAGTGATGTATTATACTTCAAAAAGTTGGTATCGAAACGAAAATCTCGCTCCTAGAAAACCAACCACAATAATTTTCAGTTTTGGCTTTTCTTAAATAATATGTTTACATGCAACATATTTTTCAGGAAGGGTCCAATAATATATAGCGGTAATTTTTCTACAGACGAGATCTTTGTTCGGATTCCTTCTATTTGAGATTTATCACAATTTTTTTATTAGTAAGTATTTGAATCTTATTATACCAATAGTTTGTATGGACAGTATGGTCGGGCTATGCACCTTAAATCTGCATTGAATCCGACGCAGATTCTCTCGAGTCGACAGAATACGTAAACTATGACGGCATTCATTCATGTAGTTTTGAGAACGTATGGAGCTAGACGGCTAGAGAATAGATTATAGCTTCATTGTTTCAACATCTCATTCAGGATTCGGTTCTCATAGACGATTGCAAATGAGTTACAGACGAGACATATGTAATCACTGTTACAATCTTGGGTCTAATCTAAGTTAATTGTCGTATATTCCAGGGTAAATATGTCCTGCGTATATACTAAATATGTAGGTGCTAAGCTAAGCTGTTAGCATTGAAACAGAAATTCTACATAGCAAACAAAATCTTAAAAAAACTGCTCTCTCGCTCAGCACATTAATCTTAGAATGTTGCATGCCTGAGTACACCATATACATGATATACCTATACATACATATGTATATCAAACAGAAGCTATGACCATTGCCCCTAGGTTCAAGTCAGCACAATATTCTCACATTAGTCAGAGTTATGAATGGCTGACGGGGTAAAGAGAGGAGTGCTAAATATAGACATAGTACTCAATAATCTTGCCTTTGCACTCAAAATCAACTTTCTCCCCTTCCACAATAATCTTAGATTGTTGCCTCAGTACATACCTCGAACAGAAGCTATGACCATTAGGTTCAAACCCAAGTTAGTACAATATTCTCACATTAGTCAGAGTTATGAATGGCTGGCGGGGTGAAGGAGGGGGTGCTAAATATAGACGAGTAGCAACAGGTGGTCTAAGCCCACCCTTCCACGCCAACGCTTCAAGAATCAAGACTCAGGACTTGGGAACATGTGTGGCTATAGCTAGCTATGTGTATTGGATATTATGATTGGGACTTGTGTGTTGTTTTCTCTCATCATCATCACTTACAAGCGAGATGTAATTTCTATATTTTATATTGACTTGATATTTTACATAAAGGTATTAGGGGTAGGTATTCTATTTTGGCACCAAAGTCTAAACAGGTGGGTTTTTAGACATTCGTATTTTTTATATAAAGTTTTCAGTGCCCTATTTAGTACGTAAGTCATTTTTCAGCAAGAAACTGTATTTTAAACGTATAGATAAATTTATGAGAATTTTATTATCATACAAGATGTAATCACAAATCAGTTCTTCAAAGCTTTAAGCACATTATATGACAGTAAGTAACAAGGTATATTACTTATGTTTACTTTGCCGTTGATTAGATCCCATGGTATGTTCCGAGTAGGTATATAAAGTATGTATGTATAATGTAGGTATACAACGGGATAAGAAAAGCGAAACTTTCGCGGCCGCTTTCCCGGCTGGATGGCATTAGCATGTCTAATGCAAATCCAGATACTAACTGTCTATGCATCTATTAACAACTGCAACAAAGAATCTTCCGGAAGTTTTTTTTTTTTTATTATAAACGATTGGGCCTTGTGAAAGCTTTAAGCTGTACAGAGCAGCTAGGTCTTTATCGTTATTATACAAGCCCTTGGAAAGTTTTGTCTTTAAATTAAATTCAAATGCATTTTGTATCTAACTATTACACTACTACTTTTTGCAACAAATAATATAGGTATTTGCTTATAGAATTGCAGTACATACATGGGATAGTTTACCTAAAAATATAATTAAAGTCAGACTAGCAAAAATATATCCACGCTGATACTTAAATACATGAAAACCAATTACAATCGTGCTAATAACCCCTCATACCACTCTAGCGATCAAGTAAGCTTTTCAATCCACAAATAGAATCTCTCCTGAATTTCCCAATATCCATACAATCGGATATCAGTCGGATATAGGTCTGCGATTATCCGTGTCGCCCCCGCTAAGTGCGCGGAAACGGAAAAGGATGTTACTCCTTTTATTTTTAACTATCCACAGTTGAGATACTTTTTAAACGGTCCTAATGATACAGTCGAAGTGTTTGTTATTTTAGGAGAAAGGAACTTGATTCATGTCAGACAATTTTTCGGAATGGGCGGATGACGCCGGCCGGTTATAGATTAGTCGCAATGTCTACTGATCTGTGTGATCCTTTGCTTGGGATATTTGGAAAGCTATATGGGGAGGACTACAGGAAATTACAGGTTGTTATTCTTTCTTAGTCACGAAGTAAGTACCTGCCTAAGTATTAGCACAGAATTAGTTGTCTATAGCTTAGAAGCATTATACTGATATAGCTAGGGATATTAAATAAGTATGAATAGTAGGTACTCATACTCAACACTAACCCCGAATATATCTACGTTCATAAATACCATTTAACGATATAAAGCAAAAAGTTGTTTCCATTATTACAAAAACATAATTATTGCCCTTCTTCTTCTTATTGAATAAAAGTCAACTCAGGTGTCGAAAGTTTATCAAGCCGCCCTAAGGGCCTCTGAAATGGCTTAACGACTAGCCCTAAAACTTAGATAACCTACATTGTGAGAAGTAAAGACTCAAACAATTACATCGTCTGTGTCTGACACATTTCCGAAGCAAAATACTGTAACCAATTGTAAAACCGTCTAAACGCAAAATCTCTAACAGGATGCGCTACCCCATCCCGCAATTAGCCTCACCTACCATCTTTCAAGCCCTACAATTCCATTTGCAGTGTCGAATAGCTTCACGATGGAATCAAAGCTCGCCGTACCCGCTTCTGCTAACTGACGTTACGCACTGCAATTTTCCTGGAAGCAGACTTTTAGACTGGCAGCTTTACAGTTTAGTCTTTATACTATGGCTTTACCGTGACTATTTATTACTCTGTGTCTTATGTAGTAAGTGTTAAGGAAACTGTGGCTGTAAAGAGCACATTGCGTCGATTTGTTGGAGTTAATCTTGGCTTGTGAACTAGCTGCGCCTCGTGGTTTTTTACGTGTGGAATGCTGCTGTTTTTCTATACTTAGATTGGTAGAGCCAAGAGCAGATTGTTGAGTGTACCTAGTTGAGATTTAAACACATGAGAAATTTTAATGATCATGATTTTAAAATTATGTAGGTTTGTTGTTTATAAACGTCGTGCTGTAAATCTGTGAAAAATACCTTACTGCCTTTCTGTCGTTACCACTGTTTGTTAATACAGTCAGACTTGTTAACAATTTACTAGACTCAAAATGATAATGATGATGTTAAAAGTTCATTTGTTGACCTGTTGATGATTATATATTACCGTTATTAGCTAAAAACCAGACACACAGACTTACAATCATTTTCTCAGTAGTAACAGTACTCGTAACTGCTACTGAAGCTATGCTTCTAAAAAGCACACATTGAGTTGAACCGAGCTTATAACGTATGACACACACCGACAAAGTTCATTCAGATCAGCTTTCAGACGGCTTGGTTTATATGCATGCAGACTTCAGTGAACTCTTTGTTGGGTAGTGAGAAACTTGCTTCATAACTTTATTATTGTAAAGGGGTTTAATTGAATCACTGATAATGATGGAAATTAAATAGTTTGTGATTTTTAACCAACTTCAAAACAAGGAGGTTATCAAGTCTACTGAAAAGTTTTTCTAGATAACTATTCAGCTATTGTATTCATTTTCTTTAGTGTAAGTAAGCTTGTTTGGTATTTTGGCTCTAATGATTGATAAATGTTACGTATGTTGCTTAAGAAATGAGTAAGTTTTTCTCAGCAAACCTTGTGGTTTAAAGCTTAGTAACTTTATATAGGTATTCAAAATTATTTATTGATGTAGAAAAATGTAGGTACGTATATGAAGTGGCAACTCTAGATACCAAACTAGGCGTTAGCCTGTATCTGGGTACCTAGTCCCAGTATAAACATTATATTTGTGTACATATTACTTAAAATTTCTAAATAAAAAATAATTTAGCACAGTAGTATAAACTTTAAAATTGAATTATTGACAGTGCAATAATTTATAATATAAAAAGCTTGTAGTGACATATTAACTATGAAACAATCTCGAAAAACTATGGATTGTAAATGGTGGTGTATCAGCAATCTCAAGATCAAACGGTACGATTTAACTTCGAGACCGAATTAAATCCAGCCTAATTGGATACCAAATATTCAAATAAATTCCAATAAAGCACACTCGGTCCATCCATCATAATTTGCCGCGCTCTTGGCGTTTGTCCCCACGGCGACCCTAAACGTATGAAGGACGATTTATATGTACAGATATTGAACGTGTCAGATACGTATTATAAACGACTATACCACGACTATAGTATGTCTGTGTCTATTTGGCCCTTACGATGGATACGGATGCGAGGTACCTACAACTATATGAAATACAATTCGTTAAACACCGTATAGAAATATATCTTGTTATCATTGAAATATAAGTACGTTAATAATATTTATAGTAAAATGCATTGAGCCGAATTAAAATTCTTCTCATTTTTGAAGGTAAGAACTCTTATCTATACTTATATTATAAAGCTGAAGAGTTTGTTTCTTTGTTTGTTTGAACGCGCTAATCTCAGGAACTACTGGTGCGAATTGAAAAATTATTTTTGTGTTTAATAGAACATTTATCGAGGAAGGCTTTAGGCTATATAACATCACCCTGCAACCAATAGGAGCGAAGAAACAATGGAAAAAACGGGGAAAATTATTCATCTTTGAGAGCTTCCGTTGCGTGCGCTGCGAAAACGGTTA
The DNA here is from genome assembly GCA_964023185.1 of Macaria liturata. Lineage (NCBI taxonomy): Eukaryota > Metazoa > Arthropoda > Insecta > Lepidoptera > Geometridae > Macaria > Macaria liturata. The sequence goes on from OZ026809.1 coordinate 6,153,501, forward strand.
AAGATATAAAAAAAAACTATGAAAGAATTATTCCTCTTAAAATGATCTAACAAATTACCGCAACAGTATATATCTATCTTTTAAGATTAACTCACTAGAACCGTTTTTATGGTAATAACTATTCCACGCGGACGAAGTCGCTGGCACAGCTAGTAGAAGAATATTTTTATGTCTGCTTGGTCACGAGTCTGTCACGTTTGATGTCTGTAGATATAAAGTGACTTGCTTCGGAAGCTAAATATAGTGTCCGGCCCTTCAGAATGCACTTGGAGACATTAACTCAACCGGTGTTTGGACGTCGCCTGCGACGAGAGCAACTCTTGACCGAATGACTGCTTCTGTCCCATTCACTCTTGCTGATAAACGTGTTTAAGGAAAAGAGAGAGAAAATTAATATGACGAGCGAGAGCCTAGACCTTGCTACTGGAAAAATATTCCTACAATTTGAATCTGCCAATATATTTAATCCATCAATGTTTTGTCAAAACACAAGTGGGCACAATCAGATAGCAGCGTCTTTTTATCAGAACACCAAAAGTATTTTTAGATAGATAATCGATAAAAATATTTATCATGGGCCATTCATAACTTTTATATCTCCAACTCGAAGTAAAAACAATACCTTTCAATGTAGATAAATTTACGTGAGTCAAGGAAAAACAATTTTTGGCCGTCGATAAAGAGAATATAATGTATGATCGTGATGAGTGAAATAGTTCTAATGTTCTTGCTTGGCTGCATTTGGATCCACGTATCCTAGCTGTTCCTCAGGGTCGTGTGGCCAGAAGGACGGTCTCTCCACGGGCTTCAGAGCCAAATCAGGGTAAAGATCGTGGTACATCTCCATGGTGATCGTCTCAAACGGAGGCTGGGCATTTATTCTGTCCAACTCCTTTTTGGCCCTGGAAAACAGGGTATTTTAAGTAAGACTTGTTTTGAACCACCTTCATAACTATGTTATGACAAGTTCTTTTAGCACTAGGATCTGAGATACATTTTTGTGCCTTGGCAGACGTTAAAATAGACTATATAGTGCAGAGCAAGTAGAAAATACAAGCACAAAACATATTATAAGTGACACTTCTAAAAAAGTAAGTTCAAATACAAACTAAGCTTACACGGCCACAAGCTTCGCCTGTTCAGCGCAGAAGTCCTTAATCTTAGGAGCCAGCGCCGCCCACTGCTTGTCTACTTCAGCAGACAGGGTGTCAGTTGGATATGGGACTTGGAACTTTTCATATTCTCCCTTCAGCTTGTCCACGAGGCTAGGGTCTGGTACTAACTTCCTATATTCGTCCCAATTTATTGGAGGTGGCGTTTCTGGGTTCGCTAGAACCCTGGAAAATACAATTTTAGGGTGAGACAATTTTTTATACATCGGAGTTATATTTTAGTGGGCGCTCAAATCCTTTCAAAGATGGCACCTTGGATGTGACGTCATCAGTATTTAGTGCTTTGTAAATAATAACCTTCGTAGATAAGATTCAGATTTCCCTTTGAATGCCATAAAATTTGCCCGTTCTTCTGGATTTACTAGTTTATCAAAATCAGCCCATTTTATGTTCGGTTTAGTAAATCTGCCTCCTTTAGACATTTTTTACTTAGATCAAATTTTCTTTGGTAAATGAAAGGTAAATTAGCAAATTAATTTTACAAGATAATCATGGATTTATTTTCCGTCTTTGCCTACACAAAAGCAATATGAATGTCAATGTCACGTTTGACTTGTTAGACCTGTTTAGTTCAGTCTATCTTTCCAAAAAGTTTTCATTCCTTAAACGCAATTGCATACAACCAGCAAAGAGTTTGCTACCTGGCTCCAGTTCCATATGGCTCCGAAAGAGACGAGATAGATGCTTTCTAATGAATTCAGGCATAATAAGTCGATTAGTCGTCATGCGAAGTCCACCCACATGCAAACTCGCGTGGAGTCTGTTGTAGTCGTAGACATATAGCCCACAGACACCTAATTTTATTTTTTATTTAAATTGATTCGCGTCAAATACAATTCCGTCTGTCAGCATCCGGTCACTAGTTTTTAAAAGCTACCACGATACCTAAGCTACAAATAAGTACGTAGGCAAATAAATAGCGCGATAATTAAGGTTTTTTGGAGTACTAACTGAAAAGCTTTCGTCTTTTGCTCCCCCATGAGTCAACACTAGTGGTGACAGTTTTCAATCTACCCCAGCTTCTTTTGATATGGCTTGGAGTCCTGCAGTATGATAAGCAGCTTGGACTTACAATTTAAAGAGCCTTCCAACCCATGGAAGCGCCCAAATGAATTGCCAATTTTTAGTCTGACTACGTCTAGCTACAATACAATATACATTTATTCATAATCACATAAGTCAATGATTAATATTAATTCAGCTGCTTAGCTTTAATGACTTAATACTTGTAATTCCTTTCGCAATAATAAATACAAATATAAACTGTTTATTATGCAAAAATAGGAAAAACAGCCTTTACTTTGACCTTTACTTTGACTGAATTACATGCGCATTTTAACCAACATGAGGGGTCTACTTGGTTCTGCTGTCGTTGTAGTCAGCCATGTTCGTAGGTCGGGAACCCAATATTGAGATGCAAATTATACACCCGAGTGACATCTCGGGGCGACGCCGGGGGTCATTGAATCCTCTCTTCAGGACTTTTCGGGACTTCCAAGAACATTCGAATGTGGTGAATATAAATTATATTGAAATAATTTTCTGTCTACACGACATTGTCTTGCGCGTTGATTAACATTTCTGTAAACAAATGTGCAGCATGTTTATATTAACTACTCAGTTCTTTCCTATTCTACGTTGGTTTATCGAGTTTTTGCGTTGTGTAGATATCAAAAAATTACAAATCTATACATTTATAGACTTTAATTTTATGATCAATGATAATACGTTTATCATCATCATCCACAGCCTTCTCTATCCCACTGCTGGGCATAGGCCTCTCTTTGAATATACCAGCTACGTCGATATATTGTTGCAATTAAAACATGCCTACTAAAATGGTTAAAAATATGCCAAATAGTTATAATATACATATTTAGGTATGTAATATATTGTTGAATATAAATTAAACCTCCTTGTATATATTTACAGTAAATGGCTCTATAACGTTCTTGGCAATGTTATCACGTTGATTAGATAACAGATAGCAAAAAACAGTCTTGTTATATTATTTTGGGCTAGGTTTTGCGATAACATTTATACAGCAAGTACATAATTAACTCGTATAATGTGATCAAAATGTTCTGTAATTATTAATTCGGTCGGTATTTACATACCTATCTAAATGATTAACATAATTACTTGAAAGATGATAAGTAGGTATTATCTTTCATATTATACTTCAGCTAAAGCAAATATCGGTAGCAACATTAGCTACAACCTACGTACATATGTACAGTAGTACATTGTACTTAAATTTATATAAGTTAATGTTTGTCGACGTTATGACCGATTCAGACTATTTACACGTACCCATCCTTGCTCGTAGCAACAACCTTTCTCTTCTTAGATAGATCTTCATTAGGCACCCTCAAGTTAAGTTGATCCCTCACAGGGGTTAAAACAAACGAGCAACAAATCGTCACGCCGATTCAATTACAAGACAATAATGTCACACGGGCGCGGGCACATCCGCCGGATATTACTAGTGGCGACACGACATCGACTTTAGAAGGACCGATTTCTGCTGACGACACTTTTACCGTCTTCCTGGCCATTCCTATAAACCAACTTATAGTTTCCTACCCCAAAACAAAATTAACCAATCATAGCTTCTATGGTTGAGAAGATAAGGTTCTAAGAAGATATATCAGAAGTGGAAATTAGTGGTAAATAAGGTGCTTCCGGCCGGATCAACTCTTTAGTTCTAAAAGTGTGAACTAATTCCGATCTCTTTGATGGGTATTAGTGGGTGTCAAGGGATTTGTGGCTCATGATAAGCACCCGTCTGTCGCCTAGTTTTAATTTATTTCATTGTAATAGAGACACCCTTGCTCAGTCTTAGAGATGATACTCTTTTAAGGATGCGTATTAAAAAAGTACCTAAAGTAAAGTAGGTACGGATGCACATAATTTTTGAAATTAACCTTTGTTTTAGAAAATATTTTATTTTCTCTCAGATTCAAGATATACATAAAATCATTGCAAACATAGTATAGAGTTAAAACTTGTTTAAAACAGAATTGTTGTCGTCAAAATACCACAAAGAAGCCAACCAATTTCATAGACTACAAGAAACCGTGTTCTGACAAAAAACAAAAGGTGCATCAAGAAATGAGGAACAGGTTCAAAACCCTATTGAGGCTTGCAGAGAGTTTTTATTTCAGTTCATGCTGCCTCGCTCTATTGTGTCAAGTCAGAGAGAGATGGTAGATTTTATCAGAATAGATCCGATTCCCGCTTGTGGTTAGCGAAGCCTTATTGATAAGTGTTGCTCCCTTACAATGGATCATTTTTATTGCCGGCATTCGATCACGCCATTACGAGATGGTAGCTTCTGTTGCCACCACAAATGAATTGATACTTTATGTGACTTTATTGCTGTAGTAGCTATGTTTCTACACAGAAGGTTTTAAAACTTGTAATGTACATGTAGATATTTAAATTTGGTCATATCTTTAAACAAAAGTCGTGTAAAAAGAAGTTTCGTCCCAATCGGCTGGTTAGATACTGTGAGATAGTATCACTTGTTGTTATTTAAATGAAAATACTTGGTTATCGAGATAATTTTTAGATTTACTAATTTCCTAAAATACTTTGATGAAATTGGCAACCCGCCAAAGAAGAATTAGAGAACGCTAGCGCCACTATGTAACTTAAGTTGCAGTAGGTTTTATACCCATGGCACAAGTATTTGCTTAGTATAGGGCTAGATGGCGCTGTGTGGAATGTCCTGGAATATTTATTTTATTATTTAAATGTGTTTTCTCGTTGTTGCAGCCCCAGCATGAAGCTGGAGTGGACGGAGAGCGAGGCAGACTACGGCCTGGAGGAGGCGGCCTTCTACGAGGCCCCGCCGCCGGTGGCGCCCCCGCCGCGGAAACATGTCTCCTTCAGTCTTAGGCTGGATTTGGTAAGTGAAATATATTTATATTAAATATATAATTAGGTCCCTCTCATACGAAATCCCGTAATTTTACCATTATATAAACGTGGAAGTTTGTGTCTGTGTTTGGCGACAGAGGATAGTGTGGAGGTAGATATAGATATGATGGTAGCATATACATATATTATGTAAGTTAAAACGTTATCGACGAAATCAACCAATCACATCGCTCTTACCTGAATCACGCAATCGAAGTTATTTCACCTGATATGAGGACCACGCTATTTTAAAAGCGAAAAACCTATAAAAAATCGAAAAGCTATAACTTCTTCTTATCAATATGCCACACCGCTCAAAGTCTGTTCATGCGTATCACACCTGAGAATCTAGATTTTAAACTTATCAATGGTTACAAAATTTGTGAGTCACTCAAGCATGTTTTTTTCAAAATGTCACGTAATAAAATCCTTTAATGAATTTTATTGGCGATAATTCTCTATCCTTTGATCTCTAGGTGTACATTCTATAATCTACCTAAGTGATTTCTGATAAGACCCCATTCATGAAAAAATAATGAATTAACGTTGCATGCGTGGATTGATTAGATAATTTACTGATACTATGATTATGTCTTTTGTGTAATATTGTGTCATAAGACTCTGAACTGTTTAGTTTGACGGAGTGAAGTGCGTTGTTAAGAGCCTATGTGAACTAAGTTTTGAGCTTATCCTGCAAAAGTGACAGTGATATTTAAAATCGGCGGATAGAGGTTAGTTAATAGACTAATGATAGTGAATCTTTAATTAATCCTTAAGATATTATTTTCTAAAGTCTTGAAAAAGTCTTCGCCTAACATAACGCCGTTATTGCGTTATAATTTATAATTCCGTGCTTACATAATTGTAATGTATCTCTTTATCATCTCCATCTCATTTCTAATTCTTCATCCACAAGCCATTAATTAAAAAAGAAATATTTGCCAAATAAAGCGGAGTATTTAATATCGTAGTTATGTAATTTTAAGGTAAATTTAACAAAGTCAACAAATTACGAGTACTCTTAAATTACTGTGATGAGTCATGATGATATTAGAATATAAAGATGTCTTAATTTTATTTCATATTTGCTACACCTACCGTTCTAATTAAATAAAACATGCAATTTTTAAGTATTCATATCTATAGTAATATTATGCGCTGCGTAAACGGTTCAAGATCTCAAAAAACTATGTATGAAAGAATTATTTCTCTTAAAATGATCTAAAAAAATGTCTATCTTTTAAGATTAACACACTAGAACCGTTTTTATGGTAATAATTATACCACGCGGACGAAGTCTCAGGCACCAGCTAATAAAATAATAAATAGAAAACTTATACCATATTTACCGCACCATCTGGAAGATGCAGAATGGAAATCAGAATATTTTTGATCTGGTTTAGAATACGCCTGTTTGAGTTACATTGACCCGTTTCGGTACAAACAGTGAAGTCTAGAAAACAACACATCAATCAGAAAATTTACATAATGAATGCTTTTCTACAAAGTTGTTTGCTTTGTAAGCAGTCTATGCTTTATCTGTTATTATGTGGCTTTATCAAAAGTATTTTTTTGGTATTTTACTATATTAAGTGCTACTTTTATTATCAATCCTTCCCGCAGATATTAATAAACATACTAAGGTCGGCTTGGAATGTATCATCATATTTATAATTCAAATTGATCTCAATATTTTTGACAGTATATCAATTAAAATAGACATTAAAACCTACTAAATTTACCTATCCTATTTTTATAGGATGTGAGTGGAATTTTTCTTTTATTAGAAATTTGCCTCGAAAGTTTCTAGTAAACCTGCCATAAATCCGTACGGACAAATCACAGGAAATCGGTTAGCTATATGTGGGTGGGTAGAGTATCATTTGAGCCTACGGATAAGACTGGGACTATAAAGTTCTATCTAGAAATGATAAATAAAGAGAAATGAAGACAGAAGTGCTGCTACCAGTTGCATCAGAGTGATCTGGCGGGTACTCTTAAGGAAAAGCTAACGGACTCGTTTTGCTAAGTGTTTTTGTGCTTGAAAGAAAAGCTATCTTGACGGCAAAGCTATCTAGTACTAGTTCTAGGATGCCTAGATAAAAGCTGTAGGTGGGTCTATTTTTAACCTTAACAAAATAAGAGCTAAATGAACGTCGTCGGTGAGTCGATTTTTATGACTGTTTGTGACACTTTACGACCTGAAAAGATATTTTGGTGTGATTTAGAACTTTATTGTTTAACTATTTGCAATTTGGAAAATTACCTTAAGTAATTGGGGCACTTTTTTACACATTGAAAACAAATTGTGTACGAGTATATGATACCTATGTACTAATAGTTTAATCGCCGAGAAATCTTCATACATGGGTAACAGGTATATATTATAACAACACATGCATAGTTGAAGATTTTACGTGATGTATATTTGACTGACATGCATTTACTAACAGTTTTTATACTTGTACTTAAGATAATTGAGTTATTCGAAAGAATCTTACAAACTACGTGTTCATTATAAAAACTGGTAGAAATAACACCTTACAGCTTGTCTATTAAAATACTTCTGCATATTTATCTCACATTACTTGACAAAGTCTTATACCAGTTTTGCGCTTTCCATTCATGAATAGTAAGGCGCCTCTTTTTCTTTATAAAACGTTTAAACTCTGGAATTAAAGTTTTCCAGTTCCTCCTACAAGTAACTATTCTAGTAGTGATAAAAGTTAAAACCATTTAATGTAGCGTAAAATAAATGTAGTATATTTAAGTTAGTATAAAATAATTATAAAAAATAATACGTACATTAATTTAAAATACTGTGTTAGTAAAGTAGGTACAGAGCTGGGAGAATAAGCTAGATAGTGTTTGTAATTGGAAAACAGCTTGAGACTAGATTCAGGATTAGGTATGTGATTGGCTTTACTTGCTTATAGCATAGAATAAGGGCAATTCTCGTCTGCCAAGCACTTGTGGAAAATCTGATTATTATTTGACTGCAAATATATTAAAATTTTAACCGAGACTTAAAATATAATGTGGACAGATAATTGGGTTTTTATTATGTATCACCCTCTAGAGCGTGCTTACCATAAATTGCGTGAAATTATAAGATTACATTTTGCAATTTTCTTAATTTGTTTAAGCTTTATTTCAATTAGACACTATGGTGTGTTATATCTTGCACTTGAAATCAAGTTACGAGTACATCCTTTCTATAATATGGACAAGGTAATTCAAGTACTTGGCTATTTTATTTTATATCTTTAGTCAATTTAATCCAGAAATACAAATGCAAAGGTCCAAATTGGATGAAGTATGTACAAGATTGAGGCAGATAGCACTTTTAAAGAGAGGCCTATACACAGCAGAGGAGTTCAAAGGAGTGTGGATGACGATAAATACTAAGGGTGGCCACCCAGCAGTGGGATGTAGGTAAGCACGTTCCATCCTAGACCGTAATGATTGCTTACCAACAGGCGAATTACGGACAATAGCAATACCATTCCTTGTAAAAAAAATTATATATAAGGGCTGTGGATGAAGATGATAAAGTTAGCGTATGTCCTGTTCATATGGTCAGGGTCCTATATTGTGGTAAGTCACCCTCCGGAAGTTACGCGTGTGCACCCGACCGTGCCTGTCTTTATCCTGTTTTGTTCTTATTTGACATGCAATCTTCACTTACATAGGTACAACTTGATTTTATTGTATGTTATTTAATACTATGATAGGTTAGTCTTTTATTTGCAATCAAATTTTTTGTCGTTGTCATTCTCTTGAGTCGTATTTCCTGATGACTGAGGGTCGTGACTCCTCCCCCGCAGAATTAATTCGATAAGGGAGTTCTCTTGGGCAGATACCTCGTGGTGGGCGCCCAAGTTCTTCTAAGGAAGATACCATGTCCTCGGATATTGTGGTCCTTCACCACTAAGCGAGTGTCAAATCCACACTTAACTTAAAAATAAAAGTCATTGGTGTAGGGCCGGATTCGAACCAGGGTGCGTCTGGATGAAAAGCAGACACTGGTAGCGCTGAGCTACTCTCGCTTTTTGTCGTTATTATTGTAAAATTAAATAAGGTTGTAGTAGTTGGTTATAGTTTTTGACTCGTATGGGTTTCCAGTGCGTGCATTGTAGATTTAGAAATATTGTAAATAGTTCACAAAACATGTTGGAATACGTGATAATTGTAAAGTTGACTTAAGTGCCCTGTTATAGTAATAATAACATATAATCTACTTGCCGACGACAGTATTCTATATCTAGGTATTTTATATCTAGCATTTAATTATGCAAATCTAGCACATAGGTTAATTAGATACTCTATGATTTTGATGCGGCCACAAACTGTGCTCGCGCCGGTAACGATCAATCATCAGCCACAGAAGTGTCATATGAAAACACACCGAGTTCTAATTTCAAAGATCCCGCTCCTTTATGTTTTTTTAATTTTGTCTTTATTTTTAAACGTGCCCGTGACACTGACGCTAAGCTGCACTAATGAGGTTTGACATTAGTTCACTGCAACGAAAGAGATTTAGGAGATAGAGTTTTTAACGAATGGGTTATTTTTCTTCGTTTAATTTAGTGGGTTAGGTTCTTGCTTGATCATTCTATCTTAAGGGTCTATTGTTCTTCCGGTGCCTTAACATTAATATGGGTTGGTCTGTAGATATTTTTCTCAAAATCTATATGTACAATGTTTGTAATAAGTGATTAGTTTGTCGTAGTACATAATCAATATAGGTACTAATTATTTTTTATCAATGAACTTTAATTAGGTATGTATATGATATGTAGATAAGGAAAATATTTATAGGTAATCCGTTTAGATAATTCTAAAAATAATTTAATTTCAATACCTATCTAAAAATAATATTTATAATACGCAGACATTTGTGATACCAATGATACGATTATGTCGAATGTTGGATTAAATGCTTAAGATATAAAATTATTGAAAACCGCTTTTCAACGTGTAATTTTGTAGGTGCTAGTGGCGACATACGATTTTGCCACGTTAATCAATATAATTTTTTTATGTTAATCCCGTGTTCAATCAATATCAATTCCGAAATTCGATAAAATCCGCAAAATGTGGAATGAGTATTTGATGTACATCTTCATCATCATTCACAGCCGTTGGGATCCCACTGATGGGTATAGGCCTACCTTTGTATGTGCCATCTGCGTCGATTAACTAAGAATACACGCATATTTAAAAAAGTATTTATCAGATTATTTTCTTTATAGTAGGCTTATATACACGAGAACTCCACCAATTACAACAATAGTTTACAACAATTTGCAATTTACGATAAAGGGTGAAATGCTCAACACATTTATTTTATATAAGTATTAATTTATTTAGGTTCATTCGTGGTGAATGAAGTCTTATTTTCTTTAAATAAACGGGCTTATTTTATTTACGGTGTCACATCAACAAAACACAAACATAAATACTTTTAATAAAGGTGTTCCATAAGAATAGAATAGATTCAATGATATTGTTTAGGCCAGTGGAGCGAGCATAATGAGCGCTTCATTGTATCCGGCCTCTAATTAAAGAAGGGGCAGCTAATTAGACAATATAATCCAGAGACACCTAAAAACCCAGATGAGGAATGCGTTTTAGCCCAAAAGGAAAATTTGAGCCAAACTATACTTCTAGAAAAATATACAAGAATAACTTGTGTCACAGTAGTTATTCTTCACAGTAACGCTCAACTTAGATTACAATAGTACCTAACTTAGGAAGACAGACACTGAAAAAAATGAGCCCAATAATCCCAAGCAAGTCCAGCGTAACACATTTATTAATCTACTTGCAACAACAATTTATTACGGAGGTTTATTAATACATACGTTGCGTGAAACACATCTTTACATATCTGAACTCTTATTTAATCCCTGTGATCTATCATTTGGATTTGGCATATGTGTGTCATATTTTCGTGCTAAATAGGTGTCTATTATTATTACGTCGGTCAAAAATGTTGCCTCAATGTAACAGATTTGTCCGATCTTTTCTCTATTAATACTATCAACGAAGCGAAAGCGAAATGTAATACATATACGAGGATAATTATATTTATCTACACTAATGTTTTAACATTCTACTTATGTTTCCAATACTTGACTTATAATTACTACTGTTATAGCGCAGACAACAAAACACTCAATTTAAGCAATTTCACATGATGGTATAATATCCACATCGATATCGTAAAACCTCATTATAACATCAATAAAACGCGACCAACCTGATTGCAGGGCCAATCAGGTTGGTCGCGTTTAATTGATGCGCGCAGCTGCGCTCTCATTGGTTAGATTTTAATGGCGGCAAAATCACTGTGACAATACACGTACGCGTGAATTTAATGTTTCGCAATGTGTTTTGTTTTTAACATACAAATTAAAAGTTAAAATTGGATAGCGACGATGATATTTGTACGCCTCCGGATATTCTAGAATTGGCAACAAAAGTAACTCACAATCTTTTGCCAGAAAAATCTAAAAAATCTTGTTGTTTGATTAATTGCATTAGTGAAGATAAAGTAGTGTATGCAACTGCATATAACACGGGTATTAAAACACTTGTTACTATTATGAAACTCGCTGCGCTCGTTTCATAAACTCACACTCGTGTTTTAATACCCTTCATTATATGACAGTTATATAAACTACTATTTTATTTTCATTAAGTACCTGTAATTTTGTTAACTATAGTTACACCGAATTACGAGAGTTCATACAAGTAGATGTACATAGGAATAAATGATTTATTATTATTTGTTTCATTAATCAATTATAATAGTATAAATACACGAAAGTTTTAATATCATGCTAAGATAATTTAATTAAAATATATCAATACTCCAGAATTCTTTGGCTTATATTTTAAAACTTTTATCAAAAAAGTAAGTTTTGTAAAGTTAATCCCTAAACTAAACTAAGTTACATTACTTGACTGCTTGTCGAATAGCTAAAGTGTTATGCCGATAACAGCAATCAAATGGGTCTATTTTGTAAATATCTAACTGTATGAAACACAATCTTGGGAATTCTCTATTCTTTTACGAGTAAGTAAACCTACACTATATGGTTTATACAAGCTGTATTTATACTTACTGAATTACATGTATATTATACATATTATACAAAAATATGTTTCTCAACTATAAATCGATAGCTAGTAAAAAAAATCGTGCGTCAGTTTTCATGTCACCAGATTAAAAAAAGGTTTACGATTGCTCACAATCTGCTTGATGTTGCACCTCTGTAGTATAGAACGATATATATAGGATGTTCATAATTTCCCTCTGCAGAACAGCTACTAAAGTTACCAAAGAAATTTGACGTGCAATCGCCCAAGCGATTCTATACAACAGTTTATATAGAAATAACGCACAAGGCGAATGCCCCTTAGCTTTTCCCTAAATTTAAGCCTGTTGTCTCTAAAAATAATAAAGGAAACGATAACAAACGAGCCGCCTAATTGTCGACTTGTTGCTACCGCACCACTCAAGTGAGACGATCGGACATGTCACAATATATCAACCGCGTCTCTTTTAAACGTTACAAGATTTATACACGCTTGTTAATCTTCCTCCTCCTCTATGAGTCGTATTTCCTCAAGACTGAGGTTTGTTAATCTTACACGCTGATATATTACTCTACAATTTAGTAAAGTAATCCTCAGTGTAAACTTCTTTATCGGTTTTGAGGAAAATGGGCTCAAAGTTCTTTTAAATAACTTGTACAAACGTGCCTGCTACCTAAACTATACGGGAGTATATTAAAAACATGGCCAAAAGGTTCTTTGTTCAATTTGTTTTCTTCTATTATAAAAGTCAAAATGTACTGTGTGTGTTATGTTATTTTATATAGGATAGGTAAATAACATTTTCCGTTGCAGCATTACTCATCTTTAATACGCCTCGCTTTTATTGTCGTAAAAATTGTGTAACAGAGAAATTTATTTCAAGTATCTAAATGTCCATACACTGCGAGACTGTCTGTCTGTAAAACATCAATAACCTAATCAGCAGTGTGATGTAATTTGATATCCATGATTCAGATTTCTCGGTAGCTACTTATTTGTTACTAGTCACAGTATTATCATTCAAGTACGTGGACAGACATACTGTCTGAGGAATGGATTTCATAGGTAGGTATGCTGTAGATTGCAGTAACATTCTAAGACTAGTAACTTGGAAAAGGGCTTGGTAATATAGACTTACAATATCTTCTTTTTAAGTTTGAGTAAAAAACAGACTATCATGCAATGAGATTACTGAACCACCTAGTCCAATGATTATCACGAATTTTAAAAGCTTTTAGGATTTACTGTACCTATTTGTCCAAGAAAAGGAGTACTTCAGCGAATTTATCATTTTGAACTCCTACTTAATTAAAACTAGAAAATAGTAAACCATTGCCCTAATATCTGACTTCAAACACTCAAAACTGTTAATAAATGTAAGTTAACCCGTGGTTGGTCGCGGCCCGCGGCACCGCGTCACCCGCTCGGATGGGACAGCGAGCAATCACGCCTGTTGAATCTTTATTGTCATTTTACTCCCCTCTTCATGCTCTAGCGAGTGCCCTCCACTAGCCCCTTCCTGGTAATAAACTTACGATAGCACTCAATTTGTGACTTGTAACGTATGTTTGATGCTCGCTTTTTTGTAGGTATGTGATATTTGATTAAGAAGAAATTGTTTTGTTAGTAACATTTATTCTGATGTTGTATTTTTTAATTAAACGTAAAGATGACGATAAATATATTGAATAAGTTTGTAAGGAATGGTTAAAAATATCATTGTTTAGTTTCAGTTGTGACGACTTTAAGAATCGACTAATTCACGGATAATAATGTCCTTAGAACATCCGATACTTGAACGTAAAGTGACAAACACGCGATGAACGACATAGGTAATCAGTAAAAATAAACACAGAAACATTTATCAATCCTCAGCAACAGTAATAAGAGGTGTAAGTGAATTGGGTTCGTGCCCCCAATACCGATAATCACGTGCCAAGACAAAATAGTCGGGGGTGAGTGCGACCCCACACTTCGAGGGACTAAAATACCCCGGAGATGTTTACTGGTTAATCACTGACGGCTCACTGGGTGCGGAATTCATTATTCTGCCGTATGGATTGGGTTACCGTATTTGTCAAACTGGTCGGTAATTTTAGACAAGGGAAGGGTTGCGGCCGATTCGGTTTTATTAAGCGTTAACCCTTCCTTTAGTTCGAGAGAACGGTTCTAATTAACCTTCTCGAAGTTTACCACTTCTATCACAAATTATGTACACACGGTTGCGTAGGGACAAAAATATGCAAAATGGTTATTACACTACTGTTGAAAATAAAGACCTTTCAGATGGTTTGAAATCTCTAAACACTAGTAAAATACTTATTCAGCTAAGTACCGCAGTCATTAAGCCATGTTGGAGGCCCTTAGGGTGGCTTGATAAACTCTCGACACCAGTGTTGGCCACTCACATTCGATAAGAAGAAGACGCTGAACAAACTGAACATATAGTTGAACTTAGTAACACCGTTTTTTTTCTGACCAACTTTGATCTGCAATTTAAATAGAATTTGAGTCGGAGTTTCGACTACCAAGAAGTTCTGAAGGAGACGGGAAACCAGTTACGAGTATATTTCTAAGAATTTCAGCCATTTATTCAACTACAATGGTATGTTTAAAACTTGAATATACACAATTCAAGCCTTTATTCTAACGTATAAGCTTATTATGCTAAGTAACGAGCAGTAAGCGGAATCAGAGTGGAATGCTAATAAGAAAGCTCAACAGTTTCATTCAAGAAATACCTGCGGGCGAAGAGTGATTTCATTAGCACCAGCGGTCTAAAGTTACGCTAAACGGTCGGTTTTAGTCGCCTTGTTTATAATGAATTAGAGTAGTTTTATTTATTTAATTATGGTAACCAAAAGTTTTATACCACCATTTTTTTATTTTGTTTACTTTTGTATACAACAAATGTACTTGAAATTGACTTGTAAATATGGAGTTATTAATAAATGATTTGTGAGTTATGTTTGTATTTATTTTGATTTCTCTGTATTTTTAAATCAATCATGTCTTTCACTGATCAGGAATAAAAAAAATTAATAACAAAATTTAACATCAAAAGCGAGCGTATACTAGTAGGTAAGCTTATTTGTTAGGTCAAATTAAATATCGTTATAATAAGAATTTGTACTTAACCTCTAACGATTTAGTAACCTAGCAAGCGCTAGATCGTAAATTACAATGTTGCTTAACATCAGGCGAGTTGTAGCCAAGCGTGAGCCTATCTAGTTTAAAAATGCCTTGGATTCTAATATTGATAGGATAATCTTATTATAAGTACATAAGTAGTTGTTTCAATTCGTCTTCGTTTTTTTTTAAATACTCTCTACGCCACAGTTGGCTTCATTCGTTTAATAAGAAAAAAGCATTACAAAAATAGTAAGAACACAACTAAAACTCCCTGTTCCTCCGAAGTCTCATAGAGCGTACATTGTTAGCCCTTCTCGCCTGATTGGGCCGAGGGGGCTTTGATTCGATTTTGACGTTTTCATTGGGTAATATTGATATACTTTGTGATTAGACCCGTGACACGGGGCACAGGATTCAATTGCCAAGGGTCACGCCGACAACCTACTTATAAATATGTCACACTTATTGACTGCGCTACTATGATTCCATTGACTCCTGTTTGTAGTACAAATAAGCTTTGATTTGATTTTGTTTATTTTTGGTGAAGTTTAAAATGTGTAAAATATTTTGATACCTGCTTACATTTATAATTGTGCAAATGCTAACCAATAACGAGTAATAATGAAATCGTTTATTTTTCGTAACGAATATTCCAATTCTTCAATCATCAAAAAATCACACACATGATGTTTTCGCAACCCGACCTTCAATTCTTACAAAGGCACGTCACTCAACGATTTTGCTTGAATAGTCGATGTTATTCTTTAAACTTGCTAAAGATAGATCAAAGATGGCGGCATAGGCATTGTCCCTGTGAATAAGTATTTTTAAGCGATGCATGTCCGAACACTGAACGGAAGCGGGCCTGCCTGTGTGACTTGAATATTACTACTCCATTTGAACTCCCGATGGGATCAGGTGCTGAACTTAAAATAAAACACTCTTTATACGAAGATAAAGGAATTAAAGAGGCTATTGTCATGTCGAAAGAACAGCACAGCGATGTAAAGTAGGAGCGATCGATTACCTACCTACGCTATGTTATTGACCAATACGGTATTGTATCTGGTGTTACAACCTATTGAAGTATAATGGAACTGCGTTTAGAGGCAACCCATGTATTTTACATAACATTTTCCAATAATAAAAAGTTCTAGAGGTAAATGAAAAAAAACCAACGAGTTTACAATCTGAATGATTATTTTATTTAGCACTGTAGCCTAAGATAGACAACGCGTGTAGCTGTAGGTAGGTACCATGAATTCATAGCATGGCTAGTTATATTATGCTTGCTACTCTAGTATGTGCTGATAGTACATTAAACGAAGTATCTGCAGTATCTGGTAAAGTAACTACCAATGAACAATTTAATCAGAAACTAATCTTCTTAATTCTGTATTTTCCAGTGCGATGAGGGCGGCGGCACCGCTGACGGCATCAAGAGCGAGCCCCCGGAGCCCGAGGAGCCCCGCGCCATGCAGAAGGTGCCCTCGCTGTCTGATCTCTCCGACCCGGAGGCATCACTAGGTGAGTCTACCTCTTATACTTTATTGAGTCCTGGTAATCGTTCGAACTATATTATTAACATCGTTATTCGAGTTCCGTTATTAATCAATAAAAAAATACACCAATATAAATTTCAAATTTCTGTAGGAAGAGACAAGTGAATGTAGTTTTAAAACGGTTAGAATAGTACATAATAGATGTTGATATAAACTATCTCTGCGGTTGAAATCGGTTAGGGACTAATTTCCAGGCATTTTCTTCAGATTCCTTTGTATTGATAAGCAATTGGGAAAAAACTGACAGTCTTTATACCGTATGGGCATAACTTAACTTATTACAGATAATTCTTCACCACTACACTTAAATGTAAAGCATTACAATATGATAAACTGTATTGGACTACAATAATAAATAATAAGATCTAGGTACTAAAAAAAATCCTAACAAATCACTTACTTCCCTCTGCAATTCCTAACGGCCCAGGTTCCATTTCACCACAACATCACCACGTTTATTAAGTCCGTCACGTGGTCGCCATCACGTGCTGTTACACAATGCTTTCTTCGAGCGTATAAACATCATCGGGATTAGTGAGATTGTAATACGGTTATACTTGAAATGACTCATGAGTTAGTGGGATTTATGGACAAAACTTGCTATGAAATGCCCTTGTTTACATCATCATCATCAGCCTGTTATCGCCCACTACTGAGCATAGGCCTCTCTTCTTGTACGCTACTCATCCCGGTCCTGCGCAGATTGAATCCAGGTGCTCCCTGTGGTTATTCTAATTTTGTTTACGTAGTACGGATAAATTATTTTACAGGCAAACTATGGCCTAGTGCAAACCCGTATTAGTTAAAAGAAAATGCTTTTCTGTCTGGTTAAAATAAGCTTGACTCTTCCATGCCATTAATTTCAAGTCAGATTTGTTTGAATATCAACTTATTCCCTGGCACTTAAATACTCATGTAAGCAATATATAGAAGATCATTGCATGTAAGCATATACATGTCGTACAGATTTTTAAAACATATGTACGTAGGTAATATCAATGAATGAATGAAATTACAGACTTATCAATATCAAGGTATCCGTAATTCTGTAAAATTCTTGAGAAACTATATGAGTTATTTTATTAAGTGCTAAACCCGCACTATGGTTGTTTAAACTTAAACTTTTATTGGAAAATGAGCGAAAATAATCACGACCGCAGAATTGGTGATTGGTATAGATTTTCAATCACTGCAAATCCTAGTAAAACCTCACCGTTCCATCGTTACACGAGCAAGTCCAGT
Source organism: Macaria liturata (assembly GCA_964023185.1). Taxonomy (NCBI): domain Eukaryota; kingdom Metazoa; phylum Arthropoda; class Insecta; order Lepidoptera; family Geometridae; genus Macaria; species Macaria liturata. The sequence continues at coordinate 6,171,640 of OZ026809.1, forward strand.
GTTGTTGAAACTAGTGTTCTAAAAGTGTGGAGATTTATGTGATTGCAGTGGGAGTGAGGAGTGAAGGTCGGGCGTCCACGTGGCGTAGCACTGGCTTCATACTGGTTCTGGACACAGGAAGCCGCGTCCGGTCTTCCGGGTCGTATTTGTCATCGTTCGTGCTAATATGCTACTTGATACCTACCTTTATAATAATAGCGGTGAAACTTTAGAACCCTGACAACAAGTCTGTAGACAAACTATTAGGTGTCTTGCTTTTCCTTTTGTTAGGGATGAGATAATTGAGATTAACCATGTCCAACCCAGTACTTATTTTTGAAATCGATAAACAACAGAAGAAAACATTAAATAATTTGGTAGATTGCTTGCATAGGACCATAGAGTAATAATAGGACTAAGTCTTGTCAATAAGATATAGAAAGAAAAAAACAATGTTTCATTAAAATTTAGAAAAACACAATATGATAAGTATGCTGTTTAGTACATGCTTGCAAAGCAAGGTAAATTAGTAAATACATATTATGTTCGCTTGCCCGTCTTTAAAACATCAAGGATACTTACAAATACTGTGAGGATCTCTGAGGAATTTTTATTGCTTATAAATCTGTTTGGCAAACTAAATACGAGTATTAAAATTTAAATGTCCCCGTGTGTTACATATTTATCACTTATTTATACAACTTTGTTGGTGAGCAGTGCATCTTCTTTGCACTTTGTTTTTGCAGTGTTTCATCCATAATGCATGTTTAGGTTGTTTATGACTGTAGGTCAATAAAATGCCATTTTGTGTAATTCGATGGTCAGCCAATCGTTGTATCTTGCCATTTTAGGCGACCGCCCGCTTCTGGTGTTAGCCAATGGAGACAAAGGCAAATTTTGATAAGATTCAGATAAGTTGCGTACTTAGGTGGATGATTCACTTTAGTATTTTGATCACGCTTGTATTGTATTGTTGTCATATGTAACGTACGTAAATTGCGTAATGAGATTAGGCAGGCTGGAAAATATGTAATGTTGTTCCGCTGCGACTACTCCTCACTGGTTTCAAACAACAAATTGTTCGTTTTTAGGCGTGTTCCTCTATGTACCACCGCCACACCTCTCCTCCTAATTCAAGTGGCAAAGTGGTGGTAGAGGTTTGGCGATGTTACATGGAGGAATACACCTAAAAATAAACATGTTAGTTGTTTGAAACCGTAATAGTAACGTAAGTAACGCCTAATTCAATATTCATATCTTATATCCTAGCATTATATCTCCTTAAAAGGTAAATTTGGATCGGCAGTTTCAGTGTAATTTTCATCCTGACGCAGCCTGGATCGAATCCGGCCCTACACCAATGACTTGTATTTTCAAGTTATGTGTGGATTTGCTCTCGCTTAATGGTGAAGGAAAACGTCGTGAAGAAACCGACACGTTTAAGGACCACAATATCCGAGGATACGTGTCTTCCATGGAATGACCTGGGCGCCCATCACGTTGCATCTGCCCAAGATAACTCCCCTTACGAAATTCTGCGGGGGAGTCACGATCCTCAGTCATGAAATACGACTCAAGAGATATATCTCCTTAACCGGAACTATCCAAGTGGCGTACAAATTGCAGCTATATTGCATCCTACCTGCAGTTACGCAAGGAGGGAGTCTGCGAGCGATTAGAGATAGAATGAAATAATACGACGCATCCTTGTTACGACCGCGTGGATGGCGTGACCTCACCTATTTCAATATTTGTAACCTGGTTGGAGTTAGTGTCGATAAAATAAAAAAAAGTCAAGTCTTCGTCGAGAGTTAATCAAGCCGCCCTAAGGGCCTCTAACATTGTTTAGCGACTGACTTGTCATACTAAGTCTTGTGAAATCACTACACTGACTGGACATAATTTTAATGGTTTTAGGATAGGTAGAAGAATTGAATAAGCTATCAAAACCGCTTTCATATTTTGAAGCCATCGCAATTTGAAAACACTGGAAAAGGAACGTCACTTGTAGTACTTGTTAAGTTTTTCTTTTTCCATATAATAACACAGATGTTAACAAAAATAATTTATTAAAAATTTGGTGACAATTATATGGTGAAAATACAGGTTAATTACTTTACGTGTCTACCAAACTTCCCTAAAAGTACAGAATATTCAGTGATCGCTTACATTTCAAATGATTGTCTTCCTTTGAATTTGTTATTTTTATACTTTGATGAGCTTAATCGTAATTATCTCCACAAAATAACGAAGCTTAATTAGGTCGAATTATCCAGAATGGTGCCAAAATAAACGTCCTCTGAATCACTATCTCTGCTAATTACCTACATAGGGACTATATACTTTCCTATATATTTGTCTGTTGTTTTTTTTTATTACTCATATTTTTAGTTATACAATTTCAGCTTTCATGTTGAGGGTCCAACCTAGATGAGGTCTGCAAAAGATCCACGCAGATAGCACATACAAAGGGAGGCCTATATGCAGTGGGATCCCAAGGGCTGTGGACGATGATAATACAATTTTAGCTAAACTTAACTATTTGTACTAAAGAAAAGCTAATTATTTGATACTTGGTTTTATATCTGACCTTTTATAGTAATTTAAATGAACTCACACATATTTTGTATGCATACCGGTATGTGATATTTGTCCAGATAATTCCAGTAATTTAACCTGATCAGTTTGATTATGGTTTACTCTTGTACCTACTCGATAAAGCAAACAAACCGTACATCTACAAGTACTCAGTTACCTACAATCTACATGTTTAGTTAATACATTCCTCACCTCGGCTTCTATCCATCTCATTGATCTCAGAAATTTTATACCTACTCATTAGATATTTTTATCCAACTTCTAAAAAGAAAATGGATTTTAATCACTTAAAATAATGAAATTTTGTTTTATTACGGTAGTTATACATATACACAATAATTTATTTATTTATTTATTTAACTTACAAGTTGTCCAACGGATAATGTTTTTTAATATTTACATCACATAATACATCTAATTCTATACGTTTTTCTTCGTAACATATGTATATGGTTTTAAAAACACATTACATAGTAAATTTCATCCTAATGCGCTTTTCCTAAAGTTTTATCGGTACAAGTTAAAGATACGTTGTATTTTATTCAACTTTACCAGACCCTACGAATAAATTTATAATGAGAGCTAAATTACTAGTAGATAATTAATCAGCTACTGTTAATAGATTAACAATAAGGTCTTAAATAAAAAAAATTAAAAAGCCTTTATTTGCCTTGACATAATATAAAACTTATTCTAAAATTCTAAAACAAAATCAATACTACTTAATCACGAAATTTGTATTCTTTTTCTTCAATTTACTGTGTGACGTCAGGGCACTCAATGATATAATGAATAAAGTCTTACTAAAAATAAAAAGATAAATTTAGTTCCTACCAGAGTGTTTCAATAACACTGCCTTAGTAAGAGTACTCTCATCTGATATAGCATTATTTGCACTTTTTAATGAGCAAGGGTGTTGAACCGGGTGTAAACAGACTTCGCTTCAGGGTGGGCCGCGTATATACGGGCCCATTGTCTTATATTGTCTGTATATGTATCCACGTGGGAACATCCCATCAAACATGTAGCGATATATCATTCAAAACAGACTGATTTAATGCGCCCAAGAACCATGAGACACAGCTGTGGACTAATCAGAAAAAAAACAACCTGAAACTTTCTGAATAATGTTGAGTTGTCGTAATTGTGTCGTGTTAGAAGCTCTTTAAAATGTTTTAATTAAAATAACAATAAATTATCAAGTTTTTTTTTACATGATATAGGCTTACGCTTGACTACAACTTGCCTAAGTTATAAGATATTTCGGGTTACAGCGTCAATCTTTAGCAACAAATGAAAAGTAAAATAGTTATTTTCATTTCTTATGAAGCAAAATTTTACGTAATGGATAACCGTTGAGTTTAAAAGCAAATTATATACTTTGTACTACTTATACGAGAAGGCCAATAATTGAATGAAAAATGTACAATGAACCTATTTATAACGACGTATCTGAAATGTTTATCTTGACCGGATTTTCCTCTAAAACAAAGCTCTTTGCATGAAACAAAGCTTGAATGAATTCACTTGTAGTTACGTTTAGTAATAATGGTTGATAAATTAATAAAATTGTTATTATGTTTGTTTCTAATACTTTATTTTGTGTCTTAGTATGTTTTAGAACACTTTTGAAGCAATTAACAATAATATACTTATCAGATCAGCCAGTCTTCTCGTTTCTATTAATTTTATTCGGACCAATTTTCCTTTTTTTACAAAGAACTTCAACACAACTAACTATGCCCCTGAACTGTAATATTACTCAGATATTCGACATTTCCGAGAAACAAATAACAACAAAGGACAGTCATAAATATCTGTAAAGTGTGATAGCAACAAATTGTAGCAACTTATCGTATAATGAGAACAATGCTGGTGGTTCTAGTTTATCTCTACTCTGCGAACTTGTGACTCATAAATTGTATGTAGTATGTACATATAATACTCATTACATAGTAATTATCTCGCTAATTATTCAATTCGTATAATTTTTTATGTAGAAAAAGTTATATAAACAAAGCTTGCTATTTACGACATAGTTCGTTAATCAGCGGATCCATTTGTTTAATTGAAAAAAAATATTCACAGATTGAATTTGAAATACAGTCATAACAATACAATAAAAATCATTAATTGTAGATCTTTGACAATACTTTAACTTTACTCTAATGAAATCCAGTATAGTAGTTAGCAAAAACTATAAAATCTAGGGATTAACGTAGCATTACGCTTTGCAAAACATACTGGTATCAAATTTGTTTTTCACAAAACTGACATTCACCTTGAGATTTCATGGCAAAAAAAAACAATCATACGCCTCTCACTAAAAGGCCCTTTACTTTCAATCAGAAGCTTTCAACTGCTTGTATTATTAAAGCGCTATTAGCTTTCAATGTTTACCACTTACCCACGAGCTTTCAGGAGGTATTTTCCGGTTTTTCTATTTATTTTAGCCGTACTTATATCATCAGAACAATCAATCGTAGCTCAAAAAAAATCACGTAGGAGAGGAACTCTTATCAAACATCTGTTCCGATTACCTAAAATATCTGAGTCGAAAATAACTTCACTGTAGGTACTCGCTGTACTAGATTTGCACTTCATATGAGTTTTTGAATTGTAAAATTGAGTTAGATGGATTTCTAAGGCTTGATATACACATGTGTGCTTTTCCATGTTATTAATGTTTCGTGCAATTATCTACATATTTTGCGTTTATCTTAAGCTTAAATAGTAATTGCAAATAAGCCAATATTATGTATACGTTAGGGTAGTTCTATAGGTCTCAACTCTTTAATATGATTTGACATAAAACCTAGCAACATTATTACGTAAAAATAAAACAAAAAAAACGTTACCCAGTTAAAAAAAGTACAAGAAAAACCGCAGCCAAGTTACACCGTGTATACGACACCCAAGGATGTTGCGGTGTCCACTTCCCTTGCACTATACAGGATGTTGCCAAAACTGCACACACTCCACTTACAAAATACGATTCTACGAACAGTTCAAATTTATAAACAGTAACACCTTGTATACATTTACAAAGCTAGACGCACGTTTCAGTCATTCAACTTAGTAATTCAATTTCAGTGCTCGGAAATACATTGGTAGAACTCGGTTCATTAAACGCAACTTTGAAAATGAGTGGTGAAAATCATGCCATCATTTTCGTATAATATAACTTTTGCGTTAGTGGGAAAAGGATGGCATGATTTTCACCGTCTTTTATAAAAGTAACTTTTTAATTATTTCAGCAGCTGAATGGATACAATATATGAATGTAAATTATATCTGAAGTGCTTACTTATTGTTTTGAATGAACGTATTATGTGTAAGTGTGAGTGCTTGATTGTCGTTGAATGAACCTCATCTTGTGTTGTCTGTTATGACATTCAACCTTTGTTTAAAACTATTGTGTGATTGGAGGTGGATTTGAGCAATATAAGCTTAGGTTGGACTGTAGTCTACTTGAAGTGATACCTCTGAAATTTAATATGTAGAAAACTTGTCTAGAAGACATAACTTACTTATATAAGTATCTTGTAAAGCTGGCTCTATAAAATAATGTATAATATTGTATATAAAAACGAAACGATTCAGTGTTTTCTGTCTTTTATGCCAAAGGTACTGAACGTTGGAAATAATTACTGAGTCTTGCGCGAGGTATCTTTAAACTTTACAAATTATTATATCTATACCAAAAGCTTTGGGAATGAGGTAACAGATTAAAATTTAATATCTCACCAGATTATAAAATATCCAAACCGTTGTGGTTAGAAGCTTTATGGTTACTATTTTACGGTGATCTACAAACCATTATTTCCCCATAGATATCGAAATTACCGATGTAACGTTAAACCATAGCGTGGTAACCAGTTTTTTATGCTTCATCAAGTCGAAAATCCGTTTCGTGTGTCACCTGGTTTTTATATCTTTGGAAATTATATTTTAAACTTTATTTTGTGTCGTATAAAGTTTGTAATTCATTGTTTTATGCATGCATCTGTGGATAAAGTCAGACGGCATCCATTTGCCTGTCATATGCGATGCCCGTGATCTACGGTGACAGACATTATTAATTTTCATGAGCGATTAAATGGTTAAAGAAATTTAACTTTTATGAATCGTTGTTTCAGTCAGTCTCAACTCTTGGATCCAAAACGAGACTATAGTCTGTTTTTTTCTTATTACTATACATACAGATTCTTATTTTATTATTCTATGCATAGTTACATAGTTACTTATGTAGCTATACCTATACCTATTTTACTGTACTGGTATGCGTATGCTTCTGTTTCACGGCTTATTGCAAAATTTTAAAAAATCAAAGGAATTATTTATATTTTAAAATCTTTTTAAATAAAATAATATGGATTTTATAAACTTACTATGGTATAAATATACAAAAGTATAGCGTGCAAAGAAAATGCTGCCAAAAGACTACCTACCGAGCTTCATAATGGGAACTTCTAAAGCTTCCTTGTGACTCAGCTTTGTAAAGCTTAAACAAAATAACGCCTTGTTCTATTACAACGTTATTTACAAAACAGCAACGAGAGTTTTCTTTTAGAGAGAATATAAAACAGAGTAAAGAAATTTGGGTGTTAACCGTTATAATAATGCACGAAGAGGCGGCGATTGATTTATGTATTACGGTATCGCTCAGACAGAATTATCTTTCACTTCCCAGAACGTGAAAATACTTTATCGTATGTATTTACGAAAATGGTATTAGCTTGTTTAGTAAACAATATCTCGTATAATATAATGTCAGAACACTTAACTGTGAAAATAAATCTTGGTCGATCCTATATTTCTGCTTGACTAACATTGTTATTTCTATGGCAAAGTACTTATTTTTAGTCTACAGAAAAGGAACATAGGCCCAGCTAAAGTCGAGTTCGCAACTTCGCAAACAAAGCAACAGACTATTTCTGTCCAAACCAGCTCCGTTGTTGACACAAGAAAATTCACATGAATGCCTACCACGCTGGCTCAAATAAACACGTGTTCATTGCACACATACAGAGTACTTGATCCTACACACACATGCATAGGTTCATTCATGAGCTAGCTTTGAATGGCGGAGGCAAATAGTGGAAAGCTCTGAAAGAGTTATGATCGCCTGGTACCGCCGGTCGAGCGCTCGGCGGACATGTTTGGATTTCTCGACCAATCGAGCAACCAGTTGATCGATTGAATGAGCAAACAAGCGTGACCTTAGTGCGCTAGCTTCGGAGATAGATGTTGGTTTTGTGGCTTAGGTTTTATTTTAGATCACAGTTCCGTTCAGAATATTGTACAGCTACATTTGTGGAGGGCTTTTTGAGCTGGAAAGGAGAATAATAAGGTTAATTCTCCTCTTCTACATGTTTGTATCAAAAATATTTTTTTACTAGGACTACTTTTTATATTATATGTACCTACTTTGATATATGCTGTAGGTATAGATCTCTAAATAGGTATATCATTTATGTTGTAAGCTTACTCGTGTCACATTTTTCTACTTAAAAACTGAGACTCACCGAAAATTATAATGGTTTATTCAACTATGTTTGTACATAGGTACATGGGTTATTTATTCTACTGTTCAAACACCAAACATAATTTACCCGTAGGTATCTTACCATCAATTTACGCTGTTATAAAGGTAAATTTACTTCAAATTAGGCGTGGAAGAATAGTTGTACGATATTCTAAGAGTGGAAACATTCTTATCACGTGTCGGAGTGTCCATTCGCATTTAAATGTGTGTGTCGCCACCTCTCGGTGCCAGCCGGCTGCAGCTTGCATATTAATATGTACTTTACACTATAAGAGCCTATAAATTTAGAATTTTATATGAATGTGTTATTAAAACTACTGGATGGATAGAAAAGTCGCGTCCATTTGTCGAATTTATTGTAAGGTTAATATTCGACGGACTGTTTGGTAGAGTTACGAGCTTGATGCATCTACATATTCAACATAGTGTAGTAGTTTCGTAATTTATTAATTAAAATAAAACATGTTCTAATAAATATCTACCTATCGACAGAAAAACTGTTGAGAACCTATAGACAGTAATAGGTACCTTTTTGTCTTCCATTTTATTATTAGAAATTATATAATACATATTTTTATTTAACATTGTTAGTCTAATATACCTTTATAAAAATTGCTTTACTTTTTCACATGTCCTCAACGTCACAAGTGCATTGACTTGCCCCTGAGTGGACAAATCTGTGGTTATATTTTATAACAATTAATAATAAACTGTCAAATGATAAAGCATTGCAACATACAGTGTTGAGTTTGTATAAAATGTAGTTACTTACTTCGTACCACAGTAGGTATTTTATACAGGCGAATATGTACATACCTAAGTGATTGAGAGGTTAGAGGTTCTATTAAACAAGAAGGGTATTCCGGACAAATTAAAAAATACCTAATGAAAACACGATTTACAAATAAGTATGATAACGGACAAAATCTTCGAAAAAACAATGTTTTAACAATTTCTTAGGTTATTTTTCGTAATACAGAAAATAAAATTCATAGTCTTGCTACAATAAACCCACTATTTTTTTGTTCAAATAACGAGTAACCCTGTAGGTATCATTGTACCCACTATGTACGAGTAGGTATTCTTAATATTATATCGCCTCGTATAAATTGCAGAATTATTCCAAAGTTAGTGCCTTATAATATGATTTATATTGCAATAAATCCATTCTCGGGTCGTTATGATGCACTGAAACGTTTGAAATGATGCCAACTTGCGGATAATTAAAGTACGTACTTATTATACATGGAATAATTGGATTGGTCAGTACGTTGGTTTGTTTGCCAGATTGTCACTTTGTATTAGTTTCTATTCTGCTTCTTCTGTGCTACAGTATAATATAAACAGTACTAATCGAACTTATTCATAATAAACTAAATAAGAGTAAGTATTTAGAATCAAGACAAACTCTTTACTCTCTCTTCTGTGCGAGGTTCTTTATTAATACACAATATTTATTGTAGCTGCTTTATCTTAATCGTAGCAAAAACAAATAAGATACCTAAAACATGTATGCACTGATATTATCTTCTTTGATATTAGAAAAGTATTCTGCTTATAATATTATGATGTTTTAAAGTAAGTAGGTATTCAATATGTCAACAAAGTCAGGGTAAAAATAGTATAATCTTTTTAGAAGTAGGTAAACGAAAACAAGTAAATTATAGCAAAAGCGCCCACATTAGTAACAACTTTGCTGCAATATGTTCGTTTAACTCCGGCTAATTTGTCTAAAGAGTTCGTAAAGACGTGAAACTATAAAAATCTCTTCAAATGTTATTGTAAAAAACAGCAGTGGCTCCCTCTAGAAATGGTATGAGTTCATACATGTCTCAACACTCACACAAAGCAGGCTTGCGCCTACGCAGCTACGAAAGCTTCGAAAGCTCAACCAACTAGCGCCATCTAGTGATGACGGTGAAAAGCTCGTCGATTCTCGGATATCTTACAAACATAGTGGTTCGCGTCAACTCCGCTCGGTGGCGCGAGAGAGCACTCAAGTTCAGTTCACCTTACTTTACATAGAGGGCGCTACGATGATTTTCTGAAATGCTTTTTGTTTCTCTTTTCCATATTTTTTATTAACAAGTTTAGACAAAGAGGTATATAGCGCCGATATTTCAAGTTCCTATGTAGATGTATTCCAAAATTTGTGTCGCATGATTTTTTTTATCCATCTACAAACAACCGCAGTGAGCACCTGGATTAAATCAGCACAGGACCGGGACGAGTGGCGTACAAGAAGAGAGGCCTATGCTCAGCAGTGGGCGATAACGGGCTCTTGCTGATGATGATGATCTACAAACCGCGTAAGAGTCTTCAATCTTTATGGTTAAAATTATTCTTCAATGAAATTTAAAAAATAAGAATTACCTACCATTTTGTATTCACTGACATAATATAATAATGTAGGTATACCTATTTCTATATTATACCTACCTATCACCCTAATTTGGTTAAACAAAACTTCACATTATTATCAAAAACGTCAAACCACAGATCATTAGGCAAAATTTAATGCGCAGCTCAACTAGAGTAATTTAGTTTACTTCGCAGGAAACGTTTATCAATTAATTTATCTGATATTTAAATTAATTGTGGCATATAATATTGGTGCTAGGTAAGAGACAAAAACAAGCTTTGGTTTGTTTTGTTTGTGTGGATGTGACGTCAGGCAGGGGAGGGGAGGGGGAAGTGTGGTGGGGGGCGCGGGCGTGGGAACCTCGCGGCAGGTGCGCGCGCGCCGGCCACTGATCCTGAACAGCACACTAGCGCTGGCTCTGTTTGAACACACACACACATATACACAAACCCACCCCGTCGGGACGGTCCGTTATACGGTTCCGCTTTTCCAAGATCTGTGGAACATGATGTTTAGATGTTACTGTTGGGTATTATTATTAGATTGAGATAAAAAAAAATTTAGTGCATGGAAAAAAGTGAAAAGACGTTTGTTATATGTGAATTTAATTGTGTATGTATGCGCTAAGTATATTGGATGGCTGAATGATACTCGAAAGAAATATTTATTTGAAAAGTTTCAAAAATATATAGTCAAAAGCTATATTATTTCTTATACCTACCCTTAATTAATTTCTCATACTGACTGTTCCAAAATTAACTAACCGGTTGCTAAAATTAGCTAACCTAGTTACCTTTTCCACAATATCGAATTACAAAACAATTTTTCACTAAAAGCGTAGCCTGAAAGCTTTTGCCACAAGTTTTTTAAACCTCAAATTAAAAGAGTAACTTGGTTAGGTTAGCATGAGATACAAAACTACGCGTGTGGATAAAATCGCAACTAAGAATTTTTAAACAGACATGGTTTTCAAGTTAAAAGGTAGCGAAAGTGCTGCCACGAGTATTGCAGAGAATTATCTTGTCTGGTTTCTCGTGGATGGTCGAAGCTCCTCAAATGTGGGGTAAAAATTAGATTGGCGGTGATAGGAGCTTTTTACCCTTTGATGTAGTAATGAAGTTCGGTGGATCGGTCGCTAGCTTTACAAACGATGGGGTGAAAAGAGTTCGTTTTCGGATCTAATTTTTTCATATTAAAAAAATTCTAAGCTGTTTTTAGCTCGTATCAAAATTAGTTTCTTATAGCTATAGCCTTTTTTTGTGTTTTTGTGAGCTTCTTTAAACTGTTTTTTTAGTTCTTACCTCCTAACTTTCACGGAAGTAGCCATTGCTATGAACAATCTTAGTACCGAATAAATCTATTTCATTTCGTTTTTCGGCGTTAGGATAGTCAACCAAAAGCCGAAATTAAACCTAGGCATTTTGTGAGGCAGACGAGCCATTGCAAGTTAATTGTCAATTGATGCCCGACGCCCCTACAGCGGCTTTCAAACTCGCCACCAAACGTTACCAACCCAAACTTACGAGTACTTAAAGCTTAAAGCTCGGAGCAATAAGCTTCTAGCCTCAAGGCGTGGCAGGGGCTGGCTTCACGACCTGCAGCATTGATTAATTTATTGTTAATGAGCTACACCAAACCCCAACTTTAGTTCACGTCTGCTATCTTTTTTGGGTGAAGCAGCTTACTTAATCTTGATTATTCTTTTACATGTACATATGTATTGTACACAGTATTGTCGTGCGTTGTTTTCAATCTTGTGTCCTTTGGCAGTCCTGTAAAAATAGCCAAAATCCGATTTCAACTCTTTTGGACTTCAACTTTATTTTTCAAAATAGACCCGTAAATTCATACGAATTACACTAATGACTTGATAAGTTCACTCCCTCACTTAAATAAAAATATAGATATCATAATGTATGAAATAGGCACGGTTAGGCTTTTCAACCTTGTAAAGCACAGAATACAGAGTACAATCAAAAGGAATGACTACTATAAGACAAATAGATTATGAGTAACAATAAATCAGAAAGACAAAATGTACCCACTACACACTATAGAACATGTAACGTATAACATCAAGAAATAACATAAGAGTAAATATTTGATTCCCTAAAAAAGTGTTTTCCCATTTTTCCTGCTGGCTAAGTATACAGTAGCAAACAAGCATCAGAACGCAACAAATGGCGAAAACTAGTACACAAGATCAGAACGAGTCACGATCCTCAGCAGTGAGGGATACGATTAAGAAGAAGAAGAGACAGTAGCCCCACTTGAGCAAAGTTAACTAACCTATGTTAGTTATTATAACTGACCGTTAACCGTGTTTAATTGCTGTTATTTACTCATTTGCAGCTACTAATTCTAATGTGGCCATAAATAAACCTTGCTTAATAGAAAAGTATATCTTTACAGCTAATTGTTAACAAGAGCTAGCTGATGTTCTCACACGTTACGGGTTTTATAATAATTATGGTAAGTTAATTAATTGTTCAGCTATTAATACTTTCATCTGTTTATCTCATATTTTTTACGTAATGATATAAAGTCGAAGCAGCGAAGATAAAACGTTTTCAATACACGAATATATATTTGACGGCATTGTCGCTTGTGAGGACATCGTCTATTAATTTCGGTATATAACACATGAAAAGCCATGATGAATGGTTTGAACGTCTTTTAATTGTGATTTTTCGCCTAGAAAAACCCCAATTAAATAGTGAATGTTTTGGTAATTAGTACGAATAAGTATTATATTATATGTATATCTATACAATGTTACCATTCTCCTCTTAAATATTATAGCTATTTCACTATCCTGTTTACAGTAAAAGTAATTAAATATAGTACATGACACCTGCCTAAGTTTTGCAAAGTGTCAAAACGCAAGCACTAGTCAAGTCACGGTGGCTTTCTAAATTAAGTCGCAACAAATAGCGGAAGCTGTCGCAGCAGCTGCTTAGATTGTGTCGCTGAAACAATATCTCATTGAGAATTAGCTCTGGTTTGTAGAAAATTGTGAAATACTGGCGCCGGATGAGGCTGTCAATAATAGGTAGACTTTCGAAAACTTTTCAGCCACCTAAAGTATGTAATAGTTAATTTTGATTATTGGCAAAAATAGGGTTTAAAATTGAGTTACATCAAACTCCTCTTTTATGCTCCTTTTTGGTAATACCCTTTTAGATAAACAGAGCACACTTTTTTCAAAGCTACAGAGCTTCAATGAAATGAAAGAAAGTGTTTAACCAAGAATTTACTTTACAATAACATTTTAAACACCAAATAGGTAAGTATCCCACCTCGACCATCTTAAATTTATAAGCAAAACATATTATAAAAACAAAACAATAACCGTTTACTCCGACATAACGTGAGCTATTTCGCTAACGATAGGTACAGTTAAATAGCATGGTAAAGACTAAAAGCTTCCTAATTGATTTAATGCAGGTTGTAACAATGGTTAGATCGCGACCGATAATACCTAGCTAGGTATTAACCACATACTTGAATTAGCATAATTGTGGCTTCTGAAACTTAAGTGCCTGCTTACTTTCATGCCTGCTGGCTATACTTTTTATACTTGTATTTAGGTAAGAGTTAATGCTTGGAATATATTGGGGATAGCTAGTAGGTAAGTGAGAAAGAGATTATAGATTTGCAATTAGGACATTTTATCAGTCATTCATGTAAAAAAAAGTACCTATGTATTTTTGGGCAATGTGTCTACAGATACTTTACTAACATGCTTGGTGTATTAAACTTATTAAGGTCATAGCTACCAACCAACCAAAATGATTTTAGAATATTAAACTCTTTGTTGCAAAAATTTAATAAACAGCTTTTTCTATAGTTAATATTTGTTCTCTGAAACGATGTTAAGTGCGCATCACTGCTAATGTTCGAATGTCACCTTTAACTCGAGCATCGCGTGCGCTGGCGCATTTCACCGCAGACCAGGCCATTGTCTCTGAACATACTGATATGATGATAGTGCTAGTAAATATTGTGTTTTTATAAATAAATTAAAGTGCAATTAAAATAACATCCTAGCTTAATACTAGTATCATATGTACTATATCTACCAACAAGTCTAGTTCCGTTTTTGTTTATCGTTTGTTTCCGTTAGTCTGTCATAATTTAAGTCATAAAAAATGCACACATCCTCTACTCCACTAATGATCATGCACCGTTTTATATTCTATCATTTATGATACAAAAATTTTTCTTAATTCGCCAAACAATAAACCAATTACGTCCGATAAAAGTTCGCATTTCCAATTAATAAATCTCGCTCATTGTGAAGTGACCATTTATTTTCTGGATTGCTAAATTGTCTCTAATTAATTCTAATTGAGGGTCCTTCGCGAGGAATGCTACATATTGCAAGCCCGCATCGAACCCACTGCGGGGTATTTGAGACCCCCATACTTCTACACTACGCCACGCGAGCCACTTACTAACAAATTCACATGAAATCTACAGTTTCACCTCCTAAAAGCTACATCCGAAACCGATTCCCCAGAAACAGTTTAGCCATAGAGGAAAAATAAACAGAGACACCGTTAATACGGCATCCTGTGTCCAAAGCGTTTACTTCGAAAAGCATTAAGGTGAAATTGTAACGTTTCCTTTTTTCGAAACACATTTTACAATTTGAGAACATCAAAATGAGCAGTTAAAACCGTTCAGCTACGTTTACTTCCTAAGAAAAACGACCGCAAACGATGCGATACTTCAGCTACTGTGAGGGGTTTTCAGTAGCTAGAAATCCGGTGGCTGTTTTTCCGGGCTTCCCGCGCATCCACAATGGCGGCCCTTCCGGCCAGTTCCCGCCAAAACAGAAATAGCGCGACCTAGTTCGCGCGGCAACGTCCGGCGCGCGCGCACAGATCTGCATTTCCGGCGCGGCGTGTCATTTTTTATGGATTATGATTTTACAATCCGAAACTCGTAACGAGAGAGGTGAAAGTAATTATAGCTAGCTGTACCGAATTTTCGGGATGTGGAAACGGTTTTATTTTACGCCGTCCACATCCCGTCCCACGCGCTCTCGTAAGTTAAAAGGTCTTTATATCGCTAACTGTGCAAGACTGTTTCAGCTTCCTCACGGCTTCCTTATGGTTCCAAATCCTTTTTAAAAGTCAGTTTTGATTTCCTGCTATTATTGGTTCTTAATTAAAACTCCGTTTGGAGCTTTAGGTTCTCATGGATTTGGTTAATTATATCTTTTCCTATCAACACGTGAGATAGCATCTCTCATTCATTACACCCTATCTCTTGAAAGTGCAATATGTGTCTTTTATTATGTTTAGATAGTGGAAGCTATGGTTCAACCTAGAATATAAATTGATATTGCAATGATACATAGGACACAGCATAGTCTATCTTAATACCCATTACCCATTTACATCCAAATCAGTTTTAGCTTTTAAGCATCAACAAGGCCCAATCAAACACATACACACAAACAATATAAGTGTGATAAGTAAGCCAATAGCTTCACAATATCGGCGCAACACTGATGCTATCACTGCACGCATGAGAAGGGCACACAGTAGCTCCAGTTTGCATAACCGCAGTTTTTAGAGCGGAAAGGAACATCGTTGCTTCACTCCGACCTTGCGGCTTCACGACCTACGGCTCAAGCATCTGAACAAGGATTATTAACCTATTTCAGCTGTTTTGTGTTGTTGTTGCTGATATTTCGAAAGTTGTAGCTTTGTAGCCTCGAAACTAAGTTTTTTCTCAATAAAGCATAATGTATTTGATAGCGACCCCCAGTACCTACATTTTACGATGAATATTGATGATAACAAATTAATAGTAAAATTGATAGGCTTTGGAAAGGGAGCATCGTTGCTTAGCTCCGACCTTGTGGCTTCACCACCAACGGCTCAAGCATCTGAACTAGAATTATTATTAACCCATTTCAGCTGCTATTTTGGAAGTAAGGTTTTTGTAGCCTCTTATCTAGAGTTTGTGTTATACGAAGCACAATAGTGTTGATAGCTGCCTAGAATTTTTGGGATTTTCACAAGAAACAATTGAAATTAAAAAATCGGTTGCTGAAGTAAGGAATTGGAAATTTTTATTTTTAAACAGGATATTGTTACTTATTTCAGATGCTGATTTAAAACTGTTTCAAGTATATTTTGCTTAGCTTAACAAATTACATTATTTTAGGACGAATGTAGTATGTTTCTCACCAATGTTCCTGCAACTTCCAACATAATAAGTGAAATATCTAGTATATCATTTTTTTTTACATGTATAAATTGTCCTGAAAGTTTCACGGCCCAAGTGCTCCTAGCCGCGTAGACCGTAGCTGACTTCGTTCCAGCGGAAGTGGCTGTTACGAAATTAATGCAGTCCCAATTAAATAACAAGCATGGCGGGCGGGCGCGCTGCTGTCAAAATAGAACTCCTCTGTCAACGCGGGCTCACTCGGAATTAATAAGGAATCTACGAATAAACTAAATCATGGAAACGGAACTGTGCCAAAAAAGTAGGTAAGCGTGTTACACCCCAGGCTCAAAAGCCCTTAGGGCGATTTGATAAACTCTCGACACCAGAGTTGGACACTCTCATTCGATAAGAAGAAGCAAAGCTTAACATCAGGCGGGCTGTAGCAAAACACATACCAACTCCAAGTTAAAAATTCTTCTTTTGGTTGGATTGATCACCGCCAGTGAAATTTAGTTGGAAGGGCCTAAAGTTTGATTCGTGAAGTTTGTGGTTGGATAGCAGCATAGCTAGCAGCTATCATCGGTAACATTCGGATAATTCTACCATCGGGAACCAAATAGGAGCAAGATTTGTATGCGAGTGCAGTGTGGGAGAGAGTTGAAACGTGGAAGCATTTTCGACACGACATTTGTAAGTTACAATTCTACAATATCAATTATTCATAGTAAGGAATGAAGTTTATTACCGATCGCTGTGGGGAAATTAGCTCTGGGACTTTTTAAATTTCTATCACGGTGATGTATGGAGAGATGATATCGAGGGAAATGTTTGGGACTTGTTGGGATTTAAACTGTTTACATTATGAGATCTGGATATTTGGGTAAGTTTTTTAAAGTCCAAAAGTTTTAAAAGTTTCTAAATCAAATGGATTACTATTGCGTATGTGGTCGTATAACTTAGTAATTAATTAATCTGACCAGACTATCCTGTCATTACAATATACATATTAAAAACGTAGGGCTTGTTTGCTATTGAATATCAGCGTAAAAATAGTAATTTTATTGTAATTCAAAGTTCATTGTGTGTCGGATATAAGTCATGTAGTTTTGTGAAACAGACTATCTAACTAGTTAATTAATTAATTTAATAGTGCTTAACTTTTTTCTCACGTTCGTCATATTTCCTGTGCTTTAATTTTCAGGAAGTATACAAGAAACTATATTTATCAACCACAAAGACCATTATTGTCACTTTGTTGAACAAAAATCGGCCCGTAGCGAGATAAGAGCGGCGCTTTTGTCGGCGTAGATCAAAGGTGGCGCACGCGTCGTCGAAAAATGTTCGGAGAAGAGAGGTCTAGGGTCCGTGCTAATCAGTTTCTGATATCTCGTATTTGGCTAATGGTTCTAAGAAGTTACTGTACGAAAAAATACCTAACTGAATTGCGCAAGTACTGTGTGGCCAGCCGACACGCGACGGCCGGTATAGGCCCGTATCAAACTTGGCGATGCGTTTGGTAGGAATGTTAAGTCTTTTAAGAAACTGCATGGTTAGGATACTTCACAGGATGTTAGAGGATTTTTCTTTTCCATTCAAGAATACTATTGCCGTTGAACGTGATAATCCTTCTTTCACCATTGCGCCATTTCAATTACATTTTGGTTTCAATTCATATTTTAGGCTTAAATAACATACTTTGAAATTGTTACATATATGATAAAGTATTTTCGTTACTTGCGCAATACTCTTTACTGATAAGAACTAGTCCCATATCGAAACGCTCGGGAAAATGTCTGAAATGCAACATATGCTCAAATAAGCATGTACTTACATTACGTGACACATAGTTGTGTAAAAAAGAACATCCTGTTACAAGATTAACTGCAAGTTCTCTCTGCTAATAAGGTTAAGCAGCAAATAGTGTTTTGAATAGCTCCGTCGCTCCCCGTTGATACCACGAAGTTAAATCCAATTAAAGCTAAATAAATAAGTGTGAACTACTTCATTACGTATTGAAATTTGTGATTTATTAGTCTAAGCCTGTCTCAGGTGACTTGAATCCGGCGCAGTTTTTGTAACAACTTATTGGCTCAATACAAGTCGATGTAAAAAGCGAAAGATTAGGACATGTGTGTTTGATAAAGCTATAATAGTTTTACATGTGCATATACATTTAATGCATATAAAAACTGATCAATGTTGTAGCGCCAATTAGTATTGTCTATAAATATATCTTAGATTGTTTTATGCATGAGTACATAACTAATTGAATGCATCAGTCTATGCTGACTATATATATTAAGACCCGTCTCTTAATATCGAAATAGCATACCTAAAAATGTTCATTCATTTATTGTATGCATTTACTACTACTACTACTACTTTTTTTTTACTATCTACTCACTAAATGAAGCCCCAATTTAATGCGCTCATTAGACCTCCTTCATATCAAACTAGTGAGGTATTCGTACCTACGTATAAACACATGAGGTAGCAACAAGGCACCGAGAGGTAGCCGATGGTCATTATATGAGTTATCTTCGCTTTCGATCGCCGCGGACCGAACAGCTCTCGACAAATTGGTATGTGTTCATTTGTGTTACTCTCGTTCGTTTTTCGTTTCTAAATTACTCTCGTTTTATTAGTTTTGGTGAACGAATATGCTGAGCGATTGTTCTGAAGATATCATAGTTTATACAGATCGCTGATACAGGGAATATTTTTATTACGAAATGATATACGGCCGCGCTACAGCTACGATAGATTAGTAGGAAATAAGTATGGAAATTTGTAAAGAATTTTAAGTTTAACATATTTTAGGAATACTAATTACTCATAGTGCTTTTTACATTATTCAAGATTTTATCTAGTCGGGTAGCTCTTTACTTCAAATAAACTGTGTGTACGAGGCCTTACAATCAATAAAGGAGTCTATATAATGTTTTCAAAAAAAAAGTTATATGTTTCTTTTTAACGAACAAAGGGAGGAAACCCGCTTGCACAACGTAAACATCGCATACTTTTTTTAAGTTAAGTTTTTTTTACATCATCATCAGCCACCAGAACTAGATATAATATACATAGGTAGAATTCAACTTATTTCAACAACTGCTAAATTGTACCTTACAGTTGTATTTAAGGGCAGTTGTTAAAAGCCACAGTAGCTTTATCTTAATGCAACTTAGGCTGGGTCAGCCAAGAGCCATGACTCACGGCTAGGCCCGAGGCTACCCTGACCATCTGATGAATATTCATATAATGAGTCTGTCACAACCTAATAGTTCACTTTATCAGTGGACATTTGCAATCTGGTCGACCAAAGGTGTAGTTTTGCATAATCTAGCTTTATTAATAGCGGCCCGGGAAAGATTTTAAATGGGTTTTAGTGTGATGTCGCGCGGTTTTGTCCGCTAAATCGACAACTTTGTTTATAAAGTTTCAGTTTAATTTTGTAGTTCTTTCAAAAATTTATGTACACCTTAGGATATCATAAACCATTCGAAAAGGTTTCTTATTAGGTGTACTTATAAGTCAGAATAAAGACAGACAAACTAACTGAACCTTATAGAAGAACAAGTTTAATGTTTCAGTTATGATTCATTCTACAGATATGACTTAAAATTAACAAATCCTATCAGACACTTAATAACTTCCTTTGTAATCGAATTATTCAAATTGAAATCAGATTATTTATTTTATTGTAAATATTTACTTATTTAAAAATCAAACATATTACTAACTTCAAACAAGCAATAACACTTAAAACAAAAATACTAGAAGTATTAGAAACATTACAAATGGTTGATATCATGAATGAGTGTCCAAGTTTTTTCCCTTACCTATAATTCTGAAGCTCAATGTAACTGATACCGAAGTGGTAACAAATTGAAATATTAACTCTCCGTTATAAACTCGTAACATATTATTTTATTAATGTGAACTGCAAAATAATCGAACGTCTTCCGGCCAATAATTACATACGCACTACTGACATCCGCCAACATACATAAATATAATATACTCGTATGTTATAGGTATATTATGTTAATACACCTATTCAAATATATGGTCTGCCTCTGATTTTGACTACAGCCATTTTTACTCCGTTATCTGGAAAACGATCGCTTGAACGTGAACTTTTTATCATTGATAAAGATCTGACAAAAATGGCGTTAATACGACATTATGTTGCTACTTCGTTTCATGTCATAATATAGAAGATAAATAACGGATTATTTTTGTTTTGTTAATGTTGCCAGCGTTTACGTAATTGTTTTAGGTATCACATTTTTATTTCGTGTTTAATATCTCGTGTTTAGTCATCCTTAGAACTTGGCTTAATGAGATCGGACTTTTAATTAAAGGTATATCGTTCCTACTGAATAATTAATCCCATGGTTTCTTCACAGAGCGCTCTTTATAGTAGAGAAGAGAGGTAATTAAAACCTGGCTTTAAATTAAACAGTAAATAATTACAATAAATCTCAGCGTTAAATTCACGGGCCCAATAACTGTCGTAATCAGCATGACTGTCACCGCCCTATGTTTCCTGTCAGCTCCTTTTATCCCAACATCGGCGGAAATTCCCGACTTTTACCATCTATAAAGTTAGTTTTAACGATATGAAGCCCACAGTCCGACTTCCCTATAAAATCACGAGCCTTTGTAAGGTTCTATTAAACACGGCAGCATTAACTCAATGCCTATAGTAAAAGTTGCTGGAGATTATCTGTATGAGATTTGTGCCCTGACTAGGTTGGCTATATGGGTGTCGGATCTATAGGTTGTTAGTGCGTGAATTTGTTAATCGAATTTGCGCTATGTTTTGGTGTGCTAGAGTGCATATTGGCGTGTGATGGTGTGTGTGTGTTGAATCTTTTTGGTGTGTTGTATCGAGCACTGGTTTACAGTACTTGGGCGGCAGGTGTTCCGAGGCAGCCTCCTCCCACCGCTGCGCCGGCGCCGCTCCGAGATCAATGCTCTAGTCGAGATTTACTTAGGTATTATCCACCTGGCGAGCTGCTCGGGAACCTGATTGTTGAATTTTGAAATCAAATCACTAGTTGGCCAATAACTAGCTAGTATACAGAATGGTAACGTCAACTTTGTAATTTTAGTCGATACATTTGAGCATGAAATTGTGAGGTAAATCAAAATGAATGAGCGTAAGCCGTTCCCGATTTGTAGTTCTCGACAATATCGTAAACATCAACGTTTAAGCTTGATTGTTATAAACATACAATGTTGGTGAATACTATGTTAATACCAAATTAAATTCTAGATAATTAAAATCTTTTTTGTAGTAGTTAGAAATAGTATGTTTAGTTTTTCTTCCCTTGTTTTTATATTTTATTATTGTAAATAAAGTTACACAATTTAGTTACTTCTAGTAAATAGATTGCAGTAATGTTCTATTAAGCGCTAATCTCCTGTGACCAATCGGTTTGTTCTCTACCATGATAAAGACAAATCTTTTATGGCTAGCTCCAGTTTTACTACGAACATGGCCAATCAGAGTCCTACACCGCGTATCCCTCAGCCTCAATTTGAAAGCAATCAAACCAACAAGCATTAAACTTTCTAAGAGCAATGCGATTAGATCGGCTCCCGGCATCGATAACTTTTATCGATCATTAATCGTAATTAAATCGCGTGCAATAATTCGTTAAGAGGCGTTACTAAAGCTCCGTGAAGGCGACTACCGGTTAATCGGTGTCTTGTTTTATCGAATCATCTCTCGTGAAAAAATCGAATTAACATTCAATTCGGAAGCTCGATGAGTTTGGAGGGAAGGAAGTGCGTATTTTTGTTTGTAATGACTCATTGGAGCAAGGACTTCTTGCTTGCCATTCATAAGTGTCTCTTTAAATACATATGCCATTATAAATATACTGCATATTAACAACTGAGTTTGAACAAATTTTACAGTATTTTAAAGAATAGCAGACATAATTTCATATCCCCAACGGTCGTATGTATTATTTCAAAGCCTACAAAACCAACGCATTCGTAGCTTTCCATTTGTTTTCAAGAAACGAAGAATAATATTTTTTTTTATATTTATCGTATAAAATATGAGGTCACAGCTACATATCACCAATGGTAGCAACAACACACTGCAACAGCTTGTTAAATCTCAGGCAATATTGTGTTATTACGTGTCATTACTGATGCCACTGACCGCCGCACGAATCATATCGTCTTGTTATATACTTATGTCATTCTTATAAGAAACTTGTGTTTCTTATTAGTCAATTTATATTAGTCAAAATCCAATTATCTTCGATCCATACGCCATTTTGTCAATATATGAGATATTGCGTATATTATGAATTTGTAATGTGATTTTTGAGCAAACATGTTAAAAACAACAAGACAAGAATGAGAGAAGAATAACAATCAAGACTTTATTGAAAATCTATAATATTACTTACATGAAAAGCTCACCAATGGCCTAAGTAAAGATAAAATTATTTGAGTATGTAAATCGACTGCTCTGTTAGCTTAGTTGGTAGTGGCTCTGCCTTCTAATCCAGGGCTGCGGGTTCGATTCCCGCATAACACAAGTAATTATGAATATTTAAATTTGTAATTATTTGTGTTGAGTCTGGTCGTTTCTATGTATAATAAGTATGTATTTACAAAAGAAAAGTATATATGTATTATATCCATTATCTAGTACCCATGATACAAGCGTAAGCTTAGTATGGGGCTAGATGGCGCTGTGTGATATGTCATGAAATATTTATTTATTTAAGTAACATACGGTACATTTCCAGCCAAACCTTGTATATATAAATATAGTAATAAATAACCAAACCTTATTTAGTACCAAACATTCCTAGTCACTTGGTAAAGCAGTTCTTCTGAAAGCCACATCTATCTTCCTGAAGGAAGCTGAAAGGGTTAACTAAGAGGGATGGAGGAGGTAATCCATCACTACGTACGTAATGCTGTTGAAATTTATCTGCTTTTTACTCGACGACATGCGGCTTAACGTATCGAATAGGATGTCATATATCAGCTGGGATCTTTTAATTTTATCTTAGGAGTAGACTATATGAACGTTTTAGCTTTTTATAAAACATAAGAAATGATTGAAAGCTATAATTGCTATTTATGTAGAAGAGTAATAAAATTACCTTACTTGTGATTCCCTGTGTCGTTTAATCTAAAGTCTAGTAAAACCTTTTCTAGCGAGCTTTTTAATGAAACCCGTCGCTGTAAGTTTTATTGCACTCGGCCAAAGCTCCGGAAGAGTTCGTGTATCTTATAATGTGCTTAACTGGCACTCTATACTTTATGATTGAAAAAGATAACAATTTTAATTTAACAACAAGCCATCGCATGCTACATTTTATTGAGATTTCAACATAATTAATAACCTCTTCGATTACGGTCGTGTTCCCGCGAGGTCATGATTTGATTCCGTGCCGGTCGACACTCCGGCAATTTGGCCTGATACTGATCCATAATCTATGTACTAACGGTAGCTCAAATCGTGCGTCGACACACACACACTCACACTGCTGGAACATGCACGCACACAAGCCCAACAAATGAATGGGATGCTGCCACCGTGATTACAGATAGGGTTACCGATCTGTCGAAATATTCTCTCCCGACCAAATTAAGACAGTAATGATCTTTGACGGTGCATCTTTAGCCAGTGTTTAATTACTAATGACGGGCAGTAAACGAGGGAAAATTAAGAAATTAAAGCTTAAGGAGATTCGAGATTTATGAGGCAATCAGAATCAAATGTGAAAGTATAGTGGATGTTGAGTGATTACGTGCAGCCCTATGGTACGTATAAATAAAACAAGGTGGATTATTGCGCGTGTAAGCGAGGTTCCCACGCCGTGCGAAACAGGTTCTGGCGGAGATAAGCTGAAACTTACCACGAGGCTGACTAAATTAGTACTCCGGTGACAGTTTCCTGTCTCCTTTCTACTCCTTGCTGCCTGTCCTCAGGGGCTGGGGACGATTCTACGAGTACATATAGATATGAATGCTTTAGCAGACATGTTTGTGAGTTAGCTACGTTGGAAATTCGTAAAATCTTCTATTCTTCTACATTATACAAAATGTTCCTTCCCATACCTACAATTCTTTAATTATGTTACAAAAGTATACCTTTTTTTACTAAAACGGGATTGCACTTTTATAGCACCTACTCAGGAATGAACTGTTTGTACGGACGGGTCATTACAAAATAATTAAATCAATGAATATTAGCATATCGCACAAAAGTTAAAAAAAAACTTTTAAAAAGTATACAGTGAGTAAAAGATCGAATCCTTTTAAGCAAGATTCACACGATTATATAACAGCTTCCTTATAATGAGCAGTTTAAGTAACTTCCTCACAAAATTAAGCATAACAATTAACGAGTTTGTTCATTAACAAATTTCGGTTCATAAAGTTGGTAAGAACACCAGTAAAATTTGATGTGTTTTGGATTACATTTGAGCGGTCGGGGCGTCTTTTCAAAGAGGCGGTGGTAACGACCCTCCAATATTAATTAATTACTTATTGACGTTATTCCTAATTATCACAGTTTATAAGACCGTGTTTTAATCTTTGGATCCTGTTACCGTATATTGTATAATTTGCATATCTTTTCCAAAAGGCCAATCCCTGCGAATTACAGTGTTTATTCGCTTGAGACATATATTACACAACAATATTTGGAACGGTCAAAACGTAATTTAATTTTCGAATTTAGTCTTTTTATGATTTCTTACGTCCAGACATCATTAACCGGATACACAATCTGCACCCTTTATTTGTTTTAATTTAATTGCTTTTTCATAAATTGATAATAATTGTAATTGGTATCCTCTTATATATTTTATATTAACGTATACATTTTATGTCCTATACAGGCTAGGTACATCTGAAATAAGATGTCATCTATTAAATGTATTATTTTTAAACCATTTAAACTCTTCAGTCAGTTTCACATAGGCTCTAAGCCCAAGTACGTGAGCCAGCAGGCCAGTATTGGCAACCAGCCGTTCCAGCCCGTCAAGCAGCCAATGGAGCCCGACGCACACGTGTCTCTCCACTCTACCTATTCTATATATGTATATAAAACTGACTGAATGACTGACTGTATCACAGACTCACTGAATGATTTACTGATTGACTGACTGATCTATCAGCACATAGCCCAAACCACTAGACTAATCGGGGTGTAATTTGGCATGCAGACAGTTACTAATCATAGTAAGTATTTGCAAACATAAAATATATATATATTTTATTATTGTAAATAAAGTTAATATATTTGCAAAAAAAAAAAAAAAAACAAATTGGATGAAATATTCTCCAAGTAGGGTTCCAAGTTTGTATGAAACTTTAGTTGGCAATACTTCTTTAGATTTTGAATCCGGCGTTACTTACGAAAACCATTGCAAATGAAAACTTTGGAGAATATGTAGTGATTTGTTGATACTTACTTTTTAATGGAAACGAAACCGCGGGCACCCGCTAGTACTTCATATACTCCTTAAATCTACGCTCCACTTACCGATCATTCAAGAAACGTTGCACACATACAAGTACAAGATGGAGTCAGTCACGCATAGAACAGAAGTTGTTTGACGAGGTAGTGGGGCGATTTTGGACAGAGATTCATCACTAATGATGATATGAGGGAATTGGTGGATATGGTTGTTGTTGGTTGTTAATGTTTCAAGTTATAAATTTATGAAAGTAAGCAACTGAGATTATTAAACTGTTTGTAGTTCAAGTTATGAGCTATCATTACTAACTTTTATTTTACTCCTAATCTATCTATCTATCTTATTTACCTATTTCATATTAGAAATCAGTTAGGACGATTAATAGAGGATCTATATTCTATAAACTGAAATGAAATGACTAGAATATCACATGGTGCATTTGATAAACCAAACCGTCGACGTTTCGTTGTCAATCATCGTGACGAAAGTTCATCATCTTGCATTTAATTTGTTCTCTTTTTTACATCGTCAAAACGGGTGTTGGACTCAAAATAACCCTTGGCGACATCTCATTAAGCGCGTCAGCCGCCGCTTTGAAAAATGTCTCATTTAACCCCGACAGTCCTTTAATAGCCGGTGAAGGGTTAACCACAAATAACTTGTGTGCGGAAGTGCGCTACGAGCTTGCTTTTTAATAGTTTTAATTAGGAAATAGTTTAATTTTTATGTGGATTTCGGGCGTTGACAGAAAGAGCCCTGCTGACAGCACTGGAAGCAGATTGGCGTGAGAATACTAATATTGCCGTTGACTTATATTGCCGGAAAGAGATTTTCTAGAGATAACAGCAAATTTAATTAGCAACTGTCGGTGTTTACTGGCCTTTTACGAGCCCAAAAGTTATATTTCTGTAGCTGTTAACTTCTAATCAATTTGATTTAAAGGTTTCCTTCTTACACTTTCAAATCTATGTACGTATATATGTATGTATGTGAAATGTGCCTATTTATATAATTTTTTATACATTTAGCTCCAATAAAGTGATACCGTAACATTCGCAATTCTCATCTCCCAAACCCAATCCGAAACTTGATTTATGCGTCTGGTTTTTATTGTTATTCATATTTCGCCATCGCATCGATTCACAAGGACTGCCGTACCGTTAAATAAATAATGGCCCACAATCAGATAACGGATTCACATACATTACAATGAAAATCACGTTATTTCACTAACAAAGCGATATATATGTTTAACAATATAGAGTGCTGTTTAACTCTATCTAAATGGTGTTAAGTTTCACCTCGTTTCAACAGATTGGATGATTCTATTTAAACTTGTCAAGTAACCACGCCTCTTCCTCTGAATTAAAATATATGACAGTTACATTAATATCACCCCTTATGTAGAAGACAGCGATGAGGGGAATCTATTGATATAATAATACCGTTAATATAGTTTGATTCACATTTTAATATTATGTGTTCTTTGTTTTGTTACAGGTAACGTATAGTTTGTGTGTTTGGTCCTAAGAAATCGGAAGAAAAATAGTTCTGCTGTATATCCAACTATGGCACGAATAAGGTAAGTTATTTTACTACTATAGCAATAATATTTTCAGCTCTCAAGGTTCTACACTCTTCACTGTTTTTCATATTAACCGATGCGCAAGAAGTTTTAAATAACTGTATTACGGCTCAGTAATTTACAAAAGCAACAACACCACACGAAGAAAAATATGAAGAAGCACTCATAAGTAATAAGATGTGCTTATGAACTCGTACCACCAACTGGTTTGGTTCATTCATAGACTTCATGCATAGTGGACGTTTCATTATTAACAAAAACACGCGTTTGTAAGAGTAAATACACATATTGTTCAAACTTATGTTCATTACTGCATTTAGATTGGCCCGTCGCATGATAGTTCTGGACGCAGATTTTCTGCGTTTTACATGTGATTGATAACGAAAATAACACAGCAGTAGGTGTACACATCAATCTGGGAGGCAAAGTGTATGTATGCATCTAAATGTTTTATTCAATTCATATATTTAAACGCAAAGAACTGATAAACATAGGGACAATCCACACTCATTTACTTACTTTTGTGGTATATATCCCTAACAAACAAAAGGAAGGTAGTTAGTTACGAGGTAATACAAGAACGTACAAGTTAGTTAGGAGTGCCTCGATTATTTCGTCTCTGGGTTCATTCAAGCCGCCACAGAATATGTCCAAGTCTAAACTAACCATCACCTAGGCGAGTAGAAAAAGTTCCGCCTCATACAGGCTTATTACTCAGAGTTCAAGTTTCTTGCATTCACAGTAATAAGGAGAATGAAATTGAATCGCCTCGGCTTTTAATGATACACAATTACGTACCCGAATCAATAATCAAAGTAATCATGAATAATAGATAATAAAGGTTTACTTTAAAAATAATTCTGGGAAGTCCAAAAACATCTGAGCGGTTTTTGACTGGTAAGTTATGTTGACCTGCTATAAATATATTCTTATAAGAGTACAGGCGCCAATAAGATGCATCAGATATACATAAATGTATACGCATATAACAATAAGATTTGAACACCTTACGACTGGTTTTCATTTTATTCGTGAGCCACATCGAAAGCTCATCCGAAAGCTCCGAGATAAATCATCAAACGGAGAACAGGTGAGACACTGGACGTTTCAACACTTGGTTTATTTTCGCCGTAAACTATATTTAACCCGTCATTTGGCGGTTTATTTTGTGCGTTTGGGAAAACAAAACGCGTTGCAGACATCTTGAAAAATCACCAGCATCTTTATGATTGATCATTTCTCGAAACAGGACCGTGTGAAGTGGGGAAGTGTCATCGATACAGACACGTAGATATATTTAAACTGAAAAAAATCTTTTAATAAGCATAATGTGTTGATTTACTTGAAAAATTAAGGTGATTTGAATGACAACTTGTGGACTGTTGTAGATGGGAGGCCAATTATGTTTGTGTTAATTAATGAGCGGTTAGTGATTGAGACCGCCGTATTTTCTTGTCTTGGGAAAACTAATATGAGTCACGATAGTTGGATAACATCAGAAATTAAGGAAAGCTTACTCGGAATTGTTTGTTTTTGTTTGAAGTATATTCCTTTAGACAGAATCATACATTTTATGAAAATAAATTTTATAGGTCCTTGCAAGTTTAAAGGTGTTGTTTCGTAAAGTATTCGGGTAATGTAAGTGTTGTTTTATAAAATACTCCTGTCTAAAGATTGTGACGGTCACTAATGCATCTCTGTAAATGACAAGTATGAATTTGCGTACAGAATAAATTATTATTGTTTTTGTACAAGCCGTCAGCAATATGTACCTAAATCGAATACCTACTGCGTTGTATATTACTTATCACATATTTCAAATGACAGGCAAGTTCAAGCATTTCCTTGTACGCTTGTCCTTCAAACAAAATTCTCGCGGAACTTGCCAAAAAACATAATTTAAATCAGCAAACATCAACAACAATCGAATAATGCAATAAAAGACATTTCCTAAACATCTTCCGTAACGCGATACAATAATAGCAGCCGGCGTTGCCTGCTCATCGTATCGAGTGTCGACAAATCGCTCGTGCATAATCGTAAATATATGCTTTTTTATCCCGACCCATTCAGGGCAGAGTATATCCGGTGCACCATATTGTAGGCCAGGTAACACAAAAAAAATTGCTCATTATGACGATTACCGCATCCACTCCAACTTAATCTCTACTTATAAAAATATAAGGTAGTTTTTGGCGTGTAATGAAATACAGGTTGCATTTCTAAGGTAGCCCAAATTTGTAAAAAGGACGCTCTTTTGTGGCTGCAGACAGTTTGGCACCGAAGCCTTTTTGTTCGTGCAAATACTTGCATGAATGAGAGGAGCTTGCGCGGGCGCAGGCGCTGACCGACCGGACCGGCTCCATAAGTACATAGTAATGAGCACCTTCTCGATTGCCATTTACATGCATTAAGAGCCCATTGATTGCTTCTCGGAGTTACGTAAACGGTAGCTTTGTGACTTCATCTCTTTATGTGGTCGTATTTACCACTCATATTATGGTCCGGATGATCATCATCATCATCATCCACAGTCGTCTATCCCACTGCTGGGCATAGGCCTCTCTTTGAATGTGCCAGCTGCGTCGATCTTGAGCAGACCTCATCCATAAAGGACCCACGAAGGTCCGGAAGATAGCTTAAAAAATCGATGTTATAAATATTCCACTCTTCTCATTTTACATTTAAAAACATCTTAGTTATTTACCGCAATTAAATAATAACATATAATTTCCTGCATCAATGTTAACTGCAACTGTATTTTATTTGTTGCTTGTTTTCAATCCTGGTGTGATTAATATCAAGCCTAAGTCCAATACCTGAACTTAAACTCTTTAAATAACGTTTAAAGCATATAATATATATACATACATAATAATATACATATAATGCTACCTAAATCGTGACTAACAGTCCGTAAAATAATTTCATATAGACATATTATTAAGACAGTAAAATATGCTTACTTATCTGAGCCCATCTGAAAATAAACTAACAAGTAATTGGATACAAGGTACAGAACTTTCTCCGCGTAGTCAACAGCACACAACTTGGCTTAGCCAGTATAGGTAAGTACCGATATTTCCTTCTATAGGGTTGTCAAAAAATTTTTTACGTGGGATAGGTTTGCGAATTACTACAGCCTGCCTAAGTTAAGCATTGCTGCAGCCTAGGGTGGTAGCTTTTTGTAAACTACATATGTATGTATTTCTCGTTGACCTCTCTGACAACGCCACGCTATAAAAATATATTCTTATTATTTAAATGTCAGTATGTCCTTCATTACACTTTATAATTTTATTCTGTTTTTTATTTATTTATATGTTCGTATTGCATAAGTCAAAAATCTAATAATATTTACAGAGGTCTACACAACAAAGACCAAATTATCCGCAAATTATGCATACAAAATTGGATCTAAGCATCTTCCTATTATCAACATAATATTTGTCATGCCTTGAAACCCTATCAGCCAGATGAACAAGTTTTCTACTAGATTTCTAGCACTTACATATTACTTTACATAACACAAGTTACTCGCAACCTTGTTTTCCATTCATGAAAGCACTTAAACATTTAAAAGTTTAATTCATTCACCGGACAAGGTTTCAAAACTTTTGTCAATGACTTTTAGCTGGTGTCTGCCAGACTTCCTCGCGCTTGCCTCATGTCCTGTGTGACTAAGATCTGATCACTTAATTACCTGTATCACACTTTGATATTTAATGCAAAACAGGTGTTTAATTGGTGTGGGAAAACTTTACTTAAATCAACATAAGAGTGAATTAACATTTTGTGTTTTGGTCCGTCAAACTGAGATTGTATCATATATCACTTAATCTACATTATACCTACCTAGTTAGTTTACTATTGTCATTACACATGTACAAGCCTACACTTCCTCACGTATATATTAAGTGCATGTAAATATGTATACCTATTCGAGTATATTATTATACGTATCAATTCTTAGTAAACCCTCGTTCTAATTGTATCTAAATCTTGTAGTACGCAACTGAAGAATCTTGATTGTTTCCCTATTTCATTCATCTCAGTTTGCCTCTAAACCCCTGGTTGAGATTCCCCGTAAATGTTTGATAAGTACATTGTCGATGTAAGCAGCGCGTCCAGCGGAGCACGATGGTTCGCACCTCGTCGCCAGCACGCTTCCCATTCACGAGCCGAGTAAATCAACCATTCATACCCGCGCCCGCTACACCCTAATGGAACGCGTTTCCTCAAACGGAAAACAACTTTCTGCTGTCGATGGTAAAACCACTTTCGCGTATGTACAATTCGAGTTACGACTTTTTACGACGTCTATTTCTGAGCGCGGACCGTTCCATTCATAAAAGGCGTGTAACATCCCGCCTCGGATACGAAACGGACTTTTTTGCGGCAACATAGAGCTCGTTTTATGGTGCGCGCGTGCTGAGTTACGCCGGTGCAAGCGGAGCGGCGGTTTTATGAATGAAGCGCAGCGTTGCGAGCGGAAGCAGAGCCGGCCGTAGTGCGGCTTTCCCGCGGCGGCCAGTTTCATTAATAATTAAAACACAGCGACTGGCGGAATGACCGGACGCGGAGATGATTTCTAGCTGGTCTCGGCCACGCAGCGCCCCGGTCCCGCTTACGACATCGCACCCATTAATAAAACCAGAGACTCCATTGACAGTACAAAAACTGTATTACACATGCGAGGCGAAGCGATCAAATTAGAAGCGTAATATGTATCATTAAACGGTAGCCTATTCGAAAGTGCCTCGCCCCGGGTAGATGACGGGGCAATAATTTAAAGGTAACGGTCGATGTAATTTTTGACGTGCTCATTCTGGCATTGCGCAACGTCGGGCTACCGAGATTGGAACAAGGCAAGAGAACACAATTACTGGTGGTAGAGGAGGACAGAGTGTTGGAGCGGGAGGCGGAGTATGACGCAGCGGTTATGGAGAGTGAGATAGATAGGGGCTAGATACGCGCGTCCGGCGCGGCTTCCTGGCGCGCGCGGACACACTGTCCTGCGAAATTTAAACAAGCCATTCATGCGCTCGTTAAAACAACGAAATATCACACACAAGTTTCATTACTCAAGCCTGTGTTGCATGTCGTATGACAAACCCAATAAAACTATGATTGGACATCGTAAATCCGTTGCATAAACATGTAACCAGTTTTTCGCAATACCTACTGCTCCGAGAATTTCACAAGAATCAGGACTCAAACGCATAATCTGATTTTTATTATGGTCATAATCTTATTCATTATGACGATTTCTAAACACACATAAAACCAACTTAAACGTACAAAATTAGAAAGCATGGGTCCTAACAAGCCCGCTGACAATATTCTAGTTAATTGAAAATGTTATGCCATCGCAATTACTCCCGTGCCTATTACGAGCAGTAATAGAAATCATCCCTATCTTCTATGAAACAAACTATAATTAGCCTGTTCCATCGTCACTTCCGGCTTGCTAGTAATTGTTGACTTATTCCTATCACTTAGTCGGGCGTAAGTTGATTAAGCCAATCAGGCGGCATTTGAATCGCGGGCTAAATGTATACCTTGATTGCCTACTTCCTTCGGTTCCTCCAGCTTTGTGGACGGTCTTAAGTAGGGTTACTTAAGACGTGAATCATGTCATTAGGACGATCAACTCAAATACCTACCTCCTTACATTGTTGTACTGTTTACGTTGTTCAAATAGTCTATTTCGATTTATCTTTTTGTTTTATTAGAGTATTATTTAAGATTTTCTCTAAACAAGCAAAAGTGGCCTTAAGAAAATCTTAGACTTGTTTTTATTAGTAAAAAACGGAAAGTTTAGATACTTCTGATTCCAAAAACCCTTTAACATATTAATATTGTAAGTTTCAAGATAAAAATGCAAAAGACACGAGAATCTCTTCCTAGAGAATCATCATGTAATGTAACATGTATAATAGTAACACAGTAGTAGTACCATAAACGCCTATATAAATACCTTCCCAAGTTTCATTGTCCCATCCCTACGAGAGGCCGGAAGCGTCCTCCCACGCTGCATTAATTACGCCACTCTTTTGTTTATTCGAGCACTCCACTGGCCACTCTTTTTGTTGTCGTCGAGTTAACTCGATTCTCCAGTATAACTCGATTATAGCAATCAGAGCCCTGCCCTATGGCCCCGCTCGTCGCCCCAGCGTCTGCCGGGACTAATTAATGAACTCCTTTGTTGATATTTTTATCTTTGTTTAAGAGGAGTAATGGGTCTTAAGTGCGTGGTCAAGGTTACGGTTAATTAAGCTATTGGACTCATCCAGACAGGTTTTGATATTATAATTTTGACTTCAGTTCTTATGTACTATCCAATAATAAAACAAGTTTTCAATATAAGAGCACATGTGTGGAAAACAACAACTATTTTCTTAGAATTACTGATTATTCGTAGAAAATCAGGTTAATAACTGACTTCACAGAGTACAGTTGTACCTTTTCTCGGTAAAAGAACATATCATTTATCTGCGCTAAAAGTAGACTAATCGATATAATGTATGAGAATCGACAAAAACAAGAAGGAGAGGAAATAGACCCGCTCCAAGTAGAGCAGCGACCAACGAAATGTTGGCTCACGTTTCTAGTCAATGAAACGCTGCGTTTCATTCATGGTTAATTACATCGGGCTGATCCATTGCTCCGGCAATATAAACTTATGCGCAATATAAATAAAAGTTAGTATAGTGCCGCTTCAACCTGTCATACCACATTGTCGCGCCGAGTCTCTCATTTATGAATGAACTCACAGATCGAGAGCTTCCGGCTAACTGTTGAGATAGTACGAGACTCTTCCTGGTTCCTGCTATGGTATCTTTAATTACGTCGCCAGCGTAAACAGACCGGTGTGGCCGCGGCCTAACTCAACCAAACACACTCCTAAGCAGCGCGCAGCAAAGTGCATATTGCAAGAAAACCTGCGCCGATCAGAGACCATTTCAGCTTTATCGAGATCGTTCGAAATATGAATAAAGATATTCTAAAAGTGACCAAGCCGCGCTGACCGCCGAGGGACACTAAACCTTACGGTACCGGCACTATGGTGGAATCTAGACGGAGCTAGTCTCGCGAGCGCTGCCGCTGGTTCACATCCTGTAAAGCATGTTTTTTTCTTCTCTCCTTCCCGGCGTTTCACCGTTACGCAATATATTGTAAATAATTAGCGGAAGGCAAGATTCCCGTGTCTTATGGAGATGACGACTGTGAGTTTTTTCACCGGACGTTTCCTGCCGACCGAGTAACAGTACTCGCTCTATATGTCGACCCGGTGAGACTGAGCGGGTTCTAATGTCCATAACTACAAATCTGCCGCATCTACTTTGGCACCAATTATAGAAAGTGGCCAGTAAATAAGAACCCGATGCGACCGCATGCTGGGTAGCTCGATCCGTTTTCAGTTTTTACGACTTCATTTAACACTGTGTGAACATTGCCCAGTAGCATTAATTTTTTGTTCATAAGACGTAAAAGTTTCTTTGATCGTGAAGCTCCTATGCTCGCGTCTTCGTAAGTTTCTTTGAAAACGTAAAATTATTCAGTGATTTGGTGCAATTTGTTGTGTAAGTGGCATCCAGAGACAGATGGCCATCGGCGGCATCATTGCATTTTATTGGCAGCTCGGGCGGTGCGTGAGTCCGCGTCGCGGTTTTTGCTCACAACTAATTGTACGAATAAACTTTTGCCAAATTGCGCAATTTAGTTCTCAATGCCTTTTGTGTGTGCGTTCATTTGTCCGTATACTGATTTCGTGATCGTTAATCGATGGTAATACAAGCGCTCGTAATTAAGACTCGTTTACCCATGGCCCGGTCGAGCGCCGCGAGTCTCGGAGATAATGTACTCGCCCAACTTTCACGTTGCTATCTCTTTTATTATCTAAGTTTCTCACGCGACAAAATTAAAACTAGATTCGGTCAATCGAACTAATATATTCGGTCGGAGCCGAAACCGCACCTACATAGATTTATCACAAATGAGCGTTTTTACACGTGGTCCAAACATAGGTGCGCCCAATGTGGTCTGCACCAGACAATGGAGAGCCGCGGCGTTGTGCTCGCTGCTCCGTGCTGTGGTCGGAGTTAGGGGCAAGTGTGGCACTGAGCGGGGACAAGTTACGATGGTCGCTTTACATATTCTCACGATGGCGCTTGCCGGGCGGAGGTACTAGTGTTGCAACAGACCGGTCGCCGACTGACCTCCGCCGGGCCTCGATTAGAAAAGAATAACGAACTAATTTAATGGAACACTGGATATATTAAACACGGCCCTAGCTCGTCCGATAGCAATCGAGAGACGTCTCATCGATTATGATGCCTGTTTATCTCGATACTCCCGAACATAATTATCATTAGACGAGGCCAACAACCCGCGGTTTCTAATGAATATTCACAATGCTTAGAAGCTTTAAGAGTCCAATAACATTCCGATAGATTGCTAAATTGGTTATTAATTTGTTCCAATCGATAGTAGGATATTTTGAATTATTTTAATTATTTTTAATTATATTGGCAATTAATTTAGAATATTTTATTAATATTTATATGATATAGAACAGTTTAACACTATCCTATTTGGTTGCTTTTTAGCGATACAGCTTTTTTAATAATAACTGACGTTAATCGATAATATAGTATATGATCTTGATCCTTTTTCTCTCCAAAGTAAGGAAAATAACGTCTTAAAAATAACATTGAAAACGTATTTAACATGGCATCTTCAATTAATTCCTTCGCAAGTTCTACATAGACGCATCAGAGGGCGACGTCGGCGATGTTATCACAGAAGCGTCACGATGTTATCACTCGAGCTCCGCCCCGGCCCGAGCCAGGCAGCCTCCCTCTATCGCCTCATCTCCACTCACCACTTCACCGCTACTAAAATACCTACTGTCTAAATTAAGACACGACAATAAATACTATTAACTCAACTAATACTTCGTGGGTACTTTAATTGAGACTTGCTATGTCACTTTATTGAGAGATGCCACCAACTGATCTCCAACTTTATGTTAATCAAACCCACGAAACCTCATCATCTTCCGCTGACGCCTAAATTGAAATCCCATAACGATATTGACGAGAATAAAACTTTAAATAGTAGATCGGTATCGCATCGAAAATGATGAGAAAACAAGAGCTTTGTATGATAATGCGACATTTAGTTTTATAAAACAGCAATCGACGCTTTTGTAATGGTTGTATCCGTTAGTCTAAGTTTACAAAATATCAACTAAATCTTTGTAAATGTTGCGGCTTCCTCAAGTCACTATATAATAAAATAAATTAAGTAATCGAATGTTACGCAAAGCTTCTGCAGTGATTGAAAAAGTTCACATGAGATGTAATTTACATAAGACTGCATAAGATTTAAATGGCTCGCTTGATGTCTGTGAAAAGAATAAAGCCACTAATTGTGGAGCTTATCTTGAGTTAATAAAGTTTCTTAAAGAGCTTACGTACAAAGTTAGTGCTTATGAGCAATATTTTAGGCGCAACTTGACTGCTATAGTAATATAACTAATTCTCAATACTTACATTTCTTGACTTACTTTTTCTAAATTAAGATTCTACATTTAACATAACTTATTTTAAGTTTAACTCTATCTTATTGACATATTTGGAACCTAATTAGAAAAGGAGCTGGTTTTCGAGACACAGATTATTTTCTAGTTTGGAAGGCAGATACTGCAAAAATTCTTGTGTCATAAATGTAAACTTTTTTAATAAAGACTTGATTGATAGATTGATATATTCCTCCTTCAGTCTACACTAGGTCTACTTGTAATAAATATATGTTGCGCACAAATATTTGAATCAAAGAACACCTAAAATCTTACTCATTAAGTACAAATACGAGTAAGTCCGTACTATGCTGAGTTAGAGCTATATTGTGGCAGATTTTATGTTTATTTTGTGTACTTAATTGTGTTTGTTTTCTGTGTTAAATCCATGCCATAGTAAATGTTTCTTTCTGTGGCACTTTTGGAAGTACGGAGATAATATTGAGACATGGTTTTCCCTAAAGTCGTTGAGTCACTATTGGTTTGCTTTGTAGCGACTCCGCCGTGTTGCCTTAACAAACACTATTAACAATCTCGAAGGCCATTTTACTAGACCATATTGTCGTTGTCTCATGTTGGGAGATCCCTATAAGGGAGAAGATGCGCCAGCGTTCAATGCACTCGTGTATTCTGAGAAATTACTAGTAAAATTTGCTAGAGATAAGTATAAGCCATGAATATGCCTTTACAGGGACAGTCAAGATTTTATGCAAACTGACATAATACCAATTTGTAATTTTTTGATAAACATACAATATGCTCGACTTGTTCAGTTTCATATGAAAAAGTTGCGTTACATGTATCTAGTATATATATATCGTGCCTAGTAAATACTCGTAGCTAGAAATTAGGTAGCATGTGTACAAGTTAATTTTGACTAACAGAATTTTTTCGCCGCATTACTACATTGTTAAAATAAACTTAACCTTAATTTCCTTTAATTTTGTACTTACATTTTTTGAATATTTTTTTTACTTACCATCTTTTAAATTATCTTGAGTCATCACCATTTATACTAGCCACGTGCGCCTTAAAGTATTCTTAGACCATCATGTAAAAGTAGAATATTTTGTAGTTAGGAGTAGTAATATAAGATTAGGTACTACCGTCCATTGATGCCGGTGCAAGACAGCGCCGCGCCCAGCCCCAACTCCTCACTATGCGAGCTCAATGAGGCGAGCCACATTATACTCTGTCCACGTAGGCCGTAGCTCACAGATCCTATGACATGTACAGTACAGGTAGACTGTCGAATGAAGTTTTTGTGGGTTAGAGCGATTGGACTATTTCTAGGCTTTTCTTTGAATATAGTACATGTTCTAAGAGCTTCTTTATTTTGTGTTTTTTTTTTCATATTATATCTTAAAATACGGTAGTAGTAGTGTGTTGTGTTCACAAGTCGGATTGTGTACTTGAACCAAGTCAATCCATGGTTTTGTTCACTGTTTGCTCTGTGTTTCTTTTTTATTAGTTCAGCATCGACCGATAACTAATTGTATGTAGGCATCATAAAATAAAATAATAAAAATTGTGCATCATGCACCTCTGACAACATTCTAAATCCTACGGACTTCATAAGATAGACCATCAGTACACACATTGTCTTCTCCATGCGTAATATCAGAAGCTTGTGGTTGCTAGCGTTGATTCAGAACAATGAAATTATATGGTGGCTGAGCTTGACCAAATCTCCACAATGTGGGACACTTTTATTGTGATTTTACTCTTGTTTGTATGTGTGTACACAGTTTTATTGCGTTCTACTACTTTTTTTGTTCATGTTTTTGAAAACTTAACCACACTTGATGTATAAAGCATAAAACTCATCTTATTTTAACTCACATTTCTGTTAGTGATTATTTGCAAAGCCCTGTCGTAAAAGAATCTTTTGTCTCAAGCTACAAAGGGCGGTCTATAAATAGATTATGTAAAAAATGTACAAATAAAGGTGTTGGAACAAGTTCCGTTGACTGAGGTCGTGTTGACATTATCGAAAGCAAGCTCAAACACACACACACACACACACACATATTGTGTGCGACACTCATATGTTTCGAAATGTTAATTGTCTTTTGCAAGACAAATTGTTCAATAATAATATTTATTTAGTTAAAAAAATATTGATTTTGAACGCTTTTTAATGATACTTTATAAATCCTAAAACATACAATATCAGCTCTCTTTTTTAATTTACCTCGCAGAAAGAATTAAAAAGCCGCAAATATCGATAAATGTCCGGTTTTACTTTTATCTTGCCATCTCTGAATTTGCTACTTTAATGAGATACTCGCGTTAATCAATGTTAATTTACAAGTTCCATTATAAGAAAACGCCTTTTATAAAGCCGAAGTCTATAATTTATCTCCCGTCTTACTCTAGGTATGCAGTTAGAGAAAAAAACAACCACAAGATAAAGCTTCACCTTAATACCGATCGTGAATATAATTAAATTTATCACTTCGTTTATCAATCTTTAGAAACTGTATTGTCGAATATTATCGGGTAAACCACCTCCGATTTGATTTATGGCAGCCCAATCAACGTTGTTCACAGTAGCATATTAATGATTTTTGACGTAAAAGATACGATTGCTGCTACCGATCGATTGCTGCCATAAATTTCTCTGTGCAGGACAGTGTAAATGATGTGTGTAAAAACGGCGCGAAATACGATATTCATTAATTGAGTCAATTTCGCTGCGGGCTGTCCGATCACAACATGCTTTCTGTCGAGTTAGCGAGAGCTGTGTGGTGGTATAAGTAGTATGGAGGCGGTGGGTCAGATGTAGCTGGGCGGGCGGCGCGCGGCGCGGCGCTGGCTCCGAGGCGTTAAGCGCGGGTCGCGCGATATGACGGCGCGCCGCGTCGCTCGTCGCCGCGACATCAGCGAGGCTTCCGTTCCCGCGACCGACGCCGTGGGAACCGCTTTATTTTCGTATTTAAATTCGACCCTCATTAAACTGGTTTGGCTCAAAATTCGCTGCCTTCTTTCGACGCCTTTTACTCAACTTTTTATGGTTCCGTTCGACATTTACTGTTTGTGATTTTTTATCGGAGTCTAGACCGCGGCGAGCGGCCGGGCCACAATGATGCGCGCACTCCACATAATGAGATCTCGATTCTCTTTATGCGCGCCCGAATAAAGTAATGAAAGATGCTAGCGTGGGTAAATGCTCGGCTGCTTTATCGCATGCCTAATTTATTGAGCGTCGTATATGTGCTGCAGTTACAGGTATGCAGATATATGCTTGATTCGATATTTCATCAGAGCGCGGTTACGTCACAGCCACGCCACAGTGCTCGAGTACAGGTAGCGGCATGTTTTTATTACGAACTTATCATCAACACCATAACTTTAATATTCCTGAGATAGTGTTCGGAGTTGATGTTAATTTAATTTGGGCAATATAAATTAATGGATAGAAGAACCAGTTTCCGATCGGTGGCGGTGGCGATGGTTGGGAAAACGGATCGTATCGCCCGCCCATTATATTTAATGAACACAGGACGATTTATGTCGTAGATACGGTTGCGTGTAATTTTTCTCATAATAATGCGTGGTACGTACTTTTAATGTATTTAATTATTCATTTTTGAGTTATGGTTATAGTTTTCCGTGGTGATTCAATTCGAGCGAGTGGCGTTATCGTATGTTTTCAATTATCATTTTAATAAGAAGGTAAAAGTTGTGAGATAGTGACGAAACAAGTACAAACTACTACTTGGGAATATCTTGAAATCTCAAGTTTATACTCGTAAGACTGTAAAACATAAATGATATAAAGCACCTTGTTACTTATTTTGGTAATCTTTACACAAGTAATGAGCCCAATCATACGAAATAACAATTAAAAGTGGAAGAAACAACACGATATAAAAAGTTGGACTCTAGCGGAAGTGGGTAACAATAAACATGAAGAAAAGACATAAACGCGCGCGCCACCATTTTGTCTAGTGTTTGTTTTTACATTTTATTAGCCACGCTTGTATGGAGTGTAAAAATACGCTCAGCTAATTACTAAATTATATTATCAGATTAAATAAAAAAAAAGCATATAAGTATTATATCCGTTATCTAGTACCCACGACACAAGCGTTTGCTTAGTGTGGGGCTAGATGGCGCTGTGTGCAATGTCCCGGAATATTTATTTATTTATTTTTATTTATTTAAATAGGTTATAATATGTATAGGACAATTGGCACATAATGAATGTTTAAAATGCATAAATTATACTTTTTAAATTTAGTCCTAGATATAATCAATGTATACTTTCTTACCTTTGAAATGAAAAAATAATAATTTCTCAAGTCCATTCACAATGATATCAGTTGAATCGATAAATATCTCTTTTGCAGACCGATCACAGATAGCCATTTGAAATTTCACAAAATCGTTCGCGTGTCCGTTATCACCGGTTCCATCTTGCAATCAATACTGTTTGCAATAAGAACAAGGCATAACAACGTTATCGAAGAGCCAAAAGGCTGTTCCCCACGGTGTCACCTTACCGGCCGGATGATGGTTGACCCTCCATTACTTGCGACACGAACTTTCATGTCACTATAAACCTTATAGACTTGTCAATAGCACTTAAACTTGCTTACAAACTTCACTCATTTCAATATTTTGTCGTGAAAATTTTCAATGGAACATGATTAGACGACTTTCAACTGTAATTCCATACAGCAAAGGTTGATTTTTGTGTGTGTTTGAGCGGGGACGGATACCGGAAGGACGCATTGTATAGGCCTTCGCTACCTGTTGATAATTTCCATTGTGAGTGGAGAACGTGCACAATACTCTGTTACTAACGTTAGGAGCTTTTAAAAGCATTCCATGCGATGAGTAACGCTGCAGGCAACCTGCTCTATCCTATCTTTCGCGATAGAGTTCTGTATGCAGATAACTGCAACTTTGTATGAACTGCCAAGAATGCATTAATAATACCGACAGATGCGACTGTTCCTCGGTTTCACGCTAATGGCATCCATTTTTCATAACTATTCGGTATTCGGACGAGCGTTTACTTAATTAAGCGGTCACAAATTTGGACGTCGTTTTTGAAATGAGCGTAAAATTAAATTCAGTCATATATTTCAGCTAACAGGCACTCCCAAGTCGCGGCTTAAAACGCTCGTTTGTCATGTTAAGACCAACTTCGAGCCGTCGAATGCTCTTAAGGCGGCACGTTTTAGGCGTCAGAAGACAACACTTATGCGCTCTTAAATGAGTATACTTTTGAATTAGCGTCCACTCAATTCATATTTATATCCGCCATTTTTCATGCGCAACGAGCGGCGCATACGCAAATGCAAGCCATTAATAAATTACAGAAACACACATGTACATCTGATCTGTACGTCACCACGAACGTGGCGGAGGTAGTGTGTGTGTACTTCCTCTAGGGAATGTATGTGTGTGTGAAGACATGAGCGGGGGAGTGTGCGGGGGGAAGGGAACTTCCCGCGTAGCACCTGGCGCTTCGAGGTTACTACATGGTTCGACGGGGCCCATTGATTTGTGGCAAGATGCACTCCGGGCCAGCACTGATTTACCCTTTGTTTATGTCTTTGCTTCGAGCTACTCTGGCCGCGCCTTCATATGAGCAACATTGTCTCTAACTACACTATACAATGTGTTTAATTTTGATTAGTATTTTTCGACTATCCGTTTACCAAACAAGCTGCTAGCTCGAAGTTAAAGCGCGTATGCCGAGCTACATTAATATCGATTCTCTAGGGCTGTTTTCAATTCGATGAAACAAACAAAGGTATAAACATGAATCAACGAGTAATTAGTTGATTAGAGTTTTGTCTATTCCGATCGCTTTCAAAACGATCAGTACTATGTAAAAAACAAAACTATGAAACTCTAGAGATATCCGCAAAGTAACGAATGATTCTATAAATTAAAACAAAACTAATCTGTCTGGTTTGGAGTCATAACTAAGACGGTTTTGTAAATTTACAAAATATTACCTAAATAGTAAAGACAAGTCGTAGTAAATCAGGTAAATAAAGCAGTACTGATGATAGCAAGGCGTCGAGGCATAAAGGCGACGATACTGACCACATCCTCTGTTTGTTAACGTGATCCATTGCTTGTTTAACTCGGTTTTAAACAAATTTTAGAAAGCATTTTGCGTTCTATCGAGAGACAAGTCTAATGTTGATTTTATTAGGGCTTATAACTTAGAATTTGAATTGTTAGTAATAACTGCGGCGCCCACAAATAAAAACATTATATGGATACAATGCTTGAAAATAAAGAAAATGCACTGGTAGGAATGAAGAATTAGTGTGAAAAAAATGAGACCTTGATTTGATACATAAGTATTTTTTTCTTTTTCGTTGCTATCAATTAAAAATATAAGTATATATTTTTTTTTTAATATAGTACTTTATTTACAATAATAAAATATAAAAACAAGGGAAGAAAAACTAAACATACTACTTCTAACTACTACAAATAGGGGCACTTAGAAAATCTTTAGAAAAGCCTAAAGATAATCTAAGTGCTCCAGCCCACTACCACTATAAGTATATTAAAATGAATTCCGAATAAAATACATTTTACTAACACTTCAGTTCTGACTCCTAATCGACTTTATGAAGGAAACTAGATAGAAGGAAATGTGACATTATAGTTACGCA
Source organism: Macaria liturata (assembly GCA_964023185.1). NCBI lineage: Eukaryota > Metazoa > Arthropoda > Insecta > Lepidoptera > Geometridae > Macaria > Macaria liturata. The sequence continues at coordinate 6,215,607 of OZ026809.1, forward strand.
TGTCACCAGGTAACACAGGATACGTATTAGATAATCATTGACACTTTACACGTCCATGTTTATATTAGTGCAAGCATACAACTGTGTATATAAGTACATATAATATGTATGTGTATGTTGCAAACCATGAATGGAAAGTTTGTTTAGGTTGTTTGGCTATTTTGTAAGAGGCTTATATTAAACATTAATTAGTAACAATAATAAAATATAAAAACAAGGAAAGGAAAACTAAACATTCTACTTCAAACTACTACAAATAGGGGCACTTAGAAAATCTTTAGAAAAGCCTAAAGATAATCTAAGTGCTCCAGCCCACTACCAGAGGGCAGCGTGCCCAGCATACTGGCCGCATTACCACGCTGGATGGCAATGCTGATACGTTGAGCCAGAAAAAGGCCAGCATTTTGGTCATGCGTCGCGTCAACCAAGCGCTCCGAGAGGTTTTGGAAAATAGTATGGGCTCCCGGACCCCACGGCCCCAAAGTCTCGACTCCAAAAGGCTCAAATATGTAACCTCGGCCGAGGTTAGCATATTTGCGTCTCTTGTGATGCTCGGCAATAATAGCCGCCGCTCCAGCCCGACACCGTGTCAAAGACAGATGTGACGGCGCCAATGTGTCGACGCAAGTTGCGTCCCACACAAGGGGCCGACCCAACTTCCAGGGCACAAGAGTCATACCGTCAGGTCTTTTTCCATCGTCACGTGCTAGGCCGCTCGGTTCGAGCATAGCTGCAACATTGGCAGTGGAAAAAGCCCGGCGAATGATGTCGTTCAGACTAGCGTGGCGGCTAATTCTACCAGCACTCCTCGAACATGAGAGGCCGTGGTGCCCGAGCTGGTCGACATCAGTACCACACTGGCAGCGATGCGGCTCACAGCTCCTCGCACCCAAACGCAAACTAACCGCGAGTCGAAAAGCTGTCGGGTCTAAAAGGTTTCCTGTATTAAAAGAAGGCATGGCCTGCAACCAAAGACCGGATTCCCTCACACTGACCGCAAGGATACGGGCGCGATCCGCGAAACTAGTACACGTATCGAGAAGTGATTTCCGTGCTAGTTCGCTGATCGGCCGATCCCACAGTCTCTGGGAACGAGGTGTTGTAGGGAAATCGGTGTTCGGACAGGCCAGGCGCCAAGCATTTTTAGCTTCGTCCGTATGCGCAACTACAACTACGCCAGACGGGCCTAAAGCGGGTGCGAGGATTTTTTGGACCAATTCGTAAGTACCGTGGACAGAAGCCAAAAATGCTGGTAAAGCAACACTTGAAATTTTGCGGACACCCAAACCTCCTAACCGTACAGGTAAGGAAGCTTGCGACCATGTCCTGTCATCCATGTCCACATTCAAAACCGAAACTAGTGTGTCCTTTACGATGTTGTCTAAGCTCGAAAGGAGCCCATTGTGTTGCCACAATGGACAACATCGTAAATAGTAGGTGAATTTTGGAACAAACAAACAATATTTGATAATGGTAAAAGCCATATGGGCGTTAATTTTGAGCAGACGGCCTAAAGTGTCCCTGAAATTTTGAATTTTGTCCTCTACGAAAGGAGAAAACGACTCATCTAGAATCGGTGAACCAAGAAGGCGAAGTGAACTTTTGTCTAGAATAGAAATACCCGGTGCCAAATCATTAGTAACAATGTTGTATTGATACGTTTTGTAATTACGACAAGGCTGAGTAAAATTTAAAAGTTCATGGTTTTATTAGATTACGTGTATTACGTAAATTAATGTTAGCAGACTGAATTAGAAAATATGCTAAAGTTTTTGAATACAAAAAATTTTTTTTTTTTTGCTAAATTTATCTACATTTTAACGTCTGAATGTTCTCTATCCAAATTGTTTTGTCTATAAATACTAAATCTAGTAATAATAGATATTTCACTATCAAAATTAAAACGGTGTAAAATCTATGGTCTAAGCCACCAGTGTTTTTTTTCAACAAAACAAAAATAATTACAATATCTTAATAAACGCTTTTTTAAAGAAATTTATCAAATAAAGACTTATGAGCCTTACTCTGCTTTGAAATAAAATAAAAATAGAAACCATTGTCAGTAAAGCAACATTGACATCAGTCCATTCATCGGCTCTAAACGTTAAATCGAAAGAGTCATGTCAACAGGTAATGTTCCGAAGCGGACCAACAAAAAAAACATGTTTTGAACCTTAGAACTAGAGACACAGTATTAGTCGGATAGTCCTTGCCGTCGTATTACCATATATAAAAAATTGTCGCCTGCCCTGGGTTTTAGCCACGTCAATACGGGATAAAACAATAGCCCGTGCACAGTTTTAGCCACAATACGACGTAAATGGAGCATATGTGTTAATACCAAAACTGATCTATCGCTATACTAAATTTATCTATTTGGTCAGTCATTTGGGCGTGATGAAGTAGCAAACACACAAACACATACACACAAACATTATTCTTTTTTATTATATCAGTAGGATTACCATACATGGATGACGAGTACCGAATTTAGCATGTTTAATAATTTTAACACAGTTTGTTTCAAAGAGTGTCCGTGCGCCTACAAACAATTACGCTTAGACCAGTCCATTTTATTAGTAACATAATTCTATGTCATTACCGTAGAACCACTTGAGTCCCAACTGGTCCTTGGGCCGGAAATGGTTCGGTCCGAGTGTTTGCTCTCCACAAAGGAAATATCCACGTGCTACACCGACGCCATGCATAGACGAGGGAAAAAAATGATGGACAGACAGGAGAATAAATAAATGAAGTCATTTAGAATTTTTTTTGGTGTGTTATATACCTACATACAATATTTTGCTATGCGTTCCGATCTTCAAATCTTGCAAATTTTTTTTTTTTTTTGCAAATCCTCTACTAAAATACGTTACTACAATAAAAAATTGGGCAATATACATAGTTTCTGAACCAGTATACTACCTAAAACATTGAGTCAGAGACAATATCAATATTGAGTACCTACTAGACTTACAAATACAATAGCCTAGCTTCTATTGTCATAAAATAGTTAACATTTTAGATTCCTGAATGAATTGGAACAATACTACTGAGCCAGTTTTTCTACCAATATTCAAGTTTTTTTTTTGTATTATCAATCAACAGGCCAAGTCTTAATATGAATATGTTAGTAAGTTATATTCTATCTGCATGCTCCTCTGTCAGTTGATGACAAACATTGACTCGGCCGCGCCCTGATAGTGATACCGCGAACACCAGGCCCTCCGAGACACTCCTTGGAACTGGACACGCATGACGTGCGAGCAAGGTTTGTGGCTGATGGTTAGCGACATATTCATGATACAATGTACGCGTATCTTTAAAAAAATGTAGTGTAAGATTTTAGGAACTGGTGTTGTTAAAATACATACTTACACTATACAAACGTTATTATTCGTATTAATATTTTGTAAAATGGTCTCAAACTACGCAAAATGGCACCAGGAACCTGTTCATTGACTTGCTTAATCCCACTAGCATCGCACACAATAGCAGGCTCATAGATCCCACTAGATCCATGAATGAAAATGGTTATTCTTTGTGGTGGCACAAAAAACCGAGACCCTTTAGTAATACTCCCGGTGAATCCACAGAGCGCAATATTTACTACGTCCCGTCCCTTTCACTTCCTCTGCGGCGCGACAACCTGGCCCGAGCGAGACAGCAATACGCCGGCCCAGACGCCAGACAAGGACGGCCGATTCATTCATAACCGAGCCCGCCATCCGGTCCATGCTCTGATCGATCACTTCATCTCCTTCTAACGCACAGTCTCCTCTCGAGTGCGAGCAGGTGCCACCGGATGCATAGCGACACACCGGAGCTTCGATCGGAAGCTCTCAAAAACCTCTTATTCTTTCGCCACGCGTAGCCTCAGTCATCCCGGAGGAACCGCGCGCGACATAAACTGAAAAGTGCTGTTTGTTACATTCGTGTTGTGAAATAGTGGACGTTGATTAAGGGACAGTTGCAATTGGTGATTTTGGTAAGCTCGCTGGGAGTGCGTGGAGCTTCGCCCCTCCGCCGGCTGGCGCGTAGAGCGACTAGTCGCGCGCCGGCCGCAGCGACACACGCGCGCGCCCTCACACCTCCCGACCGACAACTCCCATTCTCAAATGACCGGTTCGAGCCTCGCAGCTCTCCTGTGCTCTGCAGTGTTACTTCGAGTGATTTCTTTCCTCTGTTGGTGCTTTGAGTGAATGACGCCGGGAATGTACGAGGCCGTGGACTACTGTACAATGCCCCAAATTGCATTAAATGGGTAATTGGTGCACGTCATTGAATAATGGATTCGGCTCATATACATATTATCTGTCCTTAGCCCGCCCGCGGCTGAATTTTGCACTTGACAATTCTTTGTTTGTTTAGCCGTTGCATTATTATTTAATTCGCAATGCATTTTCTATTTTTCATGAGATGAATCACTGTACAAGATATTTATACCATACATTGTTGCAACACTGTATATTATTTACTTTTTGGTAGTTACTGATACATATAATTTCACAACAAAATGAGCGGTAACCGCGATAAGCCTTGCTGGAAATGGACTCATTTTGAAAGCTTTATGACGGACTTGCTGCGTGCTGTAGTATAAATAACATAGATCATAACCTTATTATTTAAGTACTATGTATATGAATAGTAAACTAGTATTGCAAATTTCCCCAGATCTTTCATACTTTCCTCAAGCTGAATAAGCGTAGGCTGCTGCATAAAAACGCTGCACTTTGCGTCCAATTAAAATAAACTGAGAGGCAGACACTTATTAATTAACCATTGTAATTAATTAGGGTTAGTTTGCTTACCTGGCTTTACCTACTCTGCTCAATTAATGACACAAGTGAATGTACAAAATAAAACACATATCTAAATAAATAAACTTATTTGAAACATTGTTTACTCATTTTGCCGGTGCGTCATCAACAGAGTGAAAATTTATTTACAACGTTTCAGGCTTTATATCCACTGTTTTCCATTTGTATTTAAATTTAATTTACTTTCACACAGTTTTGACTGTAATACTGTATATAAAACAGCTATTGCATATTATATTCTTTACATCAAGTAAACGACATCAAAACACACAAGCGTTTGCTTGGTGTGGGGCTAGATGGCGGTGTGTGTAATGTCCCGGAATATTTTTTCATATATGTTTTGCCAAATCAAATAGCTTCGATACCATCACTGGTTCACAGCTCGCCAAGGTCCTAAGATACCAGGGTTTTTTTTAAACTAAGATACCGACACGACCACACCAGCGCTATTCCAATTACTTAGGGTTTACCTTTTTGCAGCTAATTCTCGAAGGAATTAAAATAAGTAGGAATTCTCGATGCGTTTTCTCGACAACCATGCGCCTTGCAAGCATCGACATACAATAGCAATAGACTGGCTCAATATTATTTTGTAAGCGCGTGTCTTGATGATGAGTTACAAATATTCAGCCATAACAAACAAGCAATCGTTATCCGTACCGGTCATCATCATCCACATTCGGTTTTGACCCACTGCAGAGGATAGAGCCGTGAAGAGATAGGCCTCTCTCATTTCTTGACAGCTTACATCTCAACAGCACTGCAACATCTTTGACGTTGCATATATTCATAGACGGTAAATGCTTACAGGTGGGCCGAGCCTTCTGTCTTCTTCAGTCTGCCTTTTTGTCACTTTTTTATGAAAAAAACTGTGTTGGTTTTTAGCAAGGAAATGTATTGACAAGGCTAGTCTACTACATACTATGTCGATGCTGACAGGTACGCGTTATCAGCTCAGCCAGCGTCGACCGTGGGAATGAAAAAAGCGTGTTAAACAATGGAACAGATAAGAACATCGTCAGTATTCGTCAGACCCCATTTGGGGTTGCTTGTACCACTAAGCAATTAAACTTTAGTTAGCATTTGCGCATTCCTTACAAATGTAGGTAATGTATGAGTCATAAGGGTCTACAACGATTACTTTACCCTTGTTCCATTCATATTTTGAACGAAATAACTATTCGAATCGGCTTTGTTTTGAATTCCGTCTTATTTTGGAATCATCATATTTTTTTTTATTTTCACTTAAAATCTTTACGGTTTCTTTTTCGTTTTTGAAACTGCTATTGAGCCTCTTATTCATTGTCTGAGTAAAAGTAAAAGGCATATATCATGTGTGTTACAGGATACAGGTGTTCTTTGGTTACCCCGTAGCGAACCATGGTATAAAACAACTTTTCTTCGACTCTTTGTTGTCAATATTCCTTTAAATTACTAGTAAATTTCAATAGTTACAATTCCAAACATTTAAAAAGCTATTTAAATATATAACTCCTAATTTATTTGTTCCAGTAGCTATTGAAAATTCATGCGTGGTTTGTTTTAGCTTCTCAGAAGTAGGTACATTGCTTTCATGATTTGTTGCTGAAAGTAAATAACACACATACATACAGACATACATTCTAGTATTATAAATAGCTATGGGTATATATATTCGAGTCCGGTCACGCCCGCTTGCCCGTTGCCAATTTTATTCAATAACAACATGTATATGTATGTAACAGTTATCCAATATAATTATTGAACGTACTATTACAAGCCTAATTAGTATCCGTGATAGTCGAAATTAAAGCATTTTGTTACCTATATTCTGTTTCTGAAAAACTACATAGTAGCAGTGCAATAATCGTATTTGTTTTTTCTGCACTTGACCATAGTTTGCCTGATGGTAAGCAAAGGCTATGGCCTAAGATGATTGATGATGAGATTATCTCATATAATCACAATAGGTATTTGTAACCATGCTAAAAAATCTTCTTACAACCAAAATTAAATAAATTATGTAATTATTATGATCAGAACATGAAGAATTTAGTAATGTTTTGTAGAACAAAACGGTAATTATAGTTTTTGTATACATATTATTTTGTATATATATAAACTTCAAGCTGTACATTTTCTCATGTCAACAATTAGATGAGTCAGCTAGATGGAATATATTTAACACAAAGTTAATTCAGATTTCTTCTATTGGACAACACATCATTTTTAATTCATTAACCTGATTTTTTGTAACTAACCCTAAAACTTGTTACAACTTTTCTGAATAAAACAAATATAAAAATAACAAGTACGTAACACCCATCACAGAAGAATCGTTTGTGTAGTCTAAGACTAGATGGCGCTGTGTGAACCACCCCCGAATACCTATTTATTTTAAACAAGATTGTTTTTATCAGCAAAAGTTTGAAGTCCAAAGTACCATATCCTATTTTACATAATAGAATAACATTAGAATATAGTATCGAATATAAGTAATACATTGATGGTAGGTATTTCTGTTCAGTGTAGCGGCGAGGCGAGTGAGGCAAACGTCGAATTTGCGCGCGCGCCGGACCATGAACACTGACTCACAAAGGAGGCGAATTCAACGCATTCATACACAATACAACCTATAGACTCCTCTTTGTCATCATCATCATTAGCCGGTTATTGCCCACTGCCAAGGACAGGCTTCTTTTCTAGTATGCCACATATCAAGACACAAGTTTATTTATTGCAAACATTCTGAGACACATAATGACAAATTAACAAACCGATACATTTTAAATATGAATCAACAACGGTATTTTTTACCATGAAAACTTTTGTGAGACGTACACATCTTAACTGCCATATAAAACGCGATATCTTTAGCTGACAGTATTAAAAACAAGTGAAAATCGCAAAACATTGATCTACTGTACTATAACATATGAATCAGTATCGATTTTCATTTTTAAACTAAGTTGGTACATTTGAATTCTAATAAGACACATGATAGGACTGCATGATCAGCGAAAGTTACTTTACTTACGGAACGGAACGCAACAAGGATAGTTAGGAATCTATGAATTACATTGTCTATTTCATATACGAATTCAAATGCCCCACTCCACTGTTTCAGATTTTAATAAAGCATTTAGCAACATATGTTGCTCAATAATTACAACTTTTCACGGTTTGTTACTTTGATCACTTGCTATTGTGAACGTGTTATCAGTAATACTTCAAACAATTTAACAAAGCAGAAGAAATTCATTAAATATGTATATTGTAACTTCTTTACAAAACAGGGATTCAAATAGTCACAGAATAGGGGTTTGTGTATTCGGAGCAATAATACATGTAACAGAATAAAAAAAAGGCTCAAATCATCATCGACAAAAGAAACATGCATAATGACATTTGTGACCATAAATCCATATTTTATTGTTGAAATTGATATTTTTACCAGCTCGTTAACATGTTGTTAATGGCGCTAATGCTCGCTCCGAGTTGACCCGATTCCTTGAGTGACGACATTCGAGGCAAATAGCTCACCGGTATTTAAATTTAAATTAATTCTTCCGTATTTTTCTCCTTTTCGTGACAGATTGGTTTATAACCATCGTAAACATCCGGTGAAGCTGAATAAAACGTATCTAAAACCACTCGCGAGGCACGAATCTATCTATCTTTAAACTAACAACACCTTTAAAAGCTATCTTAACGACTGTCATTAAATTAAGAAATAGTGCGATGGTTTTTGTTAAAAATGCTCGTTAGATAGAGAACTAAGTTGCATCCACAAAAAAGTTCAATTTTGTCAAAATTTTCGAAAATTCGCAATTTTTTGTTAGTACATATTTTTTTAATTATTTCAACATTTGATGAAGTTGTAAGTACCTACGTACCTCTGACTGTATGAAGACGTTTCCAATAATGGCTGCGACACTGAACTCAACCTTATTCACAGCTACATTTACATACAAACGTACAGAAAACGCATTCATTTAAATAACTAATACCTACTTAACAAAAGTCATTACATTTATTTCGCTAAACAAAGTTTTTGCAATATTTTTTGGGTTTTTAAAATTCATCTTTGCGTGGTTGGTCTCTTTTTCTAGAAAATTACAGTGGGTGCCTCAAGAATGTGTTATTACATGAAAAATAAACGTGATGTGTCATAAATGTGTAATAATCTCTTCATAAAACCCATATAAAACCGCGGGGCCATTTTGTCTCGACTAAATTACTGTTACGACGCCCACTTGTAATACCTAGTTTATTTTCAGATGTAAACAAATACCTAGGCTAGCTACATTGAGCAAATTACATGTTCATATTTTTCGCTTCAGTAAATCAATTCATAAACAGTAAAACGCTGTAGAAAAAATATAGAAATCCTTACTAAAATCAAGATAGAACTTTTTCCTAATTCAATACAATAAATTCACTGCATTTATGCTTTTCACATTCCTAAGAAATGAAAAATAGTATATAAAAAATCTTGCACCAAATAAAATATTAAAATGATATACGGCACATAACTCAAAAAACTTGCAGAGAAATTTCTACAATTAGCACCTACTCAAACCATCTGGCAACACCAGTCGATATTTATTATTATGAGCGTAGAATAAAAGCGAGATTTTCCGCGCTAAGATTTTTCTCTCGCGCATGCGCGGGCGGTGGGCGGGCGCCGCCACTGCCCGCCTACCAAACACGCCTAGCACATGTCTCAAACATCTCGTATAAAACACTACAAACTTATTATTATATATATCGCACACTCAGTTGACTCGGAGCATTATTCTGTCGATTAATAGGCCAGAAGAAAAGCAAATGGTACGCGAAAATATTTGGCACCAACCTCTGTGGTCGGTTTAAAGCGATGCAACATATGTCTCAGCCTTGCCACTTTATTTGAATCATTTGAAAACTAGCCTTGAGATATTTTATAGAATATTTTCTTTGCTGTCATTAATTTTATAAGTATTTGTCTCCAGTCTTGATTGTCTTTAATTAAACCTTTGAATATTTCTATCGCTAACTTTGCACAACCATTCTGAGAACTGACTTATTTAAAGAGGTAATGTTATATTGATACCAACATGGGTAGAGTTAATATACGTTAATGACTTAGAAATGCTAAAATTTCTAAACTTGCATACAGTTCAATAAAAAAAGGCTTGATACCAATATCAGTAGTGGCAATGTACCAAATCAGAACCCGAGCGTCATATTTGAGTTTTTCTTCGCTTCTCCAAGTTAGGATAAATGGTTTTATGCTGTTTTTACTCTGGGTGTGTCTAATTACAAGAACATTCATGTTATCCAATTGCATGAGGTTAGTTTATTTTATGAATGGCCATAGTATTATGTTATCAGGCCGTATCTATTGCTTTTATGGTATTATCGTTTCCGTTAAATTTTACAGGCACTTGTGTAATAAAATTAAACAAATTATAATGTGTCTGATTCGAATATTTATTGAAAAAGATTATAAAACTACAAAACGAGCTATGATAGTTAAATTTTGTAAATCAAGATTTAGTCGTATTTTTTAAACCAAATTATAACACTGTATTTACAGTATCAAGTCGAATAAACCAGCAAAAAGGTGTAATAAACAACCACAATGATACGTTTCTAGAACAAATAACAGACAACATAGCATTGGATATTTAGTAACAGTGATGGATATGAAGCTGCTGTAATAACGCATTAATCGAGCCGGCGGAGGTCAAACCACTTGTATCTCTAAGATATTTATATTTTTTAAACTACATACATTATAACACATTGATAGGAATAAAGTGTATTAAACCACTAAATAGTCACAGTGATGGATATGAAGCCGTTGTAATAACGCTTTAATTGAGCGGGCGGAGGTCAAATCACTTGAATCTCTAAGATATTTATATTTTTGAAACTACATACATTATAACACATTTATTTTATTTATTTATTTATAATGGTACACAAAACAGAATGTGTTCCCAAATAAGCTAAGTATACATTCAAAGCTGGTTTTGATCCAGAACATTGATAGGAATAAAGTGTATTAAACCACCATAATAATACATTTACGTTATACGTTAGATATTTATCCAACGCTATGCTGTCTGTGTTACTAAATAGTCACAGTGATGGATATGAAGCTGCTGTAATAACGCTTTAATTGAGCGGGCGGAGGTCAAATCACTTGCGCTCCGACTCGACCCCCGCCACCGGGCAATTGAGACAGACAAGCCAGCCTGATTTGTAACATATATGGATGCGTTCGAGGGTGGATTGAGAATCTATTACACAGGTTTTGGAAGAAAGTAATTGCTTAAAATACATTTATAGCACTTATGTTTAACGTCAATGATCTTAGATATCTGAATCGTGATTTAGGTTACAAAATTTTAACTTAATTTGGCTAATCTGTCTTTTTATACTAAAAAAAACAAGTTTAGTTATGAAAACATGTACAGCATTAGATGTGTTTTGATATTAAAATTATAAATGATATGATTAAAATGATGAGAGACCTACTCTCATCATTTTAATCATATCATTTATAATATGATTCTAATATATTTATTTATAAGCCATTCTAATAAATAGAGCAAGCAAACGAATACAGTCCAAATAACAAAATTTAAATTTGCCCTTGTACAAATGGAAACATAATAAACAATGGTTGCCGAAACATTTTATAGTTCGCAATTTGCATAGCGATAGATTTTAAATGTAACGAATACTAAACAGTTTACAAATACGCTGGTAATGGCGTACAATGTATGTGTTGTATTGGAAAGCTTGCAAACATGCGCTGCGAGGTATTGTGTGGAGCAAACACCGCCGAATACTTGGCTCTTGTTATGCCACATTGTTTTCAATGACGTCACAGTTCCGCGAAGCATCCATTGTGGTTGAGATTGTTTGTGAGGACAGTTTGCCCCGAACTGCGGCAAATCTTGCGAATGCTGGATTTCATAACAAGCATCGACGCGCGGGAACTGTTTCTTGTTCGCATCTCACGTAGACCTCTTTCTTCTTTGAACTATTTATTGAGTGTCAATTTAATAATAAAATCTAGTCCTGTCGAGCTGTTTAAAACACTGCGTAGTATGTTTTAAACAGTCTTATAGGACCAAATTTGTTTTTAGTTTGTTGTTTGTTTGATCTTAATTGGAGACTTTAGTCAATATATTAAGACCATTACACATCAAACAACATGTAAAAAAATTAGAATACAAAAATACTTACATTCTTCAATGTTAGTATATAGCCGTTATCATTCAATTTAAAACTAATATCCTGAGCTCCCATCTCAAGCAGCCGATCTCATAATTTCGCCCCCTGCGGTTGGAGTAAATCCACTTAATTTGGTAATATTGCATTCATCCCATACAAAGTAGATGCGGGCTGGCCGGTGTCCCGAGCGGGGTCGCCTCCTGATCCCTGACCCCAGTTCACTCCTGAACCCTACAATTGTCTCGCGGACAACATACAGACTGACACACGCAACAGATGCCTCATTACAGCAAAAATAAACCAGATCACAAAAAATCACATAATATTTGGATAAAAATGTTTGTATTTGTACTGTAACAAAATGAGAAATTGTAATTAATACAATCATGAATCCTAGAATTGATATAGGATACCTTTTTGCTATTAACCCATGCAGTTTTACACTGATATAAAAACAAGCAATGTGTATCAACTTTTGTCAAAAACCTGACAGATAGAAGATGAAGAAAATAGTTAAAGGAATATTGGTTTATATTATGAGGACTGATTGAGACGTCATAGTTCTGGGTTTTATTCTGTGATCACAGTGTGCCACAGTTTTTTTAGAGCATAATATGGTACAAGCAAGTGCGGCTCAGCGGTTCCATTGTCTGCTTTTCATCCAGACACACCCTGGTTCGTATCCGGTCCTACACCAATGACTTGTATTTTCAATTTAAGTGTAGATTTGCACTAGCTTAGATGTGAAGGAAAACATCGTGAGGAAACCGACATGTTTGAGGGCCACAATATCCGAGGACATGTGTCTTCCGTGGAAGGACCTGGCCACCCACGACCCACAGTCATGAGGAAATACGACACAAGAGTGAGATATAGTACAAGTCTCTGATTAACTTTACCTATGATATTCTAACAGATCCTCTAGGCGTTGATTAGTGTCGCACGACTGTAGATTACGTTGGCGGTAACACGCCGGTGCCCATTCAATTGTCGACTCGCTTCTTCTTGTTAATTAACGTTAATGAGTTTTCAAACACCGAATACTTAACTAGCCGCGTTCTCTATTGCTTTGTATTGTATAAGAAGACTGAAGACTGGCCATTAACAAAAACTTGTTTTGATTCGTGGGTAAAAAAGTGGATGGATAGTTACGCCTATCTATCCGACTAAAACTTTTAGTACTAATAATAAAGTTGACTCCGTATATTGTTTGCAAAATACATTTAGTTTGAGCATTTTTTTATTAAAGTATCAAAACAAGGGAAGAAAAACTAAACATACTACTTCTAACTACTACAAAAAAGGGGCACTTAGAAAATCTTTAGAAAAGTAACGATTAAAGTAACCTACTAATAAATAATAAGCTATAATAACAACAACCACAGAAATCTGAATAAAAGAGTTGAGTAAAACGCATCACTACTTTACATAAAGCGAGAAGTAGTTTAGCGCAAACCTATCATAAAAAAACCTAAACACGTAGAGACATTATAAAAGAAAAAATACATCGTATGTTTAAAAAATAGTCCAAAAAGGTATAATCCTCACGCACATTAATCCTGTATCTGGCTACCGTGTGAGATACGATCTGGGCAGTTAATCACAGCGATTGCCCCGGGCCACAGAGAATGCCCCGTCGGGTCAACTGACTCGATTGCTGCCCAATTTGTCACCCTGCTGCCGTGGCTCTCTCGGGAAGATGAAGATGCGTTTTATATTTTTGAACAAGAAAATAGTTAAAAGAATATTGTATTAGGGAATACAAGTTAGGTGAATTCATATTCGTATTACCTAATATTTCGTTAGATAAAGAAGTCAATATTTAAATGATTTTATAGTGACATAATCTTATCCTAATCTTATATTTTTCTTTTTGATTTGGTGTGAAATAAACATAATTCGTCTTAAGATCTGCAAATATATGTATAAAAAAAATCGCCATTTTTTTTTTGGGTTGGTTATTAGTAGTTAACTTGGAATCTATAAAGTATTATTTCTCTGAACATTATAAAGCTGCCTTTATGCTTAGTTTCCTCAATGACGAATACCTGATGATTGGTGATTTAATCCAGTCTTTTCTCACCCTAATTCCACTCATCAGACCACTTTAACGTGAATAAATCAGCTAATATCACGCGATGCCACTGTGATTCAGAATTACTCGAAATTTGCAAAGACTTCTTCTTTGATTACAGTTTTGGAATTCTTTGTTAGTTTTCGTAAAGAAGTATTATTATATTATTTATAGAATTAAAGATATAATGATTTTAATCTCTAGAGAAATAATGTGATGTAGTAGTAATTTGGCTAATCATAAGTAAAACGCTAAAATATTAGAACTAATCTCTTCGAATTTCGCAGGAAAATGTTCTAAAACCTTCTCATCTTCAGTTCAACTATAATATATCTGTGCGACTATTGAACATGATGAGCTGTCGAGCTTGGCGTCTATCCGAGGCGTGTTATCCGACTATTGTCCTCCAATATTGGATTGGAATGGACTTGTTGAATTCAATGTGCTACTTACGATACAAAGGACTCGTAGCCTCTTAATAATCGCAGCCAGTGAGCTGAAGCTAAGCACTGATTTACTTCAACTATCTTCAATTGTTTAATGGATCAGATAACCCAGATGAAACCCTCTTGTCTCTTTATTTAATCGTAAAATAACTTAGTAAATTATATATCCCAGCAGATTTCAATAAATATTTCTTTGTTAGGTTTCTGATACCCAAAAAAAGGAATACGAAACTACTCTATAGTTCTACATGAGATAGTCAGCCGTATGATTCAATATTCTGTCCAACATCGATCATGAAGTTATGAGTGTCAAAGCGATTTGTCTGCGGTCGTGACTCGGCCGTATCTATGCCTAAATGTGATTTTGATTAGGAACAACTCGACGCCCCCATCAAAACTAAATAAGCTGAATTGAGGAGGTCACACTTTGTAGGTACATCATTTCAATACAAGTAAAACAAATTGGATGCATGTTCTCATGTGAACTTATTTTTTTCTTAGTTCAAAAAACAATTAATACCAAAAATTGCTGATAAGGATCGTAGACCCTTCCCCGAAAAGCCTTAACTGCCGTGAGAACGTATTAGCTATTTAACCGTTTCAAAGAAGCTCATTAGAATGCATTGTATATCAGATCAATATTACTCAATACGCCGCAGAGTCATTTAGACCCCTTCTGTTAGTTATTAAAACGCAATGAAGATGTTTACTGGTACTTAACCCCTTGCACCCCATATTGTACACTTTGAACCGTTTTATCAATTTGTTACTCACATTATTTATGGTGTCGAGATGGCGCGCTTGAATAAATCAACAGAGTAAACATTGTTTAACATATTAATAGTCGATATGATTAAAAACGGTTGAACCCACATGATGAAATTGTATTTCAATTGCTTATTGATCAGCACTTAAATTGATTGATTTCGCATATGTAAGTGGCTTTATGTATGTACGTTTAACCATTAACATTAAATACGACTATTATTATTGCTAGTAACCTCACCTGAGCTTCTCAAATTAGTAGCAGTTGAAAAAAACGGTTCTATTGTCCTGATGCTTTATGTAATTATGCAAACATTTAATGAACACGGTTTCGCTCTTGGCGTGGAATAGTTCAAGTGGTTTATCGCCGCGCATGTAAATAACGTTCTTCGACACAAACCACTTAGACTAGCGAAATTGCTCGTCACGGCCCGGTGGGTGGTGTGGGAACAGTGGGTGGTGCGGGGTGGGAACAAGGGTAGCAGGGGTGGGAAGACCGCGGGTTACTGGGGTAGCGGCCCGACAGGAAGTGCTTGTGTCCCATCGCACGCACCTGTGGGAATGTGCGTTTCACTATCGGTCTGTTGGCATTCACTCCCTTGTCTTTATACTACCCTGGTACCTTGTGCAACGTCATAACGGTTTCACAATAAAGAAAATTAAAAAATTTAGTGACTTGCAAATTTTAAAAATTAAAATCTTAATTAAATATGTGGTACACATCTCATGAAAAAAGGAAAGTGCAAAATTATACAAAAAGTTTCATAAAACAATTCTTTAACAGGTGCTCGAGACGAGTTTGCAAATCATGAACAATAATTCCACAAACATTTCCACCGTGACGTGATACAAACTTTGACAAAATGAAAAACAGTGAAGAGTGTTTAGACTGACCATGGACAGTTGCGGAAACAGTGTGATATTTATTGATCTTATTTAATGTTAAGATAGTGTAAAGTTGGTGTAAATATTTGTAAAGTAAAGACTCAGTTGGTGAGACTGCAGACACGAGGCGGCGGCGGTGTTCGCAGGCATGGGAATCAAAGTCATGATGAAAGCTTTCAATAAGCCAAAAGGTAAGTTTATTGTTACTATTTGCGCCTTAGGGCTATGTTTGTGAACATGCTATATTGATTGTATTGATATTTTTTTCATAGCTATTGATAAAGTCTACTGTACAAGTGGCGTACAAGAAGAGAGGCCTATGCTCAGCAGTAAGCGATAACAGGCTGATGATGATTGATAACCTCATTATTTGAATATATTATTATTTTTAACTGCGATATTAACTTTGAATGAAACTTTATCCGTATATGACGCATACTGACTGGCAACGTTGGAAGTGTACAAATGTTGGTTCTTGTAACAGCTTCTGAAATGTTTTATAGGTAAATTGTTACTAAACATTAATTTTCAAACAAACTGTTGGATACTACGAATGAAGTAGGTTGGCTAGTAACAAACATTAGAACTCACTATCGAGCGGCGTACAATACGAGTAACCAGTAAGTAAGTGAGGCATCGTGACGCAAGGCGTGTAACGCTCTCGGTTTCACGTGCACTTGTCCCGAATGCGCACGCGCCGTGAACCAAGAAAATATAATGAAAACGCTCCTACACTGAATAGTTAATTGGCTATCGTGTATCACACTCTTGCATGACTGATACATATTGATTTTCCAATTCACAGCCGCTTTGCACAATTGATTCATATGTGTTTTACGTGTAAAAAAGTTGTAAACATTGTTAGTTACCGATATTACTTCATTATTTTTCATTAAAATCCTATTCTTGGGCAATAATGTTGGATTTAACTTTAATATTATTCAATTACAAGTTATTAGGCGTAGCTATTAATTTTCCGATCCATAATGACCCGCGGTTCGATCGCGGCTCGCGCAACGTTCATTTCCTTCGATACGCACAACGTATGTATTTGGAAACATCGCATGTCCGGAGGGTGTCCCTTGCTCAACCGCCGCCACATTACCGTAATTACGAGCCCCCTCCCCCCTCCTCCCCGCCCGCCCCGCGCGTTTGGCCCACATGCTTCGATGATCTTGAAAGTAAAGACCTTGCGCGTGCTCATAAGCTGAGAACTAGAAAACAATGTTTGTATACAAACGCTATTCGTGGATTGCATTGTCGGTTGCATTCAATCTGCGAGCCTCCATCCATACTCATTACGGCGAAGTAAACATGTTAAAAACTGCTATTTGCCGAGAAGCTCGCGTCTATTGTTTTTATGAGAGCTCATACCTCGACGTAATGTGCATTAGCGAACATTAACATCAATTGGATAATGGGCTGTTTACGAGTATAGGCAGAATCGAATGAGCTGTTGTGTTTGATGATAAGCAACATGTTTCGGAGGCAATATCGTCAGTAGCAACAAAATTTTCTCTTACCAGCTAGCATAAGGTTACGTCGATTTGTATCTCAGAATCATGAAAAGGTCTTCGGATGTATCACCTCGTCACTAACAAGCTAAACAATGCGCCGATCAAACAGTAGCCAGGATCTTCTCATGGCGCACAATGGTGGTATCAATGAGGCGGATTTACGACTCCACACATTCCTAGTGCCATAAAAAGTCATAACAATTTACTGGCGTAACAAAGAAACAGTGGCATATAGTGCGGGAGCTGACGGTGGCTTGTACATGTGTATATAGAGACAGAGTGACTGATCTTATTAAATATACTATACTACTTATGAACAGTACAATCACTGTTAAATATTCATGTATGTTAACTAATTCTGTGGATTTGGTTTCTATAAAATTAGAAAAAAAGTATTCTTCAATCTTCCGTTTCGATTTATTTCGCTACGATACGAGAAAATCATGATAGATTGCCACTGTTTCCAATTAGAACTTACGTTAAATTGAATTACCGTCTACATTTCTACATGTATTGCTGACAATACCTCTAGTTCCAAGTTAGTACACTGTGGCTAGCTCCACTGCGTCTCCATCTAGTAGTAGCTAATAGGTCGGCGCGGGGGCGGCCATTCATGCCGCTGATTGGTCCATCCGGTGCGCGCTCAATGAGATGATGCGCCCGCGCCGCCGCGCCGCCTCTGTCATTGAGCAAAGGTCTCTCGCCTACGTTCGTGATCGCCACATCACGCAGATAACGACCATTGTTGGAGATGCTACACATAATCACATGGACAGACTTTAACAAACGTCGAAAGGCTTTTTCAACTCATACTAATGCGTTGTTGATTAATCATTGAGCTCGTAGCTTCTGTAAGTCTGTTCAAGATTGTTACATTTTTATCCTCAAAGGCGGCAATCAACCATAGGCAGTAGCAACAGGCAAATCAAGAGACCTTGAAGTATAATATATTCAACGGACTACAAGACAATAGCTATTGCCCAATGTAGAATATAGACCTATCGAATATAAAAATTCATGCGTTCTGCGTCCGGCGAGTTAGTACGCAAAACGTTCATTTTCCGCGTCACTGAGCAGGGAACCGTTTGAAAACAACATTTTACCGCATTATGAAAGAACCCTCCTCCATGGTCGAGTGGAACAAGGGTGATACGACAGCACTACGCAAATACGCACTTTACTAAATTCAAGAACTTATCACTCGTGTGAAATGACGTTCATAACGATAAAGTGACATAACATTTCCAAGTTTTCCATCATTACGTCAAGCGCATGACAGCTGTCGTCTGCTTTATCTTTGAAAAACAGTTTGCGGCGCATCATTTAAAGTAATTATAAGCAATAAAATGAGGCGATTTGAATGCTATGCAGCGCACGCGCCGCACACGTCACGCGACGTTCCAAGTTCAAACTGCAAACAATGGCGGTCAAAATGGCGCGAGCTTTTGTTCTGGCTCGCCATTGTGCCGGCCAGAGGTGATCTAACTTTAAATTGAACCACAATTAAAATAGAAGGAAAAAACGCACTGATGATACCAACCTATTTCCGTCTATATCTATCAAACAACAGCACCTACCTTTAAAAAAACATTAAATCGACAAATAGCAGCCACGCAAATTCTCGAAACCTTATTTGCTCACCTTATCCTTAAAGATCTGTAATAATAGTCTACGCCTTTCTATTTCACAAGTGGAATAATGAAGCTATTACACGTATTTTATGATCATGCATGTGCAACAAGTGTTTGAGCATTCCCCTTTGAAAGTCCCCCCTGGGCCACCTGTTGGTACCTCTAACTATTAAACGGGACAGAAGTGAGGTATATATACACTGGCTGCACTTTGTGGTTAGCCCGTTATTACGAGAATTTTGGGTATTTAAATCCGTTAAATCAAAATGTTCAGGAAGATTCTTAATATTTATTTTACGTTGCTACTAGTATAGATAAAGTATCGACTCATCTTAGACCATAGCTATTGCTTACCATCAGGCAAACTATGATCAAGTGCAAACCAGTTTTAGTTAAATAAAAACAATATCTGACACCAAAAATGTTTGATTTATTTTTAATCAATAAATATGCCTACACCAATTTTATTCGTGCACAATGCAGAAACCAACTTATTTCACATGTATATGAATAATGCATGTCAGAGATTCATAAGACAGTATAGAACACAATAGACATCATATGGAGCTAAAAAAATACCTATAATACCTATGTATAATAGCTATATAAGTTTAAAAGTCGTGCAAGTGGCTCATATTGGTTTAATTTTACATTCTAAATTCGCTTTATATTCACATTCACACCCTCGCCGTTTCTTTCCATGTACATCTTGATAACTGCACACGCAAGTGCATTGCAAATTTATCGATCCAATGCCACTGATACTACACTATTTATGATGTACACTGCCTTACAAATAGGTGTTGAGATAGAGAACCATTATAAACACATAAACCGTGGTATTGTAATAAACATTTTAAAAAGTACCGGTAATATTAATACGTTTAGATAGAACGATAGGTTTATTGCAAATTGCAATCCACTTAAACTCACGTATCAATGATTAAAAATAGTGCAACACTTGGTGGTTCTATCATTAAATATGTAAATGATACAACGCAAAGCTATAGTGCCTCGCAATTATCTACTTCTTCTTTCTTACCTTACCCCACTATGTGTGGTCGGCTCAGTATATTCTTCTCTTCCATTTCATTCTGTTACTCGTCGTCTCCGCAGTCACTCCTCCAGTGCCTCACAGTTTATATGTACTGTCTTATGAATTAATCAATCAATGCATTCACTTGTTTCTCCCAGTCCACATTGCTCCGATAGGCCGGTGTCCTTGTGCCTGGGGAGGCACGGGCCGCATCTCCGGTCCTTTGTGCCGTTATCTACGCCATTCAACATTCGGTTCACTCCGAAGGCGCATTACTTACGCGATGGCCTCAAAGCCACCAACCTCGATCGGAGATTGCAACTCGATTGTTTCTACTCCAACAATGCCCGATTCTTATTTAGCGCCATTCTTTTCAGCTCTGTAAAAATTACCACCCATTTTTTACACGATCTTGGCGGTGTTTCACTTTTTCGTTATTCTTGCCTGATCTGGCTTTCCTCCCAGGTGCTCGAACAGGTGGCTGACCAAAAAACAGTATGGATATCAAAATAGCGGTCTAGACCCAACTAATGAATCCAGCGGAAACATACGTGACAATTAAACCGAAATCACTCAGGATTAATTACTTTAATGACGGAAACGGAAGTCTTGGCTCGCAGTTTTTCATGCTGAATCTCGAAAAATGCCATTCCGAAGCTTAATGTCAAGCACGAGGACTATTTACGAACAGTCGGTGAACAGTATTATCCTCCGTGCGCATGCGCGTAATTACCCAGATTCGTGTCCAAACAATTAACCCTGCCAAGAAAAAATAGCTCCAAGAATTGATCGCACTTTAAGAACTGTACAGCGATGCTTCGTTTGCAATTTATTATCTTTTTACTGCAAGTAAAGTACTCCAATGACATATTTCACTCGCTGTCCACATATTTTGATGGTTGAAGATCTTAGAGCGAGCAATTCTTGAACGACCCATTTAGTTTTTTAAAACAATTTGATATTTCTCTTGCAGTTCTCTCATTGGTCGATGTTTCATCTTGAAATAACGCATGTCCTTCACTAAAACAATATTACACGTGTACCCACTCTAAAGTTTACAAGTCTGGAGGCGGTGCATAGTTCCAGAGCAATGAAACCGCTTTGACGACGTGACTTTTCTATAATTTTTCATGTAAATAAATACAACAGTACACTTTATTGCGTGCGGCAACTTTAATCCCACAAGATTTATTGACGCTAGTAAACAAAATTACAATTTAATTCCCACCGAGAGCGTTTGATCCTTTTCATATGTCCACTTCACAAATTAATTAAATTTCGTTTTATTTCTCAGTTTTCTTGTGGAGTGGTTCTTAAATTGATGCTACGTACTCTTGAGATAATCCCATTTATACAGAAGCATGGAATAGAAACATGTCATCATTAGTATGTAAGTAGACAATCCAACTTGAATGCCAGGTGTTTTACAAATGCATATTCCGATGAAAATTACTTTATTTTAATGGAGTAAAATAATTGATTTTAGAATCAATTTCGTACATTTTAACTTGTATTTGCATACTAAAGGGTGAACAATTCAAAATGGATTACTGATATATGTAAATAAATTCTAAACTGGAGTTAAGCGTTGCTTTTGTATTGTACCTACGTGCATATTTGCATATAATATGACCCGACTGGTAACAGAATTTTGTAAAATGCGAGTCTAAATACGCGTAAAGGATTATCGTACAGCTTGTAAAGACATGCAACATTAAATCGAGCACGTTGTAAGCTTTACACTTATCGATTGCAAAAAGTGCGCTCGCGCAATAATCATGAGTCAAGCACAGCTGCAGTCGCGGGCCGAGTAAATCACAATGGCTGATGGCAATTAATGACGTCGTGATCTTCTGCACCTTGGCCGCAGGTGGATTCTAATGTTTATTAATTCGCCCTTAGAACACCCCGCCTCAAGAGCGAATCAAGGACGGAAGGCCAAGCTCACGTTTTTGAATTATTTATCCGAACATTTGTATGTTTTAGCCATTAAAACTAACATTTTATTGGCAAAAGGTGGCCTTTTTTGTCACAAAATATTAAAAGTCCTCAGGTTTGCACATTTTTTGTACGATTTGAATAGAAAATGACTTGTATGGGAAATGGCTAAAAAGTCGTTGGAAAACTAGAAATTTAAATAAAACCGATGGGCAAGCTCTAGTCAGCTATCAGAGGCAGGGCAGCGACCGTGGGAGAAATGCACAAATCTCCGCATCTCAGAACTGGTCGGCAGGTGCACTGCGGCGCACACATACACACACACGCACACACGCACTACAAACCAGACACTCTTATGAATGAAGCCTACATCGCACACACACACGCGCAGAGCTAAATCTCGCTTGTTTATCTCTGATTTATTTTATTCGAGAGCATCAAGTATCAAAAAGTCGGCTATTAATTTGTTCCCCAGTGCTCGGTTTAAACGCAGTAGATAAAGTAATTAATCCGAGTGATAACGATCTCGGGTAATAGCAGCGCTACGTTACCGAAAAAACTGACTGTTCTATTAAATTCTAATACGTTCCCCTCTTCATAACATAAAATATCGCTTACTCATTACTTCCAATGTCGGTAAAATTTAATTAGTGAACTCGGAAGTTTTTGGAACATCCTGCGAACCTACTCGTAATACGCCAATCAAAAGTTGTAAGATCATTCAATTAGCAAGTATAGGTATGATAAATTTATACTTATTAATCCTTAAAGGGCATAAAAGTTGATAAAACAATCACATGTCCGTTGCAAATATCATGAACACTATCATTTCCATTTAATTTAATGAAGTAATCAATGAAGTATGCGGATACGATCACGGAATAATGTTCCATTCATCGATGCGTTGAAATTAAAGACAAATTGATATGCTTAGCAATGTGCAGTATATCCCATTTCTTGGACGCTCTGTAATTTCTAAGAAATTTCTTCTTGTCGGGACTTTAGCATGCAAATTTAATAAATAGTCTGTAAAGGCTAGATTTTGATACGGACATCGGCGATGAGATTACTTTGCTTACTGAATACTAATATATATTATCTAGTTTTGGAATCTTACTAAGAAATATATACGTTAGTGTACAAAGAGTTTTGTTACGAAATCTACAAAACCAAAATACTTATACGGTAAATTTTAGGCATCCTAGCCTACAAATTTCCATATAAATCATAACTTCTTACTTACTCCTTCAGTCTTGGTATACAACAGTTTGTTTGAAAATGCCTGTAAACAGTCTAAAATGTAATACGTTATACAACAATCAAGGCCCCGCGGTATCAAAATACTTATACGGTAAATTTTCTTTGTTAGGCATCCTAGCCTACAAATTTCCATATAAATCATAACTTCTTACTTACTCCTTCAGTCTTGGTATACAACAGTGTGTTTGAAAATGCCTGTAAACAGTCTAAAATGGAATACGTTATACAACAATCAAGGCCCCGCGGTATCAAAATACTTATACGGTAAATTTTCTTTGTTAGGCATCCTAGCCTACAAATTTCCATATAAATCATAACTTCTTACTTACTCCTTCAGTCTTGGTATACAACAGTTTGTTTGAAAATGCCTGTAAACAGTCTAAAATGTAATACGTTATACAACAATCAAGGCCCCGCGGTATCAAAATACTTATACGGTAAATTTTCTTTGTTAGGCATCCTAGCCTACAAATTTCCATATAAATCATAACTTCTTACTTACTCCTTCAGTCTTGGTATACAACAGTGTGTTTGAAAATGCCTGTAAACAGTCTAAAATGGAATACGTTATACAACAATCAAGGCCCCGCGGTATCAAAATACTTATACGGTAAATTTTCTTTGTTAGGCATCCTAGCCTACAAATTTCCATATAAATCATAACTTCTTACTTACTCCTTCAGTCTTGGTATACAACAGTTTGTTTGAAAATGCCTGTAAACAGTCTAAAATGTAATACGTTATACAACAATCAAGGCCCCGCGGTATCAAAATACTTATACGGTAAATTTTCTTTGTTAGGCATCCTAGCCTACAAATTTCCATATAAATCATAACTTCTTACTTACTCCTTCAGTCTTGGTATACAACAGTGTGTTTGAAAATGCCTGTAAACAGTCTGAAATGTAATACGTTATACAACAAGCAAGGCCCCGCGGTATTAGCCGCGTTAATCCGAGACAAAAATAATAAATAAATAAATAAAAATCTTTATTCAAGGAATACTTATACCTGTGTACAGTTTTAGAGTTTGCAGAACCTACACCAGGTATCCAGTCGGATTCTGTATTGTAGGCTTGCAGTTCAAAAGTAGCCTATGTGTTGTACAGGGTTGCTGCATCTATAATATTAGCGAGCTAGCTTATGATTGTGTATGTGAATGTATCTAACAGTAGCCACGTTGTTGCAGACATCCCCTCGCAGGTGCCGCCCCTGACGCCGGGCACCAACAAGAAGATGGCCGAGGCGCTGAAGGCAACCTTCGCCTCCTGGGAGAAGGAGCAGCTGCGTCTCGGCGTGCCCAAAGGTAACTAGCATTTTATAATATTCTCTTTCTCTATTGTATAGAGTTTTTGCATATCTGAAGATAGGTCTAACATGCCTAGCCAATAAAAAAAATATCAGTTTTTTTTACGAAAGTTGCTGACTCTGCTGTCCAGATATTTCAATCCTTCCTTTATTATCTAGCCTCTAACACGACATAATAACTACCTATAATGACAATCAGTCGGGACTAATAAATTACATGTTGCCACCAATCACCTTCACCAATATATAAAAATAAAAAACTACAAATAAATGTAATTATTTACAGATTTTTTTTTTGCTTAGTCAGTGAACTAGTCTTAGTAACTTTTAGTCTTTGAATTTTTCTTTTATTCATATTATATTCTATTGAATCATCCAAGTCATACATGCTACACAACTAAGGTACTAGTTTAGCAACTTGTGCAATAAAACTCCAGCATGAATAAAGTCACGCCTCTTAAATTTATAGTGCCATGTAAAATGGATGGATTATTTTTATATCCGCCGTTACCTTTAGTACCGTCTCATTGATTGTGAGGTAAGAGAAATTAATTAAACAACGGGACTGACTTGTGTAAACTGCGCCACTTCTTTAAAGCAATACGCTTTATGGCCAGGAAGAAACTGCCGTAAAACCACAATTAATATAATTTTAGACATCACTCGTCCGACATCACAGAGATGGAACATCAGAACATGTTTTTCTTCAGAGTATTTATCAGTAAAGCAATGGGAAGGTAACTGCTAAGTAATACAAAATAATAGATTCTAATAGATAGTTGGTGTCCTAAAACGGCAGATGTCTGATGCGAGTGATACTCAAAAAAACTCGCTTTAAAAACCGTGTGCATTAAACATAAGACTTAATATGAGAATATTATATTAAAATTTTCAGTCTCTTTCATAAGATCTTTTGTAACAATATATTTAAAAGTCTTAATAAACGTCTCAAGCAACAGATTGCAAGTCCTTGAAGTAACTTGTGTATGATAGCGTAAGGGCCTGATAAAGGCTTTGTTTTTCCACTCGATGCGACGGGACAAGCAAAAACTGCAGTACTGTGTGCATCGGCCGTACCATACATGGTGCATTTGCATATGGTAATGTGGTGCGACGGCGCGGGCAGGGCTGTATTGAGTGGAACCTTGGTACTAGGGGCTTTGGTATAATTATATTTCGTAATTTTCATGCTTTTTAAACATGGTACCCAGTACTTTTATCCTACAGGCAACATTATATCTTCGCATTAAACTTGCTCATGTAATATTGATCGAACTAAACTTAATAATATATTATATTTGGGTTCAAGTGTCTAGTCTATTCTAGTAAATGTATTCTTTACCTTCGGTCATACTGTCGCTTGTGAGTGTCATCGTTTCAAGTGATTTTTGGTCTCAGGCCTTAAAATAACTAGGCACATGGGAGCAGGTATCATTAGAATAATTTCATACATTCTGGGATGTTTAAGTATGGACAAAAATAAAACTAGACCGTCAATGAATTTTAAATATTTTACCTTTTTTGTAATAAACAATAATCCAGCATTGAATGCAACACACAGCCTAGACTTAAATGTGGCTCAAATACTTGTGACAAAAACAAACCAATAAAAATATTGGGATATGCTCAATGTAATATTTTATCATTAAAAAACAATGATTGAAAAACTATCCACCCCATCTGCACCCCTTAATCCGGCCCCCATGCTATCGATAAGGCGAGCCTCCCCGCGCGGGCGCACCACACACCTCAATCGTTGTTGGTGGCTGCCAACTTTACGCGATATTTGTATCGAGGGATGGACGACTGATGCTAATTCCTCGCCTACTGCATATAGTGCATGGCGCCCACCTATGGAGACGGGATTGGTAGTTTGGACTGATGTGTTCTTTGTCTGATATCTTCTATAAGTACATATAATAAAGCGGAAAAGGGTGGAAAGACTAAACAATGAATATGTAAAAAAAAATGTTTGGAGATACTTCCAATTGATAGCAGAACACGATACAACATTTTTTAGATTTTTTGTCTGTTTATCTGTGTCCGTGTTTGTCTGTTACTGTACGCGTATGATCACGTTTTTGGATAAATGTACTGAAGTTTCAATAACATAATTTAATCATAAGTAATTATTTTCGGACGATATAAATAAAATATATCAATCTCCCTACCCTATTAATTGGGCAGTTGCGCACAAAATTTATGTAATTATAATTTAACTGGAATTATTACCATCACCGTAAATAAATCTCTGCATTGGTATTTATATTTCTTATTATTCGACTAGAATTTGCATACATAAACCCATATTTCAAAATGAAATTCGTAGTTACGAATCTTAAGCAAAAATAATAATTATGTCACTCAATAGCTCATTTGGAATGATATACCAAAATAGCCTAGTCCTCTAGTACCAGGCCCTTTGTTATGGTAATTGCAAGTGCATTGTATGTGATTGCGCCAGGCACGACAGGTGGCGGGGTCGGCGCCCGCGGCCGGAAGTGCGTGCGTCTGCGCAGCGTCTATTCGCGCTTCCGGTGTGCCCGCGCGCATCTCACCTAATCAAACTGCTGTAACTGAAACTGCGTTTTGGAGCTGAAAACTTTTTGAGAAACATATTTGGTCCTAAAAATAGTATTAATTTGTATTTCTATTACAAAGTATTGTCTATTAAGTCTATACAATGGATGAGGTTTGCAAGGTTCAAGTAGGTATTAGTAGAACGCTATTTTGTCTTGCGGAATAATGTGGCCTGTAGATAATGATCATGATTCATATATCAATTATAAATCTGAATGTATATCTGTAGTGTACGTTTTTTGAATGCAATTCTTATGTTATATAGCAAATAAAATTCAAATTTAGTACCAACAAGATTATTCAATACAGAAACATGGCCCTGTCTTCAATGCTTAGTGACCTTATCACGAAACAGCATAAAACTGAAACAAAATGTCGTCGAAATCGGTTTAATTGTTCAACATCATAAACTTCAGCAATAAACTCGAACTCGATAAACTTGACGAACGCAAGAAAGTAAATGGAAAACATCAATAAAGCGATGCCCTTCCTAATCCACGTTTAAAAGTTTTACAACTGCGACCGAATGTAGAACGAGTTTCTATACAAGAACGTTTAACTTTATTTATTTCTTTGGAACTGTCATTACGAAAGTTGTATCAGTTGGCTCGGATAACACAATGGTTGCACAGATAATGCAGAAACATAGCTGATTAAAACTGGTCCCATGAATTAAATACTTCTTTCAGTGGCCCTAATGAAGCCGTCGCAGTAACAATGATGGGCATGCGATAAAAAACGCACTTACCGAGAACCGTGCAGTATGGCGGCGATGCTTCATTTTATGATTATTTCTTTATTTTGTTTGCGTAAGCGTTGCAGTTACGTGTTATTAAAACAAACGTTATGGCAACCAGTCTCGTTATTCCACTTTTATGTCATTTCAAAGAAGATACCTTTTAATTTTATCGCTGTAATGTGAGCAACGAAGATAAAAATCAGTTCTTTTAATTGATTTATCGTATAAATGTTACTAAGCGAAAACAATTTAAATCTCAGCCATTAAGAGTTATTGTTATTCTGTAATCAAGTTATCACACCAAAAGCTTGGCCATTAAAATACCAGTAATTTAATTAACAAAGAATAAACAAACGGGATTTACATAGAGAATCGATTTGGGAGCTGTGAGACGACGGTTGTTGTTCACGTTACTTGTCCACAGATGTAAGATGTATCGACTATCGACAGGCTATCGAGCCATCGGAGACATAAAGTTGTCTTCTTTCTTCGATGGGCCAGATAACTCTGTGAGATGTACGGGCTGCCTCCACGCTTGCTAATGAAATCATGCGTCAGCAAGCGCTGTATTGTTCTAGAAGACAATCTTAATTTATTGATTAAATGATGTTGAATTGAGTAAAAGCATATAATTTACCTATATTTGTTAACAGTTTATTGGTAGTTAATTTGTCCGCTAAGATGAATTATATTTCCAATTATACAGTTAACCACAATATTTATTAATGTGAAGGTAGTTACAATCCTACGTTACGTGAATCCATACATTTTGATTACTATTCGTACTCTCTACGCCAGACGTTTATCACCAAGTCGAGTAAAAAGTTAAAATGTAAACAGAGGCAGACCCTTTCCCTCAGCGCACAGGAAACGGGCATTTTCCCAGTCATCGATTTACGCAACATTGTGCTGCGTCTCCGGACACTAAAAGCCATAATTAAACTAATTATTTATTATTACCTGCTCTCGCCGGGAAAAACTTGCGAGCCCTCTCTAGGGGCAATTTGTGACATCGTAACACCATAACTCCATTTGTATCGATTTACTTTTTATACCTTTTCTCGGTGAGTGACCGCGCGTTAGGAAAATTATAAACATGTTGATTGATTTGTGGGCTGATTTTCCTTGGCGGTAATAGCGGCGATTTGTGTGATATGTAGGTCAGTTGGCGTTAAATATCTTGGATGAGTCACTTTTAGGTTACATCTATTAGAGGGGTATTCTTGCAACAAAGTTTATCTGAGAAAATGATTGCTAAATAGCTATAGGTTAATCTTTTGGTATTCAATTTAGAGTTTATTCAAATTTATAAAGTCTGTTAATCAGCAAATTACTTGCCTGCTTCAAGAAAGCATGAGATGTTTACAGCTATTTATCATACATATCAGATAAATTTCAACAAATCATTAGAAAAAATGCTAGATGTAATAAACGCCAAAATGTATGCCAAAAAGATAACCTTGAGTTGTTGACACTTCTTATTGTCGATTTAAAAGTGATTATAACATATATTTCCACTAAGCTAGAAAAAAGTTAAAAAAAATCAAATTCAAAATTCATTTATTAATTGCGAAATATAGGTATTTTACAATGGTGGTGTTATGTACATATGAGTGCGCTATATTTCCACCCACAGGGCGTGTAAATTCCAATTAACAATTTAGGTATTACTATTACAATTTAATTATTAGTTTTAGTGCTAGACATATTTACTAATTGAGCACTAGAACTATCTGCAAAGATAAAAACTGTGCCAAAAAGACCTCCTTGTATATTGACACTTATCATAATGTCCATTAGTCATTTAAAATCCTTCCACTGCACTAGAAAAAATATATATAATACTCAACTATTAATAGTTCTAAACCCATCAGCAAAAATGTGTGCCAAAAAGACCGCCTTGTATATTGACATCATAATGTCCATTAGTGATTAGAAATCCTTCTACTATTAAAAGAGGCGCACAGCGAACGCGCGTGAAGGTCGCTTACTTCCGGCGCGTGTGGCAAGATCCGCAGTTAGCCAACCTCGCGGTTCGCTGCCCGCCTAATTGTTGATGTTGCAGCCCGTTGCAGCCCTACCATCCGCTCCACTGTTTTACTTACGAGTTATAGGGAATTCTAATTAGGGACTCTGTAGTTACACTTTCCGGCGGGCTTTTTTCGGGTCGGGTTTGTCGTGTCAACAATAGTTTTGTATGTTCTTGTAAACTAACTGTATAGAATTACGGACAGTAATTAAACTGACTATCATAATATATCTATTTCAATACATACGAGAATATTATGCACATATATTGACCTAAATAAAGACGAATAACTAAATTCACCTTGGTACAATGTAATTTAATTCAGTATTATTTTATTTTGATTCAAAGGTCATAATAAGATAAAAAATAATGTCCATAGTAGTTAGGACCCAACAACCAAATCTAAGATAGGTCCTCATATGAAGTAGTGTGAGCTGAGTACAGCTGTGTACAGCTGTGTACAGCTGAGCGTCTTAATCCACATTAAAACCGAGGGTTCGATAAATTTCAACATTAAAGTTAGAAGAACTTTTTTTATTGAATTGTACTTATATCTTATTTTCCTAACCATATCTTCGTTCTCCAGATCCTCGGCAATGGAGCGAGGCGGCGGTGGCCGCGTGGCTGCGGTGGGCGGCGCGGGAGTTCTCTCTCGAAGGCGTGGCGTTGCAGCAGTTTGCGCGTGCGCAGGGCAAGGACATCTGCGCCATGGGCCGGGAGGAGTTCGTGGCCAGGGCGCCTGCCTTCATGGGAGATATCCTGTGGGAGCACCTGGAGATACTGCAGAAAGGTTTGTACTACTTTTAATGGCTACTCTTACAGCTTAGTTTCCTTTGATATCTGTTTGAAAGATACTTCAACGAATTTCTCTTGATCTTCTTGTGCATCTTGTACTGAATAACAGAGTTTACGATAAAACCTAGGATACTTGTGACTCGAATGGAGTCAGTGGAAAAAATCTTGCGAGAAAAAAATACTAGGTATTTTTAATTTAGAAATCAATCAATTTCCAGATAAATGAGTTTTTTGATAGAGGCAGTGAAGTTTAACAATTTACTTTATTACATGCTAACTTATTTCCTACTTATCTCCTCAGATGTGGAGAAAGAGCGCTCCCTGCTGGCCAATGTGCCGCCCAACATGTACGAGAGCAACGTGTGCCTCCCCGAGTTGCCCGACTACATCCCGCCCGCCCACCACTACAACAACAACAACAATACCGGTGAGTACCACATACTTTAACATGTTAGCATTTAAACTTATTATTGAAAAATTAGCGAAAATGATCACGACCGGCAGGATTCAAACCTGCGTAATTCTGATAACCATCGGCTTACGCTAGGCTACGGTCTACTAACTGCCAGGAAAATCCACACTCATTTCCAAATATAACTAAAATTATCTTTACAATATTAAATTTAAGAAATTATTAAGAGAAATAATGTCAATGTAAAAGTAAATTGCTTAACCAAAAAAAAAATTAAAGTAAATCCATTGTAGTTCACATCATTGTAGTGTACATTTGGTTGGTTTACCTTTTTGTGTCTGACTAACCTAACGAGATGAGTAACAAAATAGTCGCAGTTCTTCGTCAAATTTAAAATACATACGTAAATGGAAAAGAAGGTAAGTTTTTTGCTTTGTCTTGTCTTACTTAAGAGAAAACTCAACATATAAAAATAACTGCCTAAATTCTCTAGTCTTCTGTATTAAATGTTAGCTAAGGCTCTACGCGAGTCTACGAATTTTCGTAGCTCCAAAATACAAGCAACAAACAATTGTTAGCCAATTTTTTTTACTTTTGCGTGTAAGATATTATTGTAGATTTGTGGCTTCTACAACTTATAAAAACACATAACAATCGCGCATGTTTTTTTAATAAGGCGTATCTAGATAGTTTTCAATACTAAAATATTAACTGAATTAACTTATTGACACAAACATTACACGTGTACCTATAACTAACTAGCTCATTCGGTGAAAAGAAAATTAAAAAAACACTGGCATGTAGCTGTCAATGATGCAACAAGCAAGCCCCCCGCGGGAATCCAGCCGTAAAGATAAGGCTTTATCAGCACGTTAACTACTGCACGATAAACTAGTGATTAGGCTTCTACCACGTAGCTATAAACATAGTACTGTCTATTGTTAAATCTGTAAAGAAATTTCAATATATTGTAGAAAATCTGTCGCTGATCTTTCAACAGCGTGTTTTAGCTGATTAGCTTTAGAGCCAGTAACATTTTTAGTAAAAAGCTTTAACTTTCGTCCCCAGAGTCGTTTGGTTACTTCTATCGTGACTTTGTGTTCAAATTTTATTCTTGTGTAAAAAAGTAGCTTGATTAACTATGTAAGCAAACATCATGATGAAATCGATTTGTAATTGAAAAGATTACGTAAAAACTGCAAACTATATAGGTATATTTCTACGCAACTGTATGTCTTAAAAACGTTCTAGCTTCTTGTATTAACCAATTTATATGATAAAGCTGTCGATAGAAGCGTAACATCTTAATGATTAATGATGGCGGATGCTTTGGACTAATCTTTACCGCGAACAGTTAATCTTTTCATGGCACAGGTTAATCGCTGCATAAATTTCAACATGGAAACACATATTACGTTGAATTATGCACGCATCATCTGTCCAAACTGGGATTTCTACACATATAGTCAATCAAAGATCGGGAACGCTGTGAACAAGCCGTTTCGTCATGCAAATATCTAGGATGGACCAATCAGCAAGCAAGATATGTCTTGACAATTGTAACTCTATCATGAAATAGTTAATTCGTTTCGTTCTATGTACGTATTGTACATCATCATCAGCCTTTCTTATATTTGTCCCTTGCTGAACTTATGCTTATCACAATGAATGCCACATTGTACAATCTCCTGCTTGACGCATCCAGTGCTTTCAGCCGATTTCGTCGTCTTTTTAAGTCGTTAGTTCTAAATGACCATAGTTAGCAAGAATAGTGGCCAGTCTTCGCAATTAATCATAGACTAAAACATATTTAGAGGTGTAATGAGGTGCTGCGGTATCTCACGTATAAAAGCCCATTTCCCTGTGATATAAAACGAGTGTTTATTAGGTGGTAAATCATCTTTGCGGGATGTTGTGACTGCTCGCGCTCGCTACTGAAATAATAAATTAAGCAATGAGATGCGCTGTCCACTCGACCGTTAGTACGGGTGGTCTGAACTTTCAGGACATTTTAACATGCAGTATTAATTATAAGTAAGTAAGAAAGAACTGTATAAAAGTGATTTTTTCTATCTTAAAATCAAGAGCCATGAAAATACATACACTATGTCAAAAAGTTATGTGTGTGTGTGTGTGTGTGCTTCACTAATATCGCTACAACGTTAAGATTGTATAGTTGTTCTTATTTTTGATACAAAAATTATGTTTGCAATGTCGTTATGAAAATCTTTTATCATGGTGCCATATGATAAAAGATCGCACTGCACCTCAATTTGCCTAGTGACAAAATATTTTACCCAATTTATCCAAGTCCTTGAAAACAACAAGTCTAAGACTACCATTTCCCACTGCTGCATCAAATTGTCCATACGTCTAGTATGATACCATGAGTTAGCAATAGATCTAAATTTACTTTAGGACAAAATAACTTTAGCCAGTTGCCCCAAGGCCTTGAAAACAACAAGTCTAAGACTACCATTTCCCACTGCTGCATCAAATTGTCCATACGTCTAGTATGATACCATGAGTTAGCAATAGATCTAAATTTACTTTAGGACAAAATAACTTTAGCCAGTTGCCCCAAGGCCTTGAAAACAACAAGTCTAAGACTACCATTTCCCACTGCTGCATCAAATTGTCCATACGTCTAGTATGATACCATGAGTTAGCAATAGATCTAAATTTACTTTAGGACAAAATAACTTTAGCCAGTTGCCCCAAGGCCTTGAAAACAACAAGTCTAAGACCATCATTCCCACTGAAGCATCAAATAGTGTAGATCTAGTATGGTTTCAGTCGGGTGCGCGCGCGTGGGTGGCGCAACCGACCTTGGCGCATATGTTCCGCTCTCTTTCAGACTGAGGTTTGGATCTTCTGCTGTGTGTATATGTGTCGCCTTCGGGGTTGTGCAAGGGTTAATGTTTTATATTTGTAGAGAAACCAACCACCACTTTCAGTATTTTCCGCCATTAAATTTGAATTACCAATAAGTAATTGAACTTTTGTAGCGCAAAGTAGTACAAAACCGAAAATGAAACAAAACGAAAATCATAGGCACCCAAAGACATATATTTTGATGCAATAATATAGCTATCTATACACTCTATAGATAATCTGATTATTGTTTTCAAGTGAATGTTTTCCGCCGTGAGAATTAAATTACTATCAAGACGGATGTTACTACTCTACTCAGTCAGACATCCTTTATCATATTGCTGAAAATAGTTGACGCAAAATTAAAATAAATGTGTTTGGAAAGCCAAATACCATTAATGAATACTTCAAAATGAATGAAGTTTAAATAAGCCTGTTCTGCTACATTTCATTCCTTCCATCGCATTCACATAAAATTAATATCAGGCAGAAAATAACACAGATGTTAAACGTCACTTGAATCTTATCTATAAAAGCACCTGCGATACGTCCTATAAGTAAATATAATAAGTTTATATGTTTACGCAATACAATGTAACCGATGTACTATTTTTATTAATATCTTGCAACTATACGCTTCAAGTAACATCTGTTATACCCATGCTAGGCAGTTGCGTGGTCCACAAATACCATCTGTATGTACTGAAATAAACTAGAAACAAAAAGGCGAGTTATTTATAGCTCAAGGAATTGTGCATAGGTTTCACATTAATTTCTCAGTTAGATTCCTATAAAGACTTAACAGGTTTAATTTAAAACTTGATATACTGCGCTTTTGCCACATACTCGTATATGTAGATAAAATGACCTAATGCTCGACAGTTAATACATTTTTAGGATATAGCTTACACAAGAGTTACATTTCGTTTTCAAGATTTTCAAAAGTGATTTCTTTTTACTTCTTACATCACGTACACAGACTTATGTCCCTTATACATTTACTTGATTCAGCTCCTCCTCAGCTATGCTGTTATCTGGTCATTACATCCCCAAGCCTATCACCGCCCCTTCCACCGTGTCCTCACCTTCGCCACTGCTCCGTGCGCGTGCGCATCATGACCTCAGTGCCCATTGTACGACCACGCTGCTTGCTCATCTTCACCTTCCAAATCCACTTGAAAGTTCTGTGTCGTGTCTAATTAATTAACTCCTCATATATGACATATATTATATAGTTAATTATATTTATACTTCTAATATTTTAATTTTTAATAGGACAACCGGCCCCGTCTAACGAAAGCGGTGATAAGTGACAAGTGATTTGTGTGATTGGTCCAATATGGCGGATTTTGACTCCGGATAAGATATGTTTCTGCATCCGGGGACTTGGTCTAGGGAGTCCACAGACCTGGACCCTTTGTTGATCTGGCGAGGTGAGTCTTTTGGTAATAGGATTTTGTTAATTCATGTCTATTGTCATAAAAATAAATATAAATGTGGCATAAAGAAAAAATGTCATGCAAAAAGGAAACACTTGAGAAATGTACCTACTAATGCATTTATAATAATGTTTTTTTTAATAAAAACTCAAGGCTAAGCCTTAATACAGTCCAGAAGGTCTTGAGCCGTCACACATAGGTAAACGGCTTAAAATTTCTCACGTTGTCCTCGAGTCAAGCCGAGCGTTACAAACGAATGCAAGTGGGCCGACGAATCTGAAGGTTAACGCACAAAAACACAATATTTTGCAAGTGCAGTGGTATTAATAAAGCGTGTAGTTATATGGCTAATGTTGGTGGTGCAATGCGGCATCCGCGCTGTCGCAAGGCGCGGGCGCATCCTCGCGTTGCGCACTAGCCGCTAATCGCCGGACGCGCGCGCAGCCCTCAGCACTCCACTTGCTAAATACGCTATTATGTCTCCAGCTGAAAACCCTCATGGTCCACCTCTACGCCGTAGACGCTGCGTAGGCGCCGTCATACACCATTATCTCATTCACGACTCTTACGACTCCATAATCATGTCCAATAACTCAAGCGACTCCTCCGTAATAAATGAACCACTTATCACAATTAATTATACTGTCCGAAGTCATCCTTGTCCGTCATAACTAAAATTTATTCCACCGATTGCCGCCGTAAAGTTTTCCACCTAAGAACTACTTATCTCGTTTATAAATACATCATTAAGACGAAAACGTGGATCATTATAAAAAGTTGAACTGCAATAAAGCGTTTTGAGAACTTGAAAAATATGACATCATTTAACAATCTGTATCGGACAGTAAACTCCATGGGCATCCTTATTAGCCCATTAGCTTATATTTACGAGTTATGCTTACCTACGTAGGTATGGTATACCGGTGACGCCGCTGAGCCAATCAGATTAATTTATTTCTTTATACGTGGCCTGTTAAAAGAACAGGGCTAACATTGATTCAGTCGTGGCTGAATAAAGCCCCGCCCAGTACGACCGTCAATCCCCTACCACACACACATACACACACGGTGTTTTTATGAAACCACATAATCCGATAAATGGCCCGATATTCAAATGCAAACATCAGTTAATTCTCAACAACGTGATAATTGCAATCACAACTCTATCGAGATGCAATTAAGATATGAATTACTAAAAAAACATTAATAGCAACGTTGATACCATTTTTGGTGTCTCTAAATGGAGGTTTATGTAAAAACCATTTCCTTTACATAAGTACACATTGAATACTTGGCTATAAACATAATTTTATGACTTTACAAGTCAGACATAGTCATGAATAGACAAGAATAATGTAATTTACAACACAATGCCTCATAACTGTCGATGGGGTTGAAGTGTAGACATGTAAAATACTGAGCTTTCTAAGATATCAATAAAAAGATACGTGTCATTTAGTTTCGAGCGGCCACTTCCGGCGGCCATTGTGCCTCGGCCAGGGAGCTTCCGGTGCAACCCGATACATACTCCTGCGCACGTGCGCGAGCTTTTCAAATTTCGAACTACTTTTCGATTTTTCTACAAAGGATGTTTGAGGGACAAGGAATGGAATCATGCTGCCAAATGATGTTAGGGGTGGCTATAACATGGAATTATGTCAATGGACAAAAACTAACCAATAGGGCTGTATGTTCATTGTTTATTCTGTTTTAAGGTTAGTATTGGTAATTTTCATAATTAAATACATGTACTTTAAATTTTTTTAATAATGGATAAGTTAACAATCAAACAAGTTGCATACTGTTGTGATGTGCCAAAAAATTACGAAATAAATCCTAACTTTGGCCTTATTACTAGCAGTTTGGCCGTCTCTATGTCTACATAAAACACTCTACATTAAACAACCTGAGACCCATGTACAAAACGAACAAAAGATTAAAAAGACATTGGCACAGACAAGTAAACCCAGGTGAGCATAAAAAGGCCCAACCCTCGAGGGTTGGCACACGAAAAGAGCAAAGGGTTTCTTTGATACGCATTAGGGGGCTCACAGGTCCAACCCTGAGCACCCCTTGTCCTCCATAAGAGCCCTTGCGAAGTACCTATTCAATCAGACCTTTTTCATTTTGTTCACCTAGTTTAGTACCTCGATATATTTATACTCGAAATATTCCAAATTGGATTTGTTTGTCAGTGTTATTGTATTCGAATAAAGGGCAAAGGGTCAAAATGGCGCAACAAAGGATAAAAGTTGGTCTTATCATCGCTTTACAGCTATTTTAATATCGCAGTGTATTGATAAGTTAGTGGATGCATAAAGCTTTAATATATGCGTTTGCTTTATTGATCTATGGCAGTTTCAAGACGTGATGTTATCGTTTAGTTATTGATAATGAAAAGAGGGATTACAAATAACATTTAGGTTCTTTTTGGTATAGACTCGAAGGTATCAAGATATTTGATTTGTAATGTTAGTTAAAAACTTGTTAAATGAAATTAAATTGATATGACAATCTATTTTTATTCGTTTTTTAAATGTCTTTATTTACAATATTAAAACATAAAAAACAAGGGACTAAAAACTAAACATATGACTTTTAACTACAAAAAAAGGGCACTTAGAAAATCTTAAAAAAAACATAAAGATAGACTAAGTGCTCCAGCCCACTGCGAGAGGGCAGCGTGCCCAGCATACTGGCCGCATTACCACGCTGGATGGCAATGCAACAATTTGTTTGTTTAACTATACCCATCCATAATGCACTCAAATTTGGTTGGATATGCATAGATTAACAATGCATGTGTTGATAAATAATTAATTTATTCGTCTGCGAACTTCAGCAGCTATGTGCGAGTAAATATATGTTTTTTGGTAGGTATTTTAACGCTGTTTATCAGCGTATCACTGTGGGTATATTCGTGGAATTTTACACAACGAACTCTACATGTTTGATAAGGCGTATAAAATTACTTTATTAAGTTGTTAGGTACTTTTGTCTGCGCCACTTTTATTGTTCCTTTGAAAAGCGGCTTTTATCTGTTTTTGTAAGAAATTTTAGTGAGTTTTTCAAAGTGCGAGATCCTTACGATTCTGTAATTCGATAAATTTTGCAATTTAGCAGGTGGAGTTCTTTACACCTTTGTCTATTAGTGTGGGAATTCTTTGCGAGTTTCGAAGTAAAGGAGTTCAAAACTGGTTGAATGGGAATTGCGAATAGGTTTAATACAAGTGTCGGATTACTGATGCACGCCGCCAAAGCTCGCCGGCGGCGCTTTGAAGTGCCGAAATCAATTAATTGCCTTATTTGCGCGCTACGCTCGCTGCAGAATCTCCCGCAAAAACAAATATTTGCTGAGACTTCATTATCCGTTATTAGTTTGCGCGTTTTAATTGTTCTTTGAATGAATACTTCGTGGCTTGGACTTGAAAGGGTAATATTACTTTACAAACAAATTTCGATGAAAGGAAACGTTGAGCATGATGAATAAAATGATGATGATGGATAGGCCATTTGTTGTTTTTTTATGCAACATAAGTCACGTTTAACTAAAAAACGACATGATTTTAATCTGACGTTTAAACCAAACGAGTTTTAAATCCGATGCTCTTTAATATATCCCATCACACAAATCAATGCTCCTATCACATGATAATAATATCACCAAATAATTTATCTTAAAACAAATTAGCCATTTTTTCATTGAATGCCTATTTATAAAAGGCAAGATAAGTAGGCATGTGCGCGTTCTGTGTACGATAGCGGGTATCGCGTGCGCGGGCGCAGGACGGCGTGGGCGCTGTCCTTCCAACTGCCCCTTAGATAACGTGTCGCATTGTCCTATTCATCTCGCCACTACAAACATGTCGACCTTTTTTTCATAAACTTATCGACCTTTTTTCACAACCCTATCAACCTTTTTTCACTACCATGGCACAACAACCGCCATTTAACAAATGTTAACTGCCAGTGCTGCCACTATCAGAAGCCGCATCTTGTTTTTAGAACACCGATAATATTGCCTGATTGACATTTCTAAAGATATGCATACTTCGTGATAGTGCGTTGATAACGAAATACATTGCTCGCTGGCCACTGGCACACAATGGTCTACTTTAGACGTTATAAACGCTCGTGTTATGAGCATAATCAAAGAACGTTGAGTTGAGTATAATATTCGAGCGCTGCGCAAATCCGATCCGCAAGTTCTACTTCAAAACAAATGTCACAATCATAATGTTCTTAGAAATCGTTCCAAATTTAAACGTGGATAAATGTCGTATCTCGCGCCACCTCGACAGATGACGGAGGCCGAGAGATATAAATTATTGGCACCGGAAGTGACGTCCCGCACGCTCCAATTTAAAACACACGACGAGCGCTGTGTCGATACTCTACGCGCTCTCTGGACGCGAGGAATACAGTAATCATTCCATTCCCTCAGAAACACTTCCACCGGTCCAAATTCAGTGTTTATTTTCCAGCAAAAAACCAAATTGAGGTTAATGAATGTCACAGTAATATACCGTATCCTTAATTCGCCGGAAATAAAAATTTTATACCCCAGTCTCATAGAGAATACAAATTGAATTTCAAATTAGAATTCAATCAGTTTGTATAATCGACAGCACCGGATGCTCTGAGCTTTTTTTAATTATTGCAAAGGTTATGCGCGTTAACCCAAAAAAAGCTTTTATGTTGTCAATGATCGGATGTGTGTAATTATATGCAGCCGTTAGGTAGGTATGTATATACGGAGCCCATCGGTCTCCGCGCTGACAGTTCTGGATGAAGTGTTCCCGCTCTCGGATTTATGGACGTTTTCAGTGTTTTATCTAAAAAAGATTGTTTATCTGGCGCTTCCGTCGCCTGCCGCGGCCGATACGCTCGCTAACGCTTTATTGTTTACACTTAATGTAATTCAAAGCAGGGAATTCCTCGGTAAATTGTGTTTTTAAATTTAAACACGATGGGAACGGTGGCACCTTACTTTGTGAATGTCGATCGCCGCCGGTTTATTTCAATCTTTTTACGTTTTGCGATCGATTTTACGCCGATGCCATACGTAATGTTTGAAGTTTAAAGCCGGCGCTTTTGTGTTAATATCTTTGAACACGATCTGGAGTTGACCGTCACGGTTCAGTGGTAGTTGGAAAAACTGTGTAATTTATACCATGTCGTTGTTATCGCCGGCTGTGCGCTACTAGCTGCCTCAATACGACTATAAAAAACCTCCATCTACGTTCTAGCGTGGTTGGTGACCGTGACGAACGACGTCTGCTAGAATTATACTTTATCTATACCTTAGTCACTTTGAGCGACTTGAATACAAGTTGTTGGTCCCTTTTTTGGACTTAGGTCCCAATCTTCCGAATTCGGTAGACCACTGAATCGACTAGGACTAAGACAGCTCAATTATTTACTAGATATGGAAGACCACCAATTCGAAGATATCTTTTGTGAAAAAATACAAGAAAATAGCATATAAAAGGTGATTAAAACCTATCTCTCGCTCATCAAGAGATCCATTTCCCTAATGCAAGCCACAGCGATGTTCTAGGAGATTGTGCCAGTTTTCTATCGGAGACAATATCCGTACGTGTTTGTTTCCGCGCGCATTTCTTCAAATATGGGAAACTCATTTCCCGCGCCATTTCCCGCGGAGTCTTCCCGCCGGCTTATAGCGTTGTCGTCGAATGCATGCATCTATAATTATAGCTATACCTAGCTCATGCCTAGTATAAGAAGATACCAAGATATTATTACCTATATCAAGAAATCATAGTGTTGCATTATGCATAAAATTATTTATTTATTTTGTAATGTTTATGATTTCAATAAACATTTCTTTCTTTATTTCTTTCTATACTTGTGTAGTACACGCGTACTTGAAAACTTCAAGAAGCGAACAAGCTAAGACTAAGCTAAAATAACCTAAGCTAAGCTAAATGTATGTAACGTTCTTAATACTTTAAGAACTAATCATTTAACTAATCATCAGAAGGTACTAATCATTTTGGTTATAGTTTTATAACTTTAATGAAAAATCTTTGATTTTAATCCTATACGATATTATATAGGTATCGTTTACAAAATTGAATAAAATTGAGCCATACGATAAAATAGGCATATATCTTGTATTTCATGTCGTTGTCTAGACTCTGTCTCACAGCGACATCCTAGTGTCTCCTCTAAACTCCTAATTTGCAAGTAAAATCCGTAGACAAGGGATATTACTCATACAGACGTCACTACCACACACGTAACTCAATATTTTATACCTGCAGATAAAAAAATCGGCGTCTTATTTTCCGATGGCGTCGAAATCGCTTCCTCCGGAGACAATGGCTCTCTATATCCGGCTACACACGTGCTCAGGGTATTATCCGGGACTGAATGAGCCCACCCCCGGGTAACTTGACCCGGTTCCCGCCCTGGAGCGAACATAATGTTATATAATATTATATACCCTGCCTCGTGCCCTCCCATCTTCAAAGTTGTTCAAGTATCAGATATGGATATTGGAACATCTGGCAGAGATCATTGTCAACATCCTCATGGTTAATGATTGGATTAGGATCGAATTGAGACACGATCAAATATGTTCGAACGCTTTTGGTTTTCAAGAAAATCGGTCAACTTTAACGTCAATT
Organism: Macaria liturata; assembly: GCA_964023185.1. Taxonomy (NCBI): domain Eukaryota; kingdom Metazoa; phylum Arthropoda; class Insecta; order Lepidoptera; family Geometridae; genus Macaria; species Macaria liturata. Next base: position 6,258,020 of record OZ026809.1, read on the forward strand.
TGCTTTTAATCTTTTTATTTTTGGAACATTTTACTCGTTGCTAAAAAGTTCCAAATTTAATGAAATAATATTATACAAAAATAACTTAGTTACAATACGATAATATTAACAAGTAAAAACACTCTTACAAATAATAACTTAAGCCTAAATCAGAATCCGCGAGCAGGGTACGCTGGCAAAAATATTTAAAGTTACAAGTTTATTTATTCATTTACTTATTTAATTAAATAAAAAAATATAAATATTCCGGGACATTGCACACACAATATCTTCGTCATTCGTTCATTCTCCACAGTTCAAATTCAACAACACAATTCCGAATGTATAATACAAAAAGAAACACACCCGCATTGAAACAATTACAAATAGAACAAGTTTATACATAGTTACATATATATTATAGTTTATATACGCAGAGACTTCAGTAGCTCATTATGTGAAGAGCAAAAGGTCATTGCTAGTTGGTCGTACATTATTGTTACATTAGCGGTAAACGCTATTGTTGCCGTAACGATGCGAATGGAACTAAATTTAAATTTCAAGTGGGTGCCACAGTCTCGCGTTTGCTGGTTCACGACCAGGGTTGGCTAAGTTAGGTTACCAGTGGCTTGAAATATGTTTCATCCCTTGTTTTTTTATCCGTGGGTCGGATGACATGTTAAATTGTAGGTCCCGGCTGTTTGTCTAGTATGGCAGTCGTAAAGCTATGTCAGAGGCTCTTAGAGCGGCTTGTTAAACCCTCGACACCAGAGTTGGCCACTCTCATTCGATATGAAGAAGATCCCTTCTATACTACATATAGCCTTGTGTACTTATTCTGTAGTTTAAATCTAGTACAGGCATTGTCCAACTTTAACTACAGCAACTTCGTCGTCACATATCTTTTGAATCATTTTTTACTGAAATACCAAGCACATTTGCCTTTTTAGGCTTGTTGTTAAAATAATGATGTACGTAGATACTAGATAAAATTTCATTATAAATGCCATATAAGACATACCTTTAATACGTTAATTTCAAGCAAAAATGGTCAAAAGCCCAACTGTGATGTGTTAAAAATAATCGAATAAATTGAGTCAACGCTATCCTAAAACATAATCTACAAACGTATTCTACATTGCGTCTACAATAGTACATGATAACCCTAACTTCAATGAAACAATAGGAATCGCTTCAAGGTCGCGCCGTCACGGCCATTATATTATAACGTAATTATTACCTACCACCTCAACCACGTGAATTTTGCGAAACAATCATTTGCATGCCTCGGATTTTAAATTGGAGTTGTACGGTAGCTGATATTTAGTGGAAATTGAATATGGTTCACTTAAAGAACCACACACACACGCAGATACACACAGTACTATAGTATTTCTAGAAAAGTTTTAGTTGTTGTGTACAGTTTTTAGTCAATACTTTTGTAAAGGAAAACTGGTTAATATATCGTTAAAAGTTTTATTTTATTACACTTGATGCTTGGATTTCGGACTAATTTAGAGACCTAAAATAAAAAAGCCTGAAAAAAAATGCAATTTAGACAAACCGTTCTATTGTTACCTTATACAAAATAGCAAAATACTCAACTGTAATTCTTAAAAATTAAGATAATGCGAATACTTAGTCAATTATTTTAGAAAAAATTGCAAAATCATTATCATTTTATATTACTCGTCCGCTACATACAGGTACCTAAGCTTTTTTTTCCTTGTCCTTATTGTCACCACAGAGCAATGCGAGAAAAATATTATTTTACAATATGTACATGTTTTCTTTGTTTAGAATATTACATACGTATCTTTGATAAGTCAAAGGTACATATGTAATATTCTATGTAATAAATACTCCTTACAATAGTGCCAGTAGTATTGCTGACAGATAAATGATCGCGAGGTGCGTCAGCACTTCCATTATGTTCCTCATTATCTGGCCGGCGGATCGCTCTTGACAATTTAATCGTGCTGTTTTTATGCCCCAAGACAATGCCACGGTGTTCGCAGAGAAGTAAGGGAAATTAAACTGGTGGTTTGGTTTTTACGCGCTGAAAATGGTGGTGGGTACAAATAAAGTCTTTTTTTAAGCCTGTAAGTAAAATTTGCTTTGTCAAATGAATGGAACACATACTTATACGTTAATCGTAGGTACATTTAAAGAAACTTACAAAAAATCTTTTCGTCGTTTGTACTAAAAACATTATCAAGATTAGGCTTTGGTTTGCAGCAAAAATCATAGCTCTATCAATTATTACATATTCTTTGGGAAATCCCTGTGAATTAATATTGATCTAGGACAATGCTAATTCGTCGATATCCATCATCGTTGAGGGTGCTTCGGCAAAAAATCAACGGTCGCGCAACAGTTGGTGGCGAAGCAGGTGGCGCGACAGGTCCCCGCGCGCCGCCCCGCGGAAAGCTCGCAGTCGTTGATTAGACGCGACGCAGGACGGTCGTGCGCTCTACTCCGCGTGGAAAGCTCGCTCTTGTTACGATTTATTTTTAACTTCGGTTTTTCTATTGAGATTTTTTCGATAATTCAATTTACAGTGTGTTTGGTACTTCTTTTTTGTTTAATAAATATTTTTACTGACTAAAAAATCGAAATAAATAAATTGGAAGTGTGGGTGAGATGTGTTGTTAGTCTGTCAGTGCCAGAGTCTCGGGGTGGGCCCCGTCGGTCCGCCATGCTGCTGGTGGAGGCGCCGCGCGAAGCCGCCGTGCCGCCGTGCGCGACGCCGCTCGACCTCCCCATGTCCACTCTAACTAAACTAAACTTCACAGACTACAGTGCTAAAGTGAACAAACAATATGACTCGACAGACCCAAGAGACCTAGACTCTAGACTTAGCTACGAGCAAGCGCTGGCGAGTGTGGCTCGGCTTAACTATGAACAGTCGGTGGCCAATAATGGGAAAATGCATTATGTTGAACAAAATAGGCTCGCCTTCGATCCTTCTATGGACCCCATGTGTGATCCTGCTTATATGACAGGTTGGTGAGATGTTATATTTTAATTGTAATATTTTATCATCATCATTAATATTTTCATGTTGTAGTTCGGAGGTCAGTTGGCTAAACTTCTTGCGATCTCATGCTGCTTCTTTTAGATGCGGATATCTTAGCTTCGTTCATTTCTTAATGTCGTCTAGTTATTTCATTTTTTTCATATTATTATTTTATGGTATTTACCTATAAGAAATATTAGGTACATAGGTATTTTAAAAAAATTGGATTTTGTTACTCTTTACAATTATTTCGAGATATTATTTTGCATGTCTACATGGATAAAAGAATATAAAATCATTTATTTCATGAATTTAAAAATAAATTTGCAGTGCGCACAATTTTAAGTTCAATAAAAATTATAACTTTATTCATGTAGTGTATTTATTATTATAAATATATATTATCAACGATTGCAAAAATAATGAAAATTATTATACAAGTACATATCATGGAGAACCATGTTACAACAAATTTAACAAGCCTTACTTTATATAATTTTAAATATTATAATATCAGTAAAGTATGTTATTGTCATGAATATATACTGGTAGGTGCGCAACAACTATTGAAAAATAACTAATTGCCAATTAAGTTAATGAACCGCGATTCTTGTATAATTTTCCCTGTAAACTAAATCCAGACTGAAAGAGTTCTTTTATTCAAGCAGTTATTTAACTTTTAAAGCTTAAAACAAGAAAATAAATATTAAAGATAACAAGATTACCTACATTAAAAAAGTAATATTTTTACCTAAGGAAGCGACTAATATAATTATGATAGGTACATTGGTAATGTTTATGAAAAATCCCAATATTTCAAAATATTTTAATTATTTAAAGCTATTTTTCTATAGGAAACATAAAAAACTACAACTACTATACATACTTAAAATAAAAATATTTAAATCTGTTTGTAAACCTGTGTGTACTTAAGATACATTTTGAATTCTAGATTTAATCTTATCACTCGTCCCTGAATACTAAATTGTCGTATCGGGCTAAAAGAAAACATTATGAAATTAATGCAATGAAAAATCCGATGAAGTTATAAATAAGCGTTCATTGAGAAGTTCGAAGCTGCGAGCGGAAGCACTTTCGCCGCCGCCATGTTGGATCCGGCGGCGCGAGCGCTCCTCGCGTCGCTTCCGCCGAGTGACGCGCACGCGCCTGCTTTACACACACAACACATACACATTTGCATACACAGCTTACGTGAAAATCATGTAAACTCACATCAACCAATGATACACTTCGCAGGAAGAATTGACAATGACTAAACAATATGACATTATATCAAAGCTTAGTTCTGAATTGATGGAGAGCCTACTTCAATTGAAAAACTTGTTATAACCAGCTAATCTTAGATTTGCAAAAATAATAGGCGATTTCTTGCAAAAATACATTTGTCATCCATTAAATAGCAGCTAAAACATAAAAAGTTAATTAAGTTTACCACCTGCCTAATTTACAAATCTTTATCTGTTAAATTTATATTTTATTCAACAAATGGAGTATTAATAGCGGAGCTTAAGTAGATTCTGTGAGCGTGCAAAGCAATTAGTTGTAGAGCGATTTTTATAGGTTTGATTTTGAGTCTTTGCACGTATTTTTATGAATATTCATGGTTCCTTCAGATTTAATCGTTGTTGTCGGTTGTCAGTTTAGCTGGCCAGTGGCTGCTCATAAATGGTGCCCATTCAGAGATAACGGTGCTCGGTCGCTCACCTTTAAGTAATAGCTTCCTTCCTAATACGGGCGGCACAAATCCCATACTATACGTGAATGCAATCGCGATTTGCAGACGATTACCAATATTACAAAGCACCAATCTTGATGACTTGGTGACTCAAGATTTTAGAAAAGATTGACAGGTCGATGACATCGTAAATTGTGTTTATGAGACAGCCTCTACTCCGGTCGCACCGGTCAGACGTCAAGTTTGATGGCTGATACTAATTTTGGTGATATTGAAAATTAACAGATTTATAAGAAAATCATTGCCGATAAAAATTTTAAGCATAGTCATTATTAGCTTTATCGTGTACACAAATTTATGATATGTTATATTTTTACTAAAACAGTACGGCGACTCGGCGACCTTATCCTAATCCTAAAATTATATATTATTCATAAAAACGTTTGTGTCCAAAAACGCGGTAAGTTATTAAAACCGCTGACACACCACTGTCAAATCTAACAGGCCACATCTAAGAAAAACAAATAAATAAAATTCATATTGATACGAGACGGCGTCGTTACGTTAGAAGCACCTGCCTAACCCCAGATGTCTCGCAGATGACCACAAACATGTGGCTCACAATAAAACAAACATCTTTAGGTATTCTAATGAACACCATGTTGCCTACTCATTAATACATGTTATCTAACCCGTCGCAATGCCGTCGATTGACATAAAGTGTAAATTAAAAAACGTCTAAATTGAAAATAAAAACTAATTAATAGCAATGCTGAATGCGTGTTTTATATATAGCCTGACTTGTTTGTACAACTGTTAGTAGATGTCTAATCATTTAACTGCAACACTGCTACTAACTTTAACACTATGATATATCATGAAAATATTATCGATAAATTCTGTAAGAGTTAAAATATCACTATGTAGATTTATCTTTTTATAATCAATCAAAGTTACACTTCAAAAGAGCTCCGTTAAATTGTAAATTGTGTGAGTACGTCATATGTCAATTTTCTCTTTTTAAATTGTTTGTGTTGCAAGTACCAATGAGCTGTAGTAACTATTGAAATTTATGTCTTACACCATCCATTTATGTGTGTTAAAATGAAGATGTAACAAACGGCAAGCTCGAAGCAGTGTTGCTTAGAGGCAGGATGTGCGGCGGAAGCGCCCGCATCAATGGCTTCACGCTCACCTGACGTCACACGATTCAACACTGCATCGTGGATTATGTCATTTTAGTTTGACTAAGAACCAAGGATTTTATATTTCATCCCTCTCTTATTATTTCCATGCTAAGAACTAAACATTGCATTTGAATTTGGAATCTGTCAAAGATTGGATAGACTTCGTTCTGTTTTTATTTGCAAATTTACTATAATTTGCGCGGCTAGTTCTATTTTTTGTAATAGAAAAAATTGCCAGAATGTTAATGATTTGCCATAAAATACCGTAATAAAGCACAAATAGTTGAGATTATCACTCAGTTCTCATGGTTCCCCGTTGCGAATTCCAATATTTAGACTCATTTATTCAAATCTTGGCAAATTAACGAAACATAATACTTTCGCCAGCGTGTAAAAGTTCGGTTCGCTAAACAAGCTCCATTTGACGCTCGTATTTCTTTCTTAATTACAATCAAACCTGTTTCGGGCCCGAGCGTGAGAATGTCCACAAAACTGTTACGTCTAAATGTGATCTTCGACCATTGCCAATAATCGATAAAACGGGCTTGCATAATTTTATTGCATCTTGTTTTGACCGCTTCATCGTTGTATTATGCAAGTTTCAGATTACACACTGAACTTGCAGAATTACTGTCTTTTTGGTCATCGTTTTTTGACATCTGTAGAACATAGATTTGGTTTATGGTTTACAGGATTCTATACATTTCACCGATGCTTTGTACCTAAACTTCGAAACTTTCAAAAACCAATGTGACTAGCGTTCATAAGTCCACAACTAACTATCAATGCAAAATCGATGCTAACTTATTTCTAAAACACAATTAGATAACAGCTAGTGGGTAGGACGTTAAGGCGCGGCATCCACACGCCACTCGGGAAGTGTCGACGATTAAACTTTTCGTCTGGATTACGGCGCGACGAGGCCGGAAGTTGCCATATTCGTTTTATGAATGGACGGCGCTACGTGACGTGTGTGACGTCACAACATGTGGCTAGTGTAGGCCCTCGAGTGCAGTGCTCTTTGGATGCGTTTGAAGTCAAGTTCATGCGATGGACTACAAATAGGTTGGGGATATAGGAGTATTGTATGTGTGCTTTATCAAAGCCGGATCATTTCTATAGGCAGTATACAGCTATAGTCTAATATATGAGCATAAGGCATAAAGTAGATACAACGTTTATAAACAAAATTACATGAAAAAGTATCTATGATAGTTCATCCAAGGAAGCTTGCTAACCTTTTATCATATGATAGAAGGTTAGCAACATATTCTTATAAAAACATACATTTTCTAATATCAACTTCATATGCAGTTGTGACAGATTGGAAAAACAATATGAACTGCAGTGGCTTTTCATTGAGATGATGATTAATCATACACTTAGATAATCATTAGATTATTTTATACAACACTAGTAAATTAAAAAAAAAAAACGTTCACACATCCTGCTAAACTTCAACAATAAATTATTAGTTTGCCTTTAATACCAAATCGGCTTTAAAATGGTCAAAAATGATAATAACAGCGCAGGTTTAATGGTTTCCCTTATATCCGCCGAGCGTCCTGAAAATATGACAGCCTTTGTGATATAAACCGAGCAGGCGGGGGCTAACAGGGTTGCCAGTTTATATTAGCCAGTCGATATATTGGTATTTTCTACTGGCAACCTTTATGCGTATCTATTGTACTTATTAAACTAAGCAAATGTCTAGTATGTAAATTCTAAAGATCCTTTATTCGAAAAATAATCACAAAAAAGATAACACTAAACAATTTGTATGTATGCTATTAATTAAATTTCTCTAATAACTTTTAGCTCAATATATGCACAGGTTGTGTTCGATATAAACTACTACTCTAGTTCTCGTGGAAAATAATTTTATTTCCCTCTTTCCAAAACTGAATGACAACGATTGTGGCTTTTCTTTTAATCTTCAGACAAATTTTCTACCCCCCAGACAAGTTTCCTAGTTTCAACTATAACCAAGAGACGTTAGACATCAGCCGGCAGCCCTGCGCGGGCGCATGGTTTTTGTAACGATCGCGGCACGAGCGCAGGTGGCACCGCACCTGCTTCGCACCGACATAACGTATAGACACGGCATACTGCACGATACTATACTGGGTTAGGTACTTCTAACTTGGTTACAGAAGTGTTCAAGTCATGTCAGAAGCTCTTAGGGCGGCTTGACAAACTCTCGATACTCTCATTCGATAATAAGAAGAACTGAAAAGTTAAGTACCTAACCGTTGACTTCTACATGTTGATGGATTGATCGACGAACATACAAAAAAAATTACCGTTGACAAGCTCAGTGCAACCACAAACCAGTCGAGTACTAAAAGTAAAAAAAAAAATAGTGCTCGTGAAAAATACCCGCCAATCGACTAGCATAGTCCAATGTCTAGCAGATTGTTAATGGGATCAGCAAATTCAAGGTACAATTTTCTTCAACAATAGGAACATGAGAAAATACTTACGATTCTCTAACATTTTGCACAATATATTATTTTTCATCGATTACCTATTTTCGTTGTCTTAAGTTTTTTAACTACAGGGTCTGGCTATCAATTTACGCTAAATTTTTAATAGATAAAACCCTGTAAACATCGAATGTCCTCGCATTAGGTTGCTGATGCAATATCTACGTTGCCATATTAGTCTTAGTTACCTACATACTTGGTTAGAAATTCCTGACTCAATCAATTATCTCCTTTAAAATAATTCTTTTATACTTATTTCTTTGAAAAAGCTTACTATTCTGTGTTCCTTTCACTGTTCCTGTCTGTAACTTCAAAGCTCTACGATGCATTAAGTCTAGACAATGTAATAGCGGAACGATTTGCGGATAGCTACGAAGGTTTTATTGAACCTCCATCGGATTCCCAAGAATCGTTTACAATCAGCAATCGGCATGTGCGACTATTATTCAATCAATTCAACCTTTTTGTTATCAAATCGATTCAATGTCTGTGCTAATCGATCGGTGTTCTTTTTTAAAATATGCTCGATACGATTAGTGTATCCAGCCAGTGCATTCAAATGTTTCGAACACATTCTATTGTTAGTGTTGTTGTGTTGGCAGAATCTAAATTATGAATTAACATCTGCGCCGACAGCTTCATTATAAACTATTATTATTGGCTAACGGATATTCATGTTAGATGAAATTTTCTTACGATGTTTTCTATGGAAATTGTTTGTTGGTAAAAAGTTGTTTGCGTAAATTATCGGTGCCGATGCGCTGTTTTATTGCCAATAAATATTGGCGGTCTGGTGTTTACTTACGTGACTATGTCAAACTAAACGTAGGTTAAAGATATGATACATGTAATTATCTGGTACTTTTTTAATTTATACTTTAACTTCAAACATTGCTAGCGACAAAAATAGAGTACAGAGATAAAGTTCTAACATTAAAATCGTACACAACGCAATATGTCATATAAAATTTAAATGTAGATTATTTCTTCGCGTATTGTAATAATTTGCTTTGCACCGATAGTAAAACGACACACATACAAGTGACACGTGACTTTTGAAATATTCACCACTTCCTGCCGAAAGATGTTCCAATTTTGAATTTGATTTAACACGTCTCGTTGACGGCAATTTCCTTTTATCTTTTCGTTTATTTCGCGATTATTTTTCTTGTTTTATAATTTTCAAAGTATATCATTTGACAAAAATTAAGTAACAGCCGCTTTTGAGTGGTTAATATACTTTAAAATGTCGGATTTGTGTTTAATTCGTGACAAACACGACTTCGATAACTCATTTGTTTTTGAGGTCGCGTTTGTCGTTTGTTTAATTGGTTAAGTTGGTTTGATAACTAATTAATAAGGCGAGAGCGTATTTATGTTGAGTTGTGCATGGGTTAGGCGTGCAATAGCTGCGGCAATAATGATGTCGGCGCGCTGTCAGCCAGCGCTCACCTGCCATTGCGTCTAATTTTAAAAATCATATTTTTCGACTTCCGTTCCCAAATGGGAATTGGCGCGATATACTCGTATGCGTCGCCTGGACGAGGGACGTGACTAGGTATTTTAGTATAGTTTAGTTACATTCAAATATTGTAATTACTTTCTTTTGCCACTGCAAAAGTGTAGATTCTTTGTATACCTTCGTAGATCAAGTTTTGTCACTTCATAGAGGAATAGTATATATTAGATATTATTCTAAATAATATACATTGTCGTGCGTAAATTCAACCTTGACTTTAATGTTATTTTAATTTTTCCTCTAGATACCGTCGCAAAAATAAACATATTCTTTCCTCAATTAAGCTAGCTCATTATAAAATAACGACAGTTATTTTAATTTAAGAATAATGAACTGGTGTGCATATTATTATTAGCAAAAAATAATTCTGTCATCAATGCGACGCCATATGGCAGGCTTAGCGCGTGCTCACCAATAAAAAAAATAACGCCACCATTTTCGCGGGTTTCAAGTTTCGTTAAAGATAATAAGTAAAAAAAAAACAACTACGCAGCTGGTGCGAGGTCTAAGGTTACTCTTGCATGTGCTAGCGACATTCTCGACTTAAGTAGAAAACCTGACATTTAATCATTAATTAAAGTTTCTTTTTCATATCGTGGTACAGTCCAATGTAAGCTATCGTCTCCACGTGCAGTGAGAAATCCTTCTATCCAGCGACAATTATGTAAAATATAATAAAAAGTTCATCATACTCTTATCGGTTGACCCATCAATCTAACAAGAACGGCAACTCTAACAGATTAGCTAAGAAAATTTACAAAATATCAGTCAAACAAACCGCGTTTTCTGACCAATCGTTAACGTGACAGTGCGTTCTCGACCGATAGCGAATAAATCTGTGTATCGGTTGTAATGTTGGCAGCGCGTGGTTCTGCGCCAATGGTCGCGGAGAGAGGCGACCTTTCGACCCGCGCGAGGCGTGGCCGCGCTCGATTGGCCGCTCCGCCCCATCGCACGCCCACTGCCGCCACTATCTCTACTACGCAACCTAAAATAATGTAAAAACTCTTTTGTGTTTTGATTGACGCTTTTCATATTTTGAATTCGGAACCATATGTTTTTTCGTTTGTTTGTTATTCGTAAGGAGATCTTTGGCAAATGTACTCTTTTTGTCTTTTGTTTGACTGACGCTTATAATAAACTGTGATCAATTTTATAAATAGGGTGAAGTTTGCTGCCAAAAAGAGTAAACCGGTCTTTAATCTACATGACTTGAGTTTGGTTACCACAAAATAAAGCAAAATAAAAATAAAAATTGTATGCATAAAAAATCTTCACAGCTCAACTGTTTGCATTTCTTACTGAAAATAAAGATTATTTTATAATAGGGATCTAATTTGAATAAAACACTTAATTTAAATTCATCATTCTCTGCACAATGCACCATTCAAAACGCATTTAACTTAAGTAAGTACATTGATCTTGGTTTTGAAAACCAAATAAGATAGGTAGGTATGTACCTATTTTTAAACTTAAATGTTGATTTACCCATCTTGTCTTAGAGTAATGGGTGTCAAAGGTTGTTTCTAATATGCTTTGTCTTTTAAGTTTTTTTTTATGTTTTTGTCCCCAAAATACGTTTACACTATTTAAAACTCTCGGGGGAATTGTAATTGAGTGTATTCGTTCATTAAAATTCTTGCGTTTGTTCGCTTTTTTTTAGTCTTTGTTTAGTGATTTGTTTACAACTTTTGAAATATATTAGTGGTTAGCAGTTACAGATTTGTGTGTATGTACCTACTTTATAACACAAATGGGACAAACTAAGTTATTCTTCAAGCTAACTTAATTAAATATGTGATACTGTGAAAATATTTACAATCAATTATTATTTTTAACAGTTTTAATTTTTACTGGCATCAACAATGTAGGTATTGTGTAGTTATTGTAAGAGTTTATTTGTTATAGCATATTTAGTTCAATTACCTATTATAAATATCTTCATATAAATGTACCTGTGTTATAAAAAAATTTCTTACTAAAATTTTGTCTGTCATAACTATAATGCAAAATCATCACAAGCGTGACAAAATAAAAATGTAGGTAGTTGCGTTCAGCAGAGCGACAAATGTACGCTATATACTTAACTATAACAAATTATATAACTATACAAGTACTGGATATTTTCATAGCACCTTGAAATCTTCAAACGTTATATAGGTAGGTACCTACAGTATAGAAAAACGAATCGTGCTACCGGTATTTTGTTTCAGTTGTTTTAATAAAGTCTAAATATTTATCTTTTTTAATCTGTGGCATTTTCTACAATATACCAAATATGTACATGGACAATACCAATCAAACGTACCTACTCGTTTATGTTTATCATATATTATTATATAATAGTTGCATTTACGTTTGACAAACTCTGGACACCAGAGTTGGCCACTCTAATTCGTTAAGAAGAAGAATAGGTGTATAAAAAAACATGATTTTTATTTCGTGCTTGCAAATATTAAAAAGAGGGGAAGTAGCAAAATTTTAGGTAAGACACTCCGAAATTAATTACATGTACCTGCTATTTTTAGAGCAGCTTTCTCGATGTGTCAATTACCAGCCACCTACTGTATATACACACAAACACAATGAAGTTACATACGCAATAAATATCACGTAGAATGATCGTGAGAGTATTATCACGCGAGGCGCAGTCACTATTATATTGTATGTGGTCACTGCGACTACATATTTTGATAGTCTGTGCTAAAGTTAACTATTTAATACTCTGTGGTCAAGTACGTCAAAACTGTTTGTTAAGCTATGGTCAGGAGAATATTAACTATTTGATACTCTATGGTCTCATGTTTAGTAACTATTAGTTAAACTACGGTATTTTACGGCATAGTTACTATTAGATAAACTGTGGTCAGACGGTCAACGGTCGTCATGAATCGACTGGTTATAACAATACCGCTCTAGAGTTCAAATTGTATAATAATACCTACCTACAATATGTGTGTAGATACATATTTTATTTACCTCATTAGAGACATTACTTTTATTCATGTTCATGAGTCATGTTCGCTTTGTTGTGGTTAAAATTAATTAAGATTTAGGTAATAAAATCTATTCTAGTGCTTTTTTGTTTATACTTGGTACTTAAGAAAGATAAGTTATAGAAAGGGGGAAAGCCCCTTGAATGCAATATGTACATACAATATACCCATTGTTGAATTAATTCTTTGTGCGCTATTTGTATCCATAAAATAATATAGAATTATCATTTTCCACGTCTGGTTTCATTCTAAGTCAGATTTTAACATAGTTTTATGATGTTAATGAAGTTAACAGTTTATAAAAGACAAAACATAAATAGGTACATATGTGGCTATATAAATAGTAATAAGTAATAAGTATAAACTTACTTATAATATTAAAAAAGTAAAATTACATTGTTTCATTATATGATTAATGTTCAGTTTAACAAACATTCAGTTATCAAAATATTGAAAAGATACAGTAAGAGACTAACCTTGATGTTCATCCGAGTACTGACCCCATACATACGCAGTACGCACATACATACATACATATAGGTATATACACAGTATCTACTTACATGGCTCTATTGTTAAATCGTTTGACTCAATAGTGGTCATTCAATAGAACGTTACTTGAAAACTTGTTATCTGATCCATTCATAACTTACACTATAATATAATTTTTTTAATGAGTAGCTCATTTAGGGACTTAATTTTTAACTAGACTTACAGACGAAACTTATTTATATAGCAGTTTTAAATTGTAGTTAAAAAAGCAGCCAAATCTGATCCAATTTGTTCTATAACCCCAAATTCACTGCTTCTGTCTGTTCATTTATCCTTTGCCTTAGGAGGACTCATACGGTCCCTAAAAAACTACACTTTCAAATATTATAAAGGCACATAGTTCTTTGTTTACAACGAATGTAAAAGCAGCAAAATCTGGCCACAATTCGGCGTGTGAGGTGCGCGATGCGTTCAGTGCTGTGCGCAGAACAAAGGGCGCCCCGTGAACCGCGACCGCCGCGCTCCGCTGCGCGCGCGCAAGCCAGGCTCCACACACACTATATAACCGAATTCACGTGAATCTGGCTCTTCGGGGAATTTGGACTGCAATTTACTAGTTCGAGGAAATATTAGGTTTTGGTTTGGGTGTGAATTCATTTGGATGGTGCTAATTATTTGCATTAAAATACTGTTTTATTTTCCTTACGATTTTAATTTATAATTCTAAGCCAGGCAAGCGTATTTATAGACAGGCGCACGCTAAAGAACCACAGTATCACTTTAGGTTTCTTAGTGATCAAATGCCTAAGGTACTGATTAGTAAGACAAATAAGTCCATCACCTAATGCTTCAGGCGACCAAGTGATCAAAGTAAGCCTGCCGCTGCCCCTTTAGACAAGAGGCGTATTTTTGTGAGCGTACTGCTGCATGCTTATGGAATAGAAAGACTAATGTACAGAAGTGACATCGCGATGTCAATCCCATACATTGATCTTTCTATTCCATAAGTATGCGTCAGTACGCTCACTTAAATACGCCTCTTGTCTAAGGAGGCCGTTCAGGGTAAAAACTGTTGGTCACACTCATTCGATATGAAGAAGAAGAAGTGTAGAAACAATCCCTAACGTTGTCTATGTTATTGTTCCAGGAGGTTACACGACAGGCGGCGGCCGCGAGTACAGCTACCCGGAGGCCAGCGGGCCCGCGCCCCCTGCGCCCGCGCCCCCCGCCCCCTCGCCCCTCGACGAGTACTACCAACAGGTGAGCAATACAAACAACATAGAATTTACCAGCCAAAACAAGATATAAGTAAACCACAGCTCAGAAACTAGTATGGTTCTTATGAAAACTATGTTTTGAAGCATAGCGAAAATCGTAAATTCGCGCGGCTACCTGACAATTGCATGTCATGTACCAGTAATTGTAAAGCTCTGGAAAATAATACTTACAGATGTAAAACTAATACCTACTACGCTCTCTTGATGAATACTTTCAGCTGTACGATATCTATAAATACCAGTACTTTAATTTACAAGTTGTATAACATATATTCCCCGTGCAGCAGGAGTACCCGGCGCCCGCAGCCCCGGCGGCGCAGGCGCAGTACCTGGACGAGTACTACCACCACGCGCACGCACACACGCAGCCGCTGCTCACGCACGAGCCCAAGTACCAGCCGCATCCTTACACCAACAAACCTTATCCTAGAGGTAAGTGTACATATTTGTACATATTTGGCCTTACAACGAGCTTTTCGTATTCTTCTGATAGATAAAAATCCGTTAGAAAAATCTTTTTTCTTCAATCAATGAATAACTCTTACAGATTGAAATGGTTGGATGCAAACAGGAATAAAATGAAAAATCTCAATGTATAGACATAGATACAGTAATTTATATAAGCGCAATAATTTACCACAAATATCTCATACTTGAAAAACTTCCTCTAAAATATCCATCTAAACGATGAAACCTTTAAAACGTCTCCCAGAAAAGAGCATGAGTCGTAAAACCTTTTAAACGAGAAATAGTCTCCGTAACGACGGGAAACGAAACGTTACAAATATTGTGCTAACTAGGAAACTCTTCGCGTTATAAATCTTATCCCACATTCGAAGAACCGCCGAAAATCGCTCCTTTTCAAAATAATATACACAATTTTATAACGAGCGCTCCATAAATCAGTAGAGAACGCGATACGTTCACAACAAAAAGAAAACAGAAGCCACAAGCCACTTCATTATGTGAGATCACAAGCCAACAATTAAAAGGGACTTGGTCAGTGTTAAATTAATGAAGCTATTCAATTTCAAGATACAAAGTCGTTGAAACCTCGTCTGGGACATTAATTCTGTGGATATCTTGTTACTTCTCGTGATATTTTTACATGTGTTGATGGCGCTAATTGGCAACTGCTGTTTTACCTAACTACTGTTTATAATCATTTCTAGACGGCATGTAAACAAAGCGTTTAATGAATTAGTCATACGGGAAAAGTTCAGCCACGTTTAGTCTTAGTCATGGTAATTAGGTACCTATTTTATGTATTCATTGTTTGTTATTATCATAACACTTATGTTATGATAATTTTGTTGCTAGAGAGTGAATGTGATACACATTACGATTTTCACCTACCATAATATTGTGTTTTGTTGAAACTATACTGATTTTAAAATATGTACGTCAAATAGCCTCATTTAATTTACACAAAGAAATACCACATACAACCTAACAAACTGCAAAGATTTACTGTCAAACAGTGAAAAAAATATGCATTTCGGTGCGCAAAAACAGAATTAGTAAATGGTAACAAAAAAAAACAACCTAAAACACACAACCGAATTAAGAAATTCTCGCTTCTGTTACGTCAATAAAGAAAAATAACTACAAACTAGATACTAATTAATATAACTACCTACCCACGACACAAGAGTTTGCTTAGTGTGGGGCTAGATGGCACTGTGTGCAATGTCCCGGAGCATTTATTTATTTATAATTCCTAGTTGTTACCAATGTTGGTATTAATCTTCAATTTCCCTCTCCAGGTGGTGGCGGCAGATACGGCGGCGAGTCGTACGGCGAGAGCTACGCGCCCGAGTACGGCGGCGCGTGCGCAGAGTGGAGCGAGTGGCCGGCCGAGCAACATGCCCTGCTACCCCAGGACAAATTAGCCTACCCAGCTTCAGGGCCTTGCTTTACCGGTATGTGTCCATCATAACAAGGCTTCTATTTATAATTCTATTCTATTTCTAAATATTTATTTATTCTAGCCTAGTAAAGCAATCGATAGATATGCATATAAATAAATATATTTTTCTTTTTTTTTATTTCTACCGCTATAAGGGAATATTAGCTTAAGCTTTTCCGAATTCCTATCATCTATTTCAGTAATAGTAAGAAAATGCTTCTGTTTACTCGAACTCTGACGCCATACGACTAAATAATAAATTTCAATAAGGGAACTTTACAGCTTTTATAACAATAAAGGTATTATGATGTTGAACGCACACGTATCCAATCCAAAAAGCTGGACAAAAAAGTTAAGGATTCTTTATGAAATAATATTGTAACGCGTTGAAATCTATTCCAAGCGCATAGCTGCGTAGACGTCTACGACGCTACGCCGTAGCTATTTTAGGATTTCATCGATTGATTCTTTATTTGATTGATTTATTCTGCTTACATGGAGCGAGTCGTTAAGCCATGTCAGAGGCCTGATAAACAGATAAACATTTTAATGATAATTTGATGAATTATAAGTCAATGAAAGGAAAAAAAAAATGATGGCTTGATAATCTCTCAATACCAGAGTTGGCCACTCTCTAAGAAAAAGAAGGGTGTTAATTGTCTGCATTAGGTACCTTCCAACACAACCTATCCCAGTGTGTGATTTAAATAAATTCCACTTATAAATCAATTCTGCGAGAGAACCTCAGCAATAAGGCATACTACAACAACTTAATAAGCCTACGTCACCTAGCTTACTCTCTTAGTTGGAGCTGGTACTCATATGTGAACACTGTCTAATCCTAAATCCTATTTGACTTTCAAGAAAAATGGACAATAAAGTCTCCCCCTAGAATATATCCCAACATGGTCGTACAAAGTAAAGCAAGTGGGTACTACGTTGCAGGTTCAGGCCCCATCCAGCTGTGGCAGTTCCTGCTGGAGCTGCTGACGGACAAGAGCTGCCAGGGGTTCATCTCCTGGACGGGAGACGGCTGGGAGTTCAAACTCACTGACCCTGATGAGGTATGTAGCTACTTACTTTTCTATACCATACAGTTGAGTATTTTGACCACCTTAAGAGACATCTGCTCGACCGATGGTACATAGTTATTTATAACATTTATTTTACGTGTTTTATTTTTATTTATACATGCTTGTTATAAGGCGTCGTCCGTTACTTTCACAGTTCTGTTTGTGTTTATGGGTAAATTTACCTACAATGTATTTGAAAAGCTTTGAAAACTTTTATTTGTCAATTATTATCTATTAAAGTCTTAATAGTGTATTATTACCTACAAGTAGATATAGAACTTAAACTGGTTTAGGACCGTACAAATTTTGTATTTCTTTTTCAAACAACAGTAACTTTAATTGGATATTATTAATTTATTCCCAGGTGGCCAGGCGTTGGGGCATCCGTAAAAACAAGCCCAAAATGAACTACGAGAAGTTATCCCGCGGCCTACGCTACTACTACGATAAGAATATCATTCACAAAACCGCCGGCAAACGTTATGTGTACCGCTTCGTATGCGATTTACAAAGCCTGCTTGGGTGAGTAAAGAAGCTGTTTATAATACTATTCATTTCTATAAAATAAATAATATAATTTTTGTCTGTAAAATTGCAAGTATTTCTTCTCTAAGATCTCCTGTGATACTAAAAAATTTAACCCTGAATTAAATGTAACCTTTATGTTAATTTTGGGTCTAATCAACCTCCATACCAAATTTCATCCAACTTGATGATGCCGTCTGATGTGAAAAACGTCCTGCTTTGTAATATAAGTAGTAAGATTTTTAATTGATAGATCATAATTATTGAGAAACAAGGTCTCGTGTAAATATCACATACTCGTATATGGACATTTGTACTCGTATTATTTGAACGTAACATTGATTTTGTTATTTCCAGTATTTCACCAGAACAACTGCACGCAATGTACGAGCCTAAAATGGAGAAGAAAGACGACGACTGAACCTCACTCGACCGCGTCTCGACCGCAACTGACCGCGCACGCCCCGCCCCATGACCTGCGACGCGCGGAAATTCACAACTACCCGCATATAGTTACAATTTATATTTGCAATAGATTTTATGTTCACTCGCTATAAGAATGGATTGTTTTTCTCTAATCTCATCTAAAGTAACAATCCTATAATTTTTCAATGAATTGTTTGTTCGATTTTAATCTGAATGGTAGGTATCTTGTAATTAGCCAGTTGTACTCATAGATGAATTTAAATAATGTACAGCCAAATTTGAATCCTTTGATTCTGTTCTAGTTGTTAGATGGGCTGCGTACATCTAGTTTCGTTCACTTGTCGGATTTGATCTCATTTACAGCCACCAGTGTAAAATGACTAACGAAGGTCAACAATCAAGGTTCTTACTATAATTCTACATAATATTTAGTACCAAACCAATGGTGCCTTACGTATCACAACGTATAATTAATATTATAATTTCCGTATCATTTCTGTATCACCGCCAGTATTAATTGGTCTTGGCACTCGTATCATATATGTATGTATTACTAAAAAGTATAAATATATACTTGCATAAATAGTTTGTGATAGTAACTTACAGTACTATCAATATTTTCCCAAGAAATATTCGTGGAAATTTAATTGTATTAAAATGAAATCTTTAGTGCTAAAATAGTAAAATTCTGCTATAATTATAACGATAACTGTAAATATAAGTTAATTTTGTTACTTTATAATATAATTAGGTATTATTATTATAGTAGGTATTAAGTGTTGTATGTTTGATTCGCAGATTGTTGCAATATGCGATTAAATTAATGAATAGTCAGAATGTGTATGGACAAAAAAGTTTTTATATGATACAAAAGTTTAGTCCAAAGATTTTTAAATCTAAATTCCCACCAATTGGAAAAATTACTGTAAACTACCAAAGGGATTTCTTGTGTCTAGTTACAGCAACATCTGAAATGAGTATTACAATCGCAAAGAGTACTAAAAACTTAGTGCTTTGGTGTTAAGGCGCAGAGTACCACCACTTCACCATACCATGTCGCTAAGTCAAAAAACAATGACCATAGCGTTGTGAAGCCGCGTAACTTCATGAACCTTTAGGCTCTATACATTTTGATGAATTACTTGATACTAGCGCAGTTCGAACTCGCGCCTAGTTTCCGGGGGCTCATAAACATGGAGTATTGTATCAACGACTAGACAACAGATACCTTAAATAACGCAATTAGTTCGGTTCTACACCTGGTGACTTCACGTCGCTGATCTCGTGCTAAGGGATGTATTGTCTTACTAGTTATGAAATTAAATTAGTTGTATTATTTTCAATTTTTATAGATCCTAGCATACACCGAAGATATTTCGATAAGTTTATTTTGTAAAGTATTTTCTCCTCCATCAATAACATACTTTTGCTTTTTGTTTTGTGCAATGGTAGTGGAAATTTTGACTTTGTGGCTAATTTCGCGGTGCTGTTTGAATTAGAGAACCGGATATCAACAACTTAATGTCTTCCCGCCTTACCGAGATGTAGGTCTGACTGTGTATGCATATAATATTTTATAGGATAGAAACTGGCAACACATTCTTTGTGTAAAAAAATCTGTCCCTAGTTGATGTTATTTAACTCATGTTTAGATAACAAATTGTACCCAGTTTTGTTAAGATAATGATAAACCAATAATTCTTACACTGGTATATTTATTTAACTGTTTTGATATAAATTTTAAAATACACATACGATGGACTGTATTAATAAACAGTTACGTTTACGATTAAAACGTAGCCAAATCAATTTCCTGTGTTTTCATCAATAAAGGGTCCTTCGTATGTGTAAATGTTTATTACAAGTTGTAAATAAAGATCAGACTGTGTTTTAAAATAAACGTAAGCTGTAAGCGACGCCATTATCAAGTGAGACCTATCTGTTAAGGCCAAATTTGGGTGTATAAGTGTCGTATGTATTGATGGAAGATATAAATTTAAATATATATATTTACGAAATATTCCTGCCTTTTATTTTTATGATAAGGTAATAAAAAATAAGTAAGACGTATAACGTCTAACAACATAACGTAGCGTAAAATTGCAAAGGATTAGGTTTTGATCAAGTAATTGACAACAATACTAATAAGTACTACCTACCTACTAGTAGGTACTTAATAATAGCGAAAGATGACAATAAACAAAGACAATAATGATACAAAATTGTTATTCATTTATTTTTAAAGACATGCATGACAAGCTTTTACAATTCAAGAAGGTAGAAAGTAGTAGGTAATTATTTTTAATTAAAGATAGATAGGTATCGCTTTATTATAACACGATTTATTAAGTACGAAAAACGCATAGACAGACTTTCCGACCTACCGATAGTCGAGTAAAATCAGGACGGTAGGTAGGTACGCGTTAGTAACATATTGAAACATTTGTGGAAAGGATTTGGTTACTCTACTATCTTCGAGCTGACTGGCCTGTAGTTGGTAGTGACTCTGTCTTATAATCTAGAGGTGCGGGTTCGATTCCCGCATGACACAAGTAATTACCTATATTAAGTTTGTAATTAAGTTAAGTACCTACTTGTGTTGAGTCTGGTCGTTTTTTTGTATAATAAGTATGTAGGTATTTATAAAAGAATATTTGTATAATATCCGTTATCTAATACCCATGATATAAGCATTAGCTTAGTATAGAGCTAGAGGGCGCTGTATGATTTGTCTAGAAATTGTATTTTATTTATTTTACTGTCGGCGCCCGTAAGAAATTACTACGTGGACTGTAAGTATTCCTAATGAAAGCAAAAATTATATTTGTATTTTATGAAATATAAAGAATATACTTTATATTATAATTTCTTTTACAAAATGATGATTTAGTAAGACATAGATTTCCTTAGGATATAGTCGAGAAGTATACTAAAAGCGGGCTGTTATATTAGGTCCTTACATATGAAATTGGCGTTTTTCGTACTGGCCACACATCGCGAATTTCTCCTATTTGGTAAGTTATTCCAAATTCAAATTTGTACAGCTATTTACTCATGTATTTGTGTTTCGATGAACGTCATTCATTTGTTATTTTTTCTTTTGTTTTTTCTGTTTGCGTCACTCTTTTTACAAAATGGAAAACTTAAAATATCGTATTATTTACGAGTACGAGTTCCGCCGTGGCACTAGTGCTGCGGAAACGACTCGAAGGGTGAATGATGTGTATGGCGGTCGTGTTGCAAAAGAAAACACAGTTCGTTTTAGGTTCCAACGTTTTCGTTCTGGAAATTTCGACCTGCAGAACAAGCCCCGTGGACGGCCTGAGACCAAAGTTGATAATGAAGAATTAAAGGCTATTGTGGAAGCGGATTCATCGCAAACCACGTCCGAGTTAGCTGCAGGCTACGATGTTAGTGATAAAACTGTTTTAATTCACTTGAAGCAAATTGGGAAGATTATAAAGCTTGAAAGGTGGGTACCTCACGAATTGACGGAAGCAAACCGGCAAACGCGCGTTGACTGCTGCGTTACATTACTGAACCGGCACAATAATGAAGGTATTTTAAGCCGAATCATTACCTGTGATGAAAAATGGATTCTTTACGATAATCGAAAGCGCTCACCGCAATGGTTGGATCCTGGCAAGCCAGCCAAATCCTGCCCCAAGCGAAAATTAACCCCAAAAAAGTTACTTGTAAGCGTTTGGTGGACTAGTGCCGGTATTGTTCATTACAATTTTCTCAAATCTGGCCAGACTATTACGGCTGATGTCTATTGTCAGGAATTGCAAACCATGATGGAAAAGTTAGCGGCTAAACAACCTAGGCTGGTCAATGGCTCCACGCGACTGCTGCTTCACGACAACGCTAGACCACACACTGCACAATAGACGGCTACCAAATTAGAAGAGCTTCAATTGTAATGTCTAAGACATCCTCCGTACTCCCCGGACCTTGCTCCAATAGATTACCATTTTTTTCGAAATTTGGATAACTTCTTCTTCTTCGCCTTCAAATATTTTATTGATTCCCGTCCGACTGGTTTTTTTTTGTAAAGGGATCAATGCACTACCTATGAGATGGCAAAAGTGCATAGAAAATAATGGATCATACTTTGATTAATTAAATATATTAAATTAAAAAATATTCGACTTTTTGTTCCTCCCATACAAAACGCCATTTTCATATGTAAGGACCTAATACATAGGCTGATGATAATGATCTATAAAATGTTTCGAAGTTACAGTGCAAAAATGGCACCGCCTCGATACAGAAAATATTGCGGTCTGAACCAGCAGGATCTCATTTATGTTCTCCTCATTGATCTCCATCAGTACTAGTAATGGAGGTCAGTGGTTCTCCTATAAGTGTGTGGTCGAGATGACTGAAAGCGTGAGAAGAAGGTGAGAAGCGTATGTACCTAAATGAAAAAAAAACGAAATGTCAATATAATGTGTCACTGTCAAGTGTCAAATCTTCAAAAATATTTTTTCAACTTTTAGGTTATAATTCCTTATACATGTCCTGAATTGATTTCAGATCTACGTGTGGAAATACTAAAATACTCATAAAACCAAAAAAAGCACACAACTTTTTTTTTTTTTTTTACACCGGCCAATCCATTCAACGTTTGTCTTCAACACATCACGCGACATTGGCAAAATTGCGGCCATACCGCAGAGGCCACAACCAAGATTAGAATAGAATAGAATAGGTTATAATTCTTGTTTTGTACTTGATGGGACAAAAAACTAAATAAAAATGCGATTATCAAGAGTTTTGTACCGTCAACATATTGATTTTATGTTTAAAAAACATTGGTTAGTTCAAGGAAAACGCACACCCATCGACACTCGTGTAGAAGACTATTTGAGCTCAAAGGGTATAAAAATTGAAGATGCTGTCGAATTCGTTAAAGAAAAGCCTGAATTGCACGAAAGGTAACATATTATACATAATGTAAAGGATTTATTTCAAATAAATGCTTATCTGTAAAAGAGTAGGTACCTACTAACATTTTTTGTTACTCTTAGGTTGAATATCGTTGGACCGTACGAACGTGCGATCCCACTGGACGAAAACCATCCTGACTACAAGGAGCGCCCATGTTACACTCTTAAAAACACCAATGTGTTACTAGAAGGCATTGCACAGGCTCAAGTACTCACAAAGACAGTCATTGCAGAAGGAAAGCTTCCTTCAAAGATTGAAGAGCTAGCAGAGCTTCCCGCGCCTTCAGCAATACATGAGAATATAAAAAAAGCTATACTCTCCGCCAATGTGTTTGATTGTGAACAAAAGAAATTGCCAAAAATCAAAGATCCAGAAAGACCAGCTTATAACTTTACCAGGATTCTCGGTATCTCTGATCGGAGGAGAAAGTAAGCAATTTGTTTTAATTTTAATACTTTCATGTATATTTCTGTTACCATTCATATCCAGTATATTTTTCACTTTTTGTTTAGTTAGTTTTTATTGAATACAACCAAAGTTTACACACCAGTACTTATACCTACCTTTTTTTTATTATATAACAGGACAAAACAAAGTTTAAATCTATTTGCATTTATTTTTACAGTGAAATATTAACCAACAAACTTCTTCAGTTAGTTGAAAAGACCAGTGATGTAGAAGTCACACAGACTAAATTTGTTGTGAATGATGTGAAGAGCCAAACAGTTTTCACCAAAGAGGAGGACCTCATTCAGTTCCAAGAAGTTTCCAACATTCTGGTGACCAGTAACAAGCCTGTGAACTATGATGCTGAGAAAGACATACCATTTGTGGAAATACCTGACCTGTACCCTGTGAAGTACAACATTACACTACCTCCGGAGCACTTTTATAGTGAAACCAGTAAATACCGTAAGTAATTTAAACTTCTGTGGTAAAATAATGTACTTATTTCAAAAATATAATAGTGTCACCTCACATTATTGTTACCTGTATGAAATTATTAATTATTATTTTTTATGTATGAATTAAGGATTAATAAATAGCCTACAATAATATTGCTTGATTAGGGTCTAATCTATCTCTATATAAATTTTTACTAAAATCAGACAAAGTTTCCAAAGGGTAGAAAATTTATTTAATATTTTATAGGTAGAGAAGAATCTTTTCAGAAAGATACTAAACCACAATGGGGTGCAGTCAGTTCTATAACCCCATGGTGGTCAGCCTCATGGTCTTGAGAAGAAGAGAACTCTCTACCTATTAAACACCTTTGTACATATACATTTTGTGTTCCAGCAATCCGTCCCACGGTGAGCCTGAGACACCCGCATACAACCTGGCTGCACTACAACAGCACAGAAGTGAGCAACATCTTCGAGACCCCTGTCACTCACCCTCAGGTCCTAGGCAGGTCTCTGGTGCACGCCTTCACAGTTGCATCTGCTTACGCCAAGCAGTTGCATGGGGTAAGTTGGTGTTTTTACTAGAACCTATCTCATATCTATCACTATCTATCATCATATAAAATAAAATAAAATTTCTTTAAAATCTGTTCAACTATTTTGAGTGTGAAAAAAACAAACATGCACACTCACATACTTACACTTTTACCCTTATAAGTGAAGTAGATGTGATAGTAATATTATCTTTGCCGAATTTTGTTATGTTTACTTATTTTCTGCCAGACTAACTGAACTTAATTTGTCTGTTGTAAATCTTGTTTCATTTATAATTCATTCTTATTAAATACTTACATTTTATTACACAGGAAGACGTCCAAGACTTGCCGGAACCTATCTACTTGAACTGCATCCAGACAGATGGTCAGAAGTACCACTTTGGTGTGTTGGAACTGAACACCCTCAATGTGAGCGGCTCAGATGGCCTCAAGAATGTATGGTACTGCAAGAATGACATGAAGCTCTATGACTCCAGCCGCTACTTCTCCGGAATGCCTGTACTAGAAAACTACAACAACAAAGTCTACGGCTACATAAATGCATTCTACAACTCGTAAGATAACAAACCTCATTATAGTTTTTTAGATTAGTTTAATAAATAATTTATAAAGACTATGTTGTATAATTTTACACCCTAAAACTGTGTGAAAAGCAAAGAACCATGTGATGTATTCATGTGTATATCCCATTATATTTACAAGAACATAAATACACATCGTTCAGATTAGAATTAGAAATACACAATGCTTACGCGTACCGATCACTTTGTACATTAAATAATAGTAAGTTTAGGAAAATGGAAAGAAAAAATAACGACAAACTCATTTATCCAACGTGAACTTTTGCAGTCGACGTCTTCTCAGCTCCTCCGCGTCCGCGTCAGTCTTATCTCTGCAAATATACAAACAAGTAGAACTGTTACTTATTGAACAAATAATTGGTAAATTCTAAACATGAGGAGCATATGTTTTAATCATAATAGGGTTAGCCTGAAGCAACAAGCTCGGAAATTAAGTAAATTTATCTTCATAGTATCAGACTGATACCATAGATCTTGGAACATATCCTAGTTTAGTTTAAAATAGCCACTGTAAAACTGATCTTAAAAAAACTAAGTAACTGATCCTAATACCTTATGTAATAAATTGTTAGTTGATTTTGGTCATTCTTTAGTCTATACAAATACATGTTCAAAAATACAAATGTAAAAACGTACCCATTTTATGTTATGTAGGATATGCAAATCCAATAATAAGTGTTTGGTACGCGGTGGTATGACTGACTCCCGCGCTAGGTACCAGAGGTCCTGTGTTGCGAAGAAGTCGGAGACACCACCACACTTGTAACCATGTTTCTTAACACAGTCTAATGCAGCAAAGTAAATAGATCCTTATATCTTACGTGTTAGAGTGCATAGTGGGTGGTGAGGCGGAGGGCCCGGGCTGCGCGTCCTCCGCGCCGGCCTGGCTGGTGGAGGGAGTGGGCTGCGGGGCCGAGGAGGTGGAGGGGACCACGTCGGGCTCCTTCTTGGGAAGGGGCGATGCTGGCTCAGGGATTGTGCTGGAAATAAATGGTACTTGTAAATATACATACTAAAGAGTTCATACTTATCAATCAATCCATCAAATAAACTTTATTGTACACCAAAATAAAGAACATAATTAACATAAGAAGGTGGATGGTAATCAGGTACAGGGGGCGACCTTATCACTAAAGTGATTAGTGATGTATCATATTTTTTAAATTACAATGATGTACTTGTAAAAATAATATTAAATTAAGTAATAATGAAACTAAAATAAGGAAATTGCAGGCAATCGTGAAGAATGCGCATACTCCACCGACAAGAGCCGTACTCTAAATTTTGAATGAATGTAAAGGTATATTTTAGCAAGTGATTTGTCTCTCTCACATTAATATTTTTAAAAACGAGTGAGAGAGACAAAAACCCTTTTTAACCAAACAGTTGTTAAAATAAATAATACACCGCGACCAGACTTTGTCTAAATCTTTAATTACCTTAGGAATTTTGTGAAGTGATTAATAACCTACTTATGTAAGTGGTATTAGTGAAAGGTCGCTAAGCCATGTCAGAGGTAAACCTTGATAAACTCTCGACACCAGAGTTGGCCACTCTCATTCGATAAGAAGTGAAAGGTACTATTGTGTTAGGTACTTACGCATGATCAGTTTGCGTGGCGACGGTGGCGTTGTTCTGCGGTAACGTGGACACGACCGCGCAGTATTGTTGCATCAGCAGCACGGAAGCGTCCAGCATGGCTTGGATCTCGCGGAGGAGCTGCGAAATATACATATATCATTAGTTTTGAACAGCTTTTTAGATGGATCTTTTACAAAAACTGGTTGCAGTTGGAACTCGATGGTTATTTTCGTAAAAATTTATGAGATACTGAAATGGACGGTACTTTGCGGAGATCCATTGCAGATTATATAGCAATGATAAGATCTGTAGCATCGTTGCGTGTTGTTGTCTGAAGCAGGCGCGGAGTCGCAGTAGAACAATACTGAAAATCTTTCCAAAGTTAGCATCAGAACTGAAGATTATAACATACTTTAATTATTAGACTTGTGTGAGGCCTATGTTCAGAAGTAATGATGATGTCTCGACTATTTCTGAATTTTATGTGTTGTGTATGTAATTGACAGATGTCAATATGATTATTAGTGTACCCACATATTCAGAGTACACATAAAAGTGTAGTTATTTATTTTATCTACCCTGAATAAACGACAGTCTAGATATGATGGTGGTTAATTTATACACGAGCTCCCTTATTCTTAGACAACTAACTAGGTTGGCTCAACGACCCAAATCGGATCTTGTGGCCTTCGACACCAAAAGACGCCATTCGTCTCTGTCCTGTGCCACTTCCTGCCACTCAGCGGCTTCGAGCTGGGACAAATCTTTTTCCACCTGGTCTTTCCAGCGGTATCTGGGACGGCCAACCGGCCGTCGACCGTTTGGTCGTCTTAGATACGCTCTCTTCACAGCACGATCTGATCCCATCCTTTCCACGTGACCGAGCCAGCGAAGTCAGTATGATTTTATTTTGCCTATAATTTTTAGACACTAGTTTGATATTACCTGCAACCGTGCCTCGATGTTGGTCCGCTCGGTGCCCTCCATGCGCTGCAGCTCGGCAGTAGAGAGCGCGGCGAGCGAGGCGGGCCGCGGCGGCGGCGGCACCGGGATGCCCATGCCCCACGCCATTGCCATCGCTGGAACACAAACAAGAAACATTTATATTATTTATAGCTCAAATGGCGATAGGCTGGACACTTGGCGAGACGTACTGACAGCAGAAGGAGCAATGCAATAACTGAATGGTACCCACGGCTAGGTAAGCGAAGTGTAGTAAGACCTGTGCAACGGTGGCTGGATGATATTAGAAAATTAGAAGGAAACATCTGGGCAAGAACAGCGCAATACAGGGAGGATTGGCGTAAGGGAGGCCTATACCCTGCAGTGGGTCTCATTAGGCTGATGATGATGTACGTTACCACTATCATGCACAGTCTTTTTTTTTAGAACAAGAAGAGTGTATGTTGGGTACTCATGAGTGGTTATTTTGATTTACTGTATCAATTGTTTTCTTAAATTTGGGATTCGATAAAATAGTATGAGTTGTGGTTGATGTTTTAAGGAAGAACTTAAGCGGCTACCACGATGTTGATGCCTATAAGAACTTCCCCAATAAATGGGAAAGTTCGATTCCTGTATTGTTATACAGGTAATTATGAATTTTAAAATTTGTAATTACTTGTTGTTGTTGGGTCTTGTCGTTTCTGTGGTATAAGTATGTAATTACAAAAGAAAACTATAATATGTATTATATTCGTTATCTAGTATCCATGATACAAGCGTAAGCTTAGTATTCGGTCGGCTAGAAGGCGCTGAGTGATATGTCCTATAAAAAAATCTGCGTGTGAGTCACGACCCTCACTAATGAGGAAATACAAATGCGTATGGATAAGATGAACTGAGGATACCTAGATACAGTTATATGTCTTGGTATCCATATTTTTTTTTAATGTTAACTCACGTGGTGGAGGCGGCATGTTGGGGAAGGGCGGCGCCGCGGGCGCCGGGTGCGGCGGGGGGTGCGCGGGGTGCGGCGCTGCGTGCGCGGGCGGGGGCGCC